>WEKY01023061.1:37046-68397 GCA_013390045.1 Picathartes gymnocephalus
TTTTTTTTTTTTTTTTTTTTTTCCATTTTACCTGACAGCTGTGGGGTCAAAAAAACATTCCCCACAGAAAAACATTTTCTTTTATGTCTAAACGCTGTACTTGCTCGCCAGTTACCTTCACTTAGGAAAGAGCAGCAGCTGAGCACTCAGCAGCCCCTGAACCCTTGCGCCCTCCCCATTGCGTGCTGGGGTACCCAAGGGCAGGAAAACAACCCTCAAAGGCCCGACTGATGCACTCAGCTTGAAAGAGACGCGGGTGTTCTCGCTGGCCTCTGGAACAGCAATGGGGGCAGCAGGGGGAGAACAGAGAAAAGGGCAAGGAGAGGGGGAGAGAGGGAGGCGGCACAGCCGTGCTGTTGCTGTGTCACAGGAAATGCAACTGTGCTGCCTTGGTTTACTAACAAAGATGTCAAGTGCTTGCTTGATGCTTGGGGATTTTCAGGTTCCGTTCAGGGATTTGGCTGCACTCTGTCTTATGCTTGAGGAGCTTCCTGAGGGCTTAGGGGTGCAGATTTGCCTTTTTTTTTTTTTCCCTTTTTTTTCCTTTCCCCTTTTTTTTCCTTTCCCCTTTTTTTTTCCCTTAAATTTTGCTGAGTTATGCCTAGAACTCACAAGATTATTGTTAATAAAGGCACAATAATCTTTCAAAGAAGCCCAAGAGACTTCTCCTGAGAGCTACACACAACCTTTGCACGTTTCTGATGGCAGCAGGGAACCCAAGCCAGCCCGAGACAGGCAGTGGTGCTGGGAATGTCACCCTTCCTCTCCATTGCAAGGAGTAAACTGGAAGTGAAGCAGTTCAATCTTTCTGCTGAGGGACACATTTAGGGCAGGGTTTTAAAGTCACTGGGTGAAGAAGGGAGGTGGACAATGCAGGATACAGGAACCACTGTAGTTTATATACAATATATTTAGTTTATACTACCACTGAAGTTTGAATAAACTAAGCATAAATATCATAATAACTGCTGAAACTGATTTTTGTTAATTACTATTTGACCTACTGGTAACACACCAGATCACTTTGATCTTATAGCACACTTAGCTGGTTTCACTAGGCATCATCTTTATGGATGGCAGAGAACCTTATTTACTAGCAGACAATTTATATACATATATATATATAAAAGGTCTCCCCACTAAAAATCTCACAAAGAAAATACAACACATTATGTTTTCAGGATTTAGAAGAGAAATAACAAGGGTTTCCTGATTCCTACAAGTTTGCCCAAAGAGAAACCCAAGAACAAATCAGAGAAACAACAGTTTTCTTCTGACCAGCCCTTTTTAAAGGCCAACAGATTTTTTTGCCAGAGATACTTTTTGCTCCTGCTTCAAAGCAGTTTTGTTCTTCTAATAGTTTTTTTCCAGTGTTTGTTTTTTAAGCTTGTGTCTGGAACATCACCATTGTCCCTCACTGTGATCATGGCCATTTGTGGATTAAAACAGCAGCAAGGAGGGACCAGCAGAGCCCTGAAGAGGAGCCTCAGCTCCTCTCCCTGCTCCCATCACAGCGATGCTCTTTTGACTGATTTGTGCCATCGTGTGGCCACGGGCAGCAACAAACCAATATTAAACCGTTTCAAAGAAGGTGAGAGTGAGACAGAAAGAGCAGTGGCTGCAGGAATGCATCATCCAGCCCTCCCTCTCCAGCGGGAGCTCAGGGCTCCTCCTCGGGCGGCACTGCCCTGCCTCTCCCTGCACGGCTGCCACCACGCCGAACGGGGGCTTGTAATCTTTGCGCCCCTGCTAAATGCGTGGCTGTCACAAAAATCAAAGCCTAATGCATCTCCAGAGAGCTCTGCATCTCTAGTTGGTGCCTTTGTTCCCCAGCAGATGAGAGAGGAGCTCCAATCCTGCTGGGCTGCCGGCGAGGAGATGCTGGGTGAGTAGCTCGCCAAATGAATCACGCTGATGAGCTGTCTGAGCAAACTGCCCGGGGCCCAGCACACAGGGGTCACCTTTACACACAGCAGCTCAGGAAAATTACAATTTCAAAAAAAACATTCAGACACAGACTAAAATAGCAGACCCAGTCATTTTCACCAGCGGCGCTTAACACCATTCCACGGCCCCGCGGCGCGGCTGAGAGGCTTTTTCTGCTCCTTCCTCTGGTCAAGGCTAAGGAGAGGGATTAAAGCTGGAAGAACTGATGCTCCAGACACTTGGAACTTGTGGCACTGTGTGTTACAGAAAACTGATGGGCACAAGGCAGTCCCTGAGTGCTCACAGGTCAGGCTGGCCACACCACAAACACAAACACAGACCACAAACGCAGACCACAAAACCAAACCCCGTCTCAGGGACGCCCAGCTGCAGAGCCACCTCTCCTCAATCCATGCATGTAAATATTGGAGGCTGAAAGTAAGGCTGGTGCCAGAGAATCAAATGAAATGCCAACAGCCTGTTGAGCTACACAAAATGAAGGAGCTGGGCTTCACTTAAACCTTTATTCATAGAGCTTAAAGGCAGGAGCCTTGCAAATCATCCTGAATGACCTCCTGCGTGCCACACACCATGAAATTTCACCCAGTTACCAATGAAAAAAGCCCAGTAGCTTCTGTACAGCTAAAGGATGCCATCCATGGAGGGATCCAATCTTGATCTGAAAAAAACCCCAGCAACTCAGAGGCCACACACTTTTCTTGGGAGCTTGTTTAAGTCTGCACAGTTAAAATTGCGCCTCATGACGGAATTTGAGTTTGTCTGGCACCAGCTTCCAATGACTGACCTGTTGTGTCTTTCTGTACTGAAGAGCCCATTATTACCCATCGATTTCTCTTGTCAAAGGCACCCACATTTTGCAATCAAGTCATCTCATTGCCCTCTTTTTGATACCTCACAGACTGAACTGGTTTTGCATTTCTCATTGCTAAAAGCCTTCTCCAGTGCATGGATGATTTTGGAGCCTGTTTTTGATACTGGCTGTGGTTTTTAACATTGGATCACCAATCAGTTTTTCACGACTTGAGGAAAAAAAACCAGAGTATTTGCCAATGCACTAGACAGATAAAAATTCTTTTCTTAATCACCTCCTGCTCCTTAATTCCTTACCAACAGCCCACATCTCAGGAGGCCTCTGACACAACCTCATGTTTAAGGCTTGAGATTGTCTGATGCCAAAATATTCAGCCTTTTTTGATTTGGGAGGGTACAATTCCCTGTTCCAAAGCTACCACTGCTGTTCAGTGCTTCTAAATCCGTGGTGCTCCACACCGGGCTGATTTGAAATCCATGTTGGTTGAACGTGACTTTTATGTGAATGGACCCCAGCTCCTTGGTGATCTTGATCTGCAAGATTTTCATTTGCCCTCAGCATTTAACATTTTGATGCCCTTTGTGTCACAAGTGTTATGAATTTGAAGAGTACTTTTATTCCCAGGTGTTGAATGCCATGGACCATGCTGAGATACCCCAAAAATGTTACCCTGGTTTGGGGTAGTGGCTTCTCCCCATTTGGCAAGTTCCCAATAAGTTCAAGGCACACTGACAAACCCAAAGACTGTTCCATCTTCAGGCAACCATGATATTACATTAAATTCTATATCACTGCAAAAGTCTGTTACATTTTGTGGATATCAATGCAGTCTTTAATCAAAAGGCCATAAATCTGACTGACATTCTCCAAAAACTCCCCTCTACTTGCATTTGCTTTTATCTAAAGCTATCAATCCTGTATAAATCAAGTCTGTGTCACTAGCCCAATACTGAGCCTGAGAGAGACACCATGCTATACATGAATTTCACTGTACTTATCACCAAAGGCAATTTGAAATAGGAGTTCCGTGATTTCCCCAGTAACCCACACTCAACAGATACCAGAAAAATGCAGTTTCATGTCCCTGTTTTCATCCTTGACAAAAGGCACCTTAAATCAGCCAGTCTGGCTGTTCACCTCTCAGAGACAATATTCAATATAATAATTAGTTATTCCTATGTATTTGCCATCTAACAGGCTAAAGATTATTATTTCTTAACCTGCCATCATGAAGTAGAAAAATGCATCTACTGGGTCCTGAGTGCAACACATATGAGATAGAAAAAAATTAAGTTTTGGCATTTCAGAAATTCTGACAAAATTTCACTGCTGGCTGCATGTCACAGTATATGTCTTTATCTCTAGTCAGTATATGGATTCTAAAGATTCAGGCTCTGAAGATTTTTCCACCTGAGAGGATCTTGAGTTGGATGACCACTGGAGGATAAAGACCACACCAACATAGCAGAGAATTCGTCTCCCCTAGCACACAAACCCCTGTTCTGACGTACAAAAATTAAAATTTACACAAACTACTGACCAACAGAGCTCTGAGCCATACAGCACTGGCCATCAGATAGAGATTTGGTCAAAAGAAACCAGGATTCAGAGAACATTAATTTCAGAGCTGAAGATTTATGTCTTCCTGATGAAAATTCATGCAAACCACAGCTGAGCTTAGCTGTTGAGCTGGTACATGGCAAGGAAAACCACTCCTGCTCAGTGACAACCCAAGCTGTTTTGCAAAATATTGACTCAATCTCCTGAATTTCTTGTACAAGCAATTTGTAATTTGATGTTGTTGTCAGAGACAAGATGGTCCTTGGGATTAGCATTAACAAGCTGCTAAAGTCTGGCAGAAAGTGCATGTCTTACATTATTTTCAAGAAATGTACTTCAGCTACTTCAAGATAATAACCATTAATTCAGCAGATCAAATAAAAAAAATAAAAATAAGCAACAGTCATTGAGTTATCAGATGTAGAATTAAAAACCAACAGCCAAACAAATAAATAAGAATTTCATGAACCAGATCGTGTTTCAAGGAGCAGCTGAAGAACAAAACACATTTGAGTCATAAGCTCCTTAGACAAGATGAGTAAAATTGCCTCTCCTTTATCTTCAAACTATCTTATCCTTTTCTTTGGCTGTCATTAAATAAATCACTCACCTGTCCCCACATTTAAACATTATTTAAATGGATTGATAAGAAATGGGCAACACTGAACTGATGGCATTGTTGTTTCAACCACCTTTACTGAAAGAAGCTCTATCACACCATCAGAGAGACCCCTCCCAGAGCCAGCTGAGACATCAGCCATAAAATTAGTGCTGCATTTACATGGAGAGAACAGCATCAGTTTAAGGAAAAATCTGCCTAGCCCACAGTGAGTTTGCAGGTAGCACATAAAAATAAGGACTCACTAACCAAGGAATATGCCTTGCCTAGGATTCACTATAAATAACACTTCAACTATACAGGCAGGGCTACAAAACTCAGGGACCATAATTCATGAGTACTACTTTTGTTTTACTCAAGTGCTCCTGAAAAAATGGCAGGTTGCCACCAGATGAACATCCTGCAAAGGAATAAAAGGTGGCTTCACACGGGAGGAGTTGTTCTCTCCTCTGTGAAGGAGCAAAATGTATACCTTACGTGGAGATAAAAAACCTAGCAGCTAATTTAATATCAGTGCCCAGCTCTGATGGTGGAACATGTTTATAGAATTTATATAGCTAGAAGGGACCTTAAAAGTAGTGACTTAATCCTGCCCCAATCCCAACACCAGGAACATTAGATTTGTTTAAGTTCAGTCCAAAATAAAGATGCTGTTGCAGCCTGGGCTTAAGAGAGGCAAGCATCCTACTTCCACACTGAAGATCAAAACTGGAAATATTTCCAAAACCTCAGGGAATGAAGCAGGAATGCCAGGAATATTATATTGCAGCATTGAGTCTGATTTGCCATCATACATTTAGCCAGGAAGTTCCCACTGCTCTTACCTCCCACACAAAGTCACAGAAGCCAACCTTTCAATCAGAAAAGTCTAACACAATGAAGCCTCATCTTGCATTTAATTTAATCAACTACCTGGAAACTTGTTCCAGACTGAATAAAAAAAATTCTTTTGCATTTCTGTTAGGCTTCAGCATAGCAGGTTACAATACTCTCACAATATATCCAATTCTGAGTGTGCTATTTGTCCATGAACTATCCTGTATTTCTCATCTGTCACAGGTCATTTAGCTCAGACAGGATGATAATAATAGAAGGGAGATGCAGGAAAAAGAACACCTACAAGTTATCATGTTGACAGCGAAGGGCACAATACATGTGGGTTTGTTTTATCTTTTACCATAAAATCCTTGTCCAGACTTTGTGCTTTGTGAGGTTTAGGATATTTCAGTGCACCTTTCTTATGGATAGGGAAGATGGCACCACAGCCATTCCCACACCATATTCCCCTCAGTTTTATATCATCTATAAATCATACATAAGTATATATATAAATCATATATGCTTGACCACTGCATCTATGTTAAACGTACTAATAAAAATAATGGAAAGCCTTCTCCATGTTCTAATATACTTTTAATCTTCTAAAGATATGCATTTCAGATTGTTACATACAAATATTGAGTGTTTCATATGATTTATCATGAAGCATTCAAAGTTAAAGCAGTGAACTGTAAATGAAGAGTGCCCAAGAACAGAACTCTGCAGCATTTGTGCTGTTTTCCTTTCTTGTAGCTATTTTGTAATCTCTAGATCCCCTTCCTGGGCAATCGATAAAAGGCTTTCACTTATGTTTTAATGTCTCCCTCCAAACTTTATGGAGTGTAATACATTACAGTGGGCTGTTGTCTGCATTACTGTCATAACTTACCCTGTTTTAGTAGATGGAAATTATCCTTCAGTGCCTTCTGTGGAGAGTTGAAAGAACTGATCAACCACCAGGGAGCAGCCCTCCTGTGCCTGGGGAGGAATTTCCTGTGAGTGGGAAGGAACAGACCTGGGAGCCAACCACCTGCAAAAGCAGCCTGGCAGAAAATAACCTGGGATTCCTGATGGACAACGCAGGGAAGATGAGCCAGGAACGTGTCCTTGCAGCAAGGAAGGCTGACAAGATCCTGGCCTGCAGAGGGCTCAGGGGAGAGCTGATCAATGTAGGTAAATACCCAAATCATCTGGGTTAGAAAATACCTTTAAGGTCTTAGGATCCAACCCTTAACCTAAGACTGCTGAGTCTGCTGCTAAACCATATCCTTTAAATACTTCCAGAGATGTCAGCTCAACCGCTTCCCTGGGCATCCTGTTCCAAGGCTTGATAACTCTGTTAGTGAAGAAGTTTTTCCTAATATCCAACCAAACCCCCTCTGGGGTAGCTTGAGGCCATTTCTTCTCATCCTATCACTTGTTGTTTCCACCACCCTGAAGGGAAGACTGAGCCAGGCTCTTCTCAGCAGTGCCCAGCGACAGAACAAGAGGAGATGGGCACGCACTGAAACACAGGAGATGCTGCCTGAACATCAGGAAACACGTTTTCACTGTGAGGGTGACCAAGCACTGGCACAGATCGATCAGAAAGGTTGTAGAAACATTCATGGACCTTGGAGGCATTCAGAAGATATCTGGACATGGTCCTGGGCAGCAAAAATCCTATAAACTGTGGGAAAATCTCTTCCTAAACACAGGCTGTTGTTAATTGGCCTATGATCTAAAGCATGAGAGTCTATATCCTTCATGGTCCCCCCTCACTGCCAGCTGTTACCCCTTCCATCAGGGATGAGGCCAGAATAAAGTGAATTAGCAGAGTCCCTCAGTCTGGTTGTTTTATCCAGCATGAGTAGTTCTGGAAAATACAACAATGAAGATCTTCATCTTCAGCTCTGCACATCTGGGGAAATTCTCATTTTCTGATACAGGTCTAAGAAAAGAGAAGTAAAGCATTAATTTACAGTATTTTAACACTGCCAAGAATCTCCTTTGTTTTGTGTACTACACGCACATGACAGGGACCAACTCCCATGGTTATTTCTACACATATATTTTATTAGTTTTTCTCACTCAAAGATAAATAATGTTTTAAGAACTGCTTCAATTAAGAGCGCAACTACTTTGCCTGTTATAAAGCCACTGAGATATCTGGTTTGGTCATCAAAATTGGCCAGCTTTACAGGCTGCCCCGTACAGAGCATTTAGAGGTAAGGGTAAAAGCTACCCTCCATGAGTCCCATAAGGTCTTACAGTAAGTCATATCTGACATCCCATTTGTCATCCTGAAATCCTGAGAACAGAAGACAAATAGTCCTCAAAGTTGAAGGAAATCCTTCAGACAGAACTCACTTAAAAAGTAATAAGTTAATAAAGTCATCAGGCTCATGGGCTGGGGTTTTGCTCAGACCTCTTTAAATAACTTCCTAGATAACGAGGAGAATTTAATTTTCCTGATAAAATTAGACCAATTAATCAGATGGCACAGCAAAGGATATATTTCCCTTCTACAAGGGGACAACCAGCTATGTTATGATAAAGAATTTATTAGCAAGAAGAGTTCTCCTTAGACTTCCTTGGGAAATGAAGGGCAAGCCAATAGTAAAATATTTTAAAGATCATTGAGGGCTTTTGGAGCACTGGTGAAATGTGCACCATCTATCAAGATTATTAAGATGAAACTATTAACCCTCTGACAGTTTAATAACCATTCTTTATGTTATAATAACACAGGGCCCCTTTGGGATCAAAGTTCCAATTTTGGAGGCACTGTCCATCATTTGTCAAGGAAACTGAACCTTTGTGTTGAGCAAAACAGCAACAGGATAAGCCTACCCCACCTTTTTCTCCCTAAACTATAGAACCTTGCAGTTCAGGTCCAGGCTTCTCTGTCTTTGTAGATCTTTTAGGGTAAATATAGCCACTGGGTCTGCACATTTGTTGGGGGATCACAAATCATCGGACTAAAGGCGCAAACCTGAGAAGGAGATTAATGAAGTGTGGTCTCACAGGTCTGAGCACCCCTGCAGCTCATGAGGGTTTAGGTGATTTCTAGAATTGACTTGCTGGGGTTCCAGACTAACATCTAATCCAGCACAGCCATCTGCAGGGTAACATGCCACTGCTGCCCAGAACATTGCTACCATAACAAGGATGAGAACCATTCTTCCACACAGTGAGTAAATAGCCCTGACAGAATGTGAAGATTCCACAGAAATCTCTCTTACAATCTCATTCATGTCTTTATAGTTATTCCTCACCAATAGTATAGTCTATAGGTTCTGCATTATCCTTGTGAATATTAAGGTTTATGATGCAACCCAGAATTCTGCTTCCCTAAGAAGTGGCAATGCACGATTGCCTAGAAAAGGAGTCTTTTGTAGAAATGTCATTGCAGCCATGTTAAATTGCAGCCAGATTGATTTCCAAGCTGTTTCTCTATTACGGCAAAGTGCTTTGTTGTCAGCTTGGTTTCCTTATCCAATTCATCCTCAGCTGCCGCAGCTCAGAATTTGAAATATAACCCTTCGAGGGGACAATGTGCTAGTTTTGGATGGGATAGAGTTAACTTTCTTCCTAGTAGCTGGTGCAGGGCTGTGTTTTGGATTTAGAATGGGAATGATGTTGATAATACACTGCTTTGATTGTTGCTGAGTAGTGCTGACTCCCCACCCCACTGGGAACAGTGAGCAGGGAGCTGCACAAATATTTTGTTGTCAGGGTTAAACCACGACAGACAATGCTCAAGATTCTCCTTGGATTTGGGTCTGAGGTTTATCTGAGCTCCCAAGAAAGGCAGTGTGCAGTTCTGGAGGCTGGGCCATATACCTTGCTTTTCCAAGAGTGAAAAAGAAATAAAAAATAACACCTATAATTTTGCTCAAAAACGATACTCCAGTATTTAGATCATAGCTTTGTTTTTCTCTTACTGCCTCAGATTTAATTTTCTGCCTCTGTTGTATCAGGGGGCAGGTTGCTTGGTTGGTTTGTCCATTCAGTGTTCCATAAATGTCTCTTCTGGAAACAATTCCTGCCCCATTTTGCAAACCAGGTGTTCCTTCAGCTGGTGTAAGAAAACATTTCCAGGCACTGAAGTCAGTACAGCAATGGGCAAACTAAGGAAACCCCTGTATTTTTTTAACACAATAGCAACCTCCAGGTGTTTTCCCAACATCAATCACCAGCAAGGTATCAGCAAAGCCTGTGCTAGCAGTCAGGGGAAGAGCTGGCAACAAACAGTGGGAAGTGAAAGAAATTATACCTGATTTCTGACTACAGAAAATGCCTGAGTGGGGAGAGAAGGGGCAGGGAATGGGGATACACACTGGAGAGGAAGGAGGAAATTAGAAAGCATCCTTCAAACAGAGGCCCAGATAAACAGAGGTGATTATATTCACTGTCCGCTAGAAGTCTGCTATCAACAGTCCTCGAGAGATACCTTTTTTCCTCCTGTAATTTTTGCTGACTTGGTTTATGTTTAAATGCAGAAATTACTCCAACTTCCATAAACATTTGTGCATACCAGCATTTCTAATGTGCACTTCTGGCCCTGTGCCTAATTTGATGTAGTTCACATTTGTAACCTTGCTACTTTTTGAGAATTCAACCCTGACCTTCATCTATTCCTTCTCCAACGCAGCTCAGTTTTCTATCCTACCCTACACTTGGCAAAACTGCATTGTGTTCCTGACTGACAGTCCTACCAGATGTCTTTGGGTGACCTCAGTACCCTTCTGCAACTGTCAACTCTTCCCAAGTTTCTAATTTAAAACATCTCCCCCAAATCTCATCAGTGTTTTGTGTCAGCAGTCTAGGAAAAAAAAAAAAAAAAAAAGAAAGAAAAAAAAGAAAAGGTACTCATTTGCATGACCTTTCCTTTCCACAAGTATCTGAGTGCCTAATAAGACACTGAGGATCTTCCTGATGTCACCTTCTGTCCTCATGTTTAGCAAGGTCAGTCTGGGCTTTCCCACTGAACTGGAACCATTTCAGAGGAAGATGCTGATGTTCCCTCCCTTTCCTTCCGCCCCTGGGAATTAACTGCAGCTTCTCAAGCTCATCACACTAATTATAATCAGAGTTCCTTAGGATCCTTGCAAATGTAGGGGTTTTCTTTTTGCTGTAGTTATTGAAATCACTCCCAGAAGAACACTGCATCCCAAACTTGATGTCACCTACGTCATCTGACTGGTTCATCAACGTTTCCAAATTTAATGTGGATATTCATTTTGTTCACGAGGGCCCTTGAGGACTGCTCTCTTTTGATCCGAATCTTTAGGCTTCAGTCAAAAAATTCCAACATAAAACTTATGCCATTGCATCCCACATTGGATGATGATGCTAAAAAACCCCCTCTCTGTGCAGTCTGCAGAGTCTCTGCATCAGAAGCAAAGAAATCTGATGCAGTCACTGCCACTTTCTCTCACCAGCCTTTTCTCCTCTTCTGGTCCCTGGGCATGTCTGGAGTTTTGCCCCTAGGATCAGAGTAAGGGAGGAGAGGAAGTTTTCCTGTATTTAAAGTTTTGACATGGTTAGTTGTTTTTGTAATTCTTTTCTTCAGCATGGTCTCTAAGTGTCCGTATTTTGTGCTACTCTAATTAACAAACTTCCTCTTAATTAAGCTGCATGAGAGCTTTGACTGTGAGGAACACAGGCACTTATTTTATGGTTCCTTTTATTTCAAGCTTTTAAGAAGGTGTTTTTTACCTTCGAGCAGGCACTTAAGTCACATGAAGCTTAATGGCTTTCAAGAACCTGTGTTCTTTGCTGAATACAAAAGGATTTGGAGGCATCTTCAATTAGTCTGATGAAATTAGAGCTGCAGAGAATAGATTATGCTGCTTTAATCTGCCTTTCTCTAAGTGTGTACATTTTCTATGGAAGGCACACAAAAAGCTGCAGAACCCCTCACCATTTGCTATCTTGGTGCCTTTTAAACTATCATGATTTATAAAGTATAATTGGAATAGAAATAGACATGGCTTTTAGAATGGGAATAAATATTTTGTAGATTACAGAAATTTAGGGCACCAAGTAGCACACGGTAAAGACCCCATGGGTCAAAGACCAAATAATTCACATATCTTATTACTTAAGTCTTGGACATGACTATAATTGAGCATCAGAAAGTGGTGAGAAAAAAAAAACAATTAAAAAAGTCACAACAAATCAACTTAGACATTTACTGTATATTGTTCATTAAAACAAAGAATAAGAGAGGCAAATTGGATAGAAGAGGCAGAGAACTGAAATTAGCAGTCTAAAAAGAGCACTATCAAAATTACCCATGTTTTATAAAATAATGTTTTGCAGCAAATTCCAAAGCATTTAATTTCCTGTGAAAACTTTCAGACAGCCTGAAGGCATTGTTTGACCAGCTGTACCATATGTCAGCTAAATGTCCTCTGAGTGAATAGATTCTCCTAGCAGAGGCACCTGCAGGATATGTAACTTCTATTTCACACATTTGTTCCAGGCAGCCATGCAGCTCCATCGTTTGCATTCACAATGGACAGCTGGCATCACCCAAATGAAATATTCCATTTGCTTTTGCTGGCAAATAAATAAAAAACCACCCAAAAAAAACCCCCAAGAACAATAAAAACAACAACAACAAAAAAAGGAAGGGAATGTCTTCAAAGGTTCTTCCGGATTCTGGAATGTTTAATTGGACTTTCAAATGACAACAAATCAAAATATGCAGCTTTTCATGTATAATGAGACTAAGGAAACAAAAAATAAACCCTTGAAATACCCCAGAATTCCAAACAGATGAGCTTGCCAAATCAGGAAGTTTGAAGAGGGAAGTATAATTATCTTAAGTGTCTGCTTCATTAACAGACCACGATGCAACAGGAAAGTTAACCATATGCTGCACTTTGCTGAGGGAATGGAGAGAACAAAACAGAAAGCCTGGTAAAGTCTCCTAAGCATCTGCTGAGTTCTGCAGGGTAAAAATCCTCCCCTTGCTTGTGTGAGTGGAAACATATCTCCTGATTTTCAGATGTGGTCATGGACCTGTCACAACCCAAGCCCCAGTCTCCTGTCTAAGGTCACCCGACTGTGATGGTGCAGACACCACAGATCCTTGATCTTTTTAAATCTGGTTAACCTGCAGGGCTGCAAGTTGTTAGTAACACATGCATGTTGGATATTCTTAATTTGGAGAATCACGTACAAACAGGATGGGGGAAATCCCACTGGTTCCAGTGTCATCATTTCCAGGGCTCACTTTGCAATAAAAAACTTGCAGCAAGAGAGGTCTCAGCCAGCAGTTCTGACTCACCTCGAGTCGTTCCTGCTCTGATAAATGCTGCCTGAAAAATTTCAACTCCAAACCTTCTGGAGTCAGTTTGGTGTTGTAGAATACAAATTCCTTCTTTATCACTGTGCCAACAAAAAAAAAAAATAAAACTTCTCTCCAAGCCCCTTTGATGGAAGAAAGATTTATGACTATAAAGTAGAGGCTTAACTGATTACACCAAGCAATGCAGCTTTCATATAGTGAAGGTATTTCCCTCCTTTGATGGACAGGCACAATGAAACAAGAAGAGATTTAAAATCATGGAATGACTTCAATGGATGTCTATGAAAGAGAAATCCTCTTTAAATAGGCAACCCGATGAAATGCACAATTACATCAGCAGCGAACAGAGGACACAACCCAACTACCTCTTATCATGTGTTTCTGTGCTTCTATTTTTCTTACCTTTCTGCTATAACACTTCGAAGGCAAAACTGCATCTACAGTTTTATACCAATAAATATTTGTGACCATTCCTTGCTGTACTGCCCTTGCTCTGCTTGTTATTATTTGACGGCCCCTCACCAGGCCACTTTTAGCGATCTCATCCTGAATCTAGAAGCTGCAGTTAAACACTGTTTCTTTTTCCAGTACTGATCCCTTGAACCTTCATATTTACCCCTCTGACCTCAGTCACATCAAAAACATTGGAGTGGGGAGATGAGGGAAACTAGACTGAAACTAGACTGAGTCTCACATTCAAGAATAAATGCTGCAGGCAAGCTTAACATTGTGATGCTCTCAGAAAAATAAAGAGAATAAACCCCCATATTTTTTTGAACATCTGGCAAATTTACTTTGAGCAGCACCTTTAAAATTAATAAGCACATACTGGAACTATTTAACAGCCGAGTGAGAGTTATGCTTCTTTCCAATGGATTTTTAATGGAGCATGGAATCCAAACCCATTTTGTGCCTTGAATAAAACCCTCTTCAGTATTATTCAGAATGCTGAGATCTGTGGAAATCTCAGTGCCTTCCTCCTCTCGCTTCTGATGGCCACATTTGTCAGTGGGTAAAGAGACTTGTGGTTGTATGGATCCAGCAGTTCTCAGTCAGTTAATTCAGATGTAATTTCCTGATATTGTGAAGAACTGCTAATTGTTATTATCTCTCCCTTTGGTGCTATTAAGAAAAGGTTTAAACTGCTTCAAACTTCTGGACTGGTGAATCTCTTTTTAAAAGCCACTTATTTAATCCTGGAAACATCAGGGAAATGCTACCAATGATAAAGTCCTGCTGTTAAAATAAATATTGAATTCCGGTTTGCATCTGTATTTATTTTTAATGCAAACTGCTAAGGACTTGTTCAGCAGTGGGAGTCTATTTATCTGCATAATGCATGCTCTTGTTTACACATTATCACTTGTTAAGTGTTATGTCTGCATATAAACAGACAAAGGGAAAAGCTGGACTGAAACCACACGAATCTGACAGGGGAACACTCTCGACAGAACAGACAAGGTTATGGGGTTTTAGCGCATCCTTTTATGAGTTGCCAAGTGATGACAATAGCCAGAATTTTATTAATGCTTACAAAAGGCTCTTCTGCTCTCTGCTCTAATCAATATGGTGCAAATGTTTGCATAAATAACACAGAATCCTACACAGGCTGATTCTCAGAACCATTTAGTTAGGCCAGAAGAGGGGGAGAGGAAATGGAGTTTCCATCCAGTAAGAGAAGAACCCCTGCATTTTAGCAGGAATTGCTAAGCCCATGTCTAACCCTTTCTTGTCATCACATTTTTGGGATGAGATTTTCTGGCCCATTTACTATTGACGTGACACTTGTGAAATCCATGTCTGACTTGACTCAGTCAATATTTTGCCCATATCTAAAATATAATTCTGAATTTTCCAGGAGGCCACTTGCACCTGGATGCAGCCACAGCATCACACCTTCGATCCATGTGATCCTAAATCATTCAACAGGCACCTTTCACTGGCTGATGGTGATGGTTTCCACCAACATGTAATTCCTCATTTGATACAAATTTTATAGGTAAAATTATTAAGTAGGATTAAAGATCTGCTCTTAGTCTCAAAGGAAGAGATTTAATTGATGATACTTCTTCTGTAGCTGGAAAATAGACATTTTAGTTTACATATAAACATCGCTTTTCATCACGTATTCTGCTAAATTTATTGCTGTTATCTTATTATTGTGTTATTTATGGATAAACTATAAAGCATAGCACTGAATACTCTGTTAGGTTTTGCTGAAAATCCATTTTCATGCAGAATTTTTCCATCACCCCCACAACCCAACCCAAGTCTGAAAGGAGCAGTAGTGAAATTTTCTTTTGAATTACCTAACACTATTGCAAATTTTACATCAAGTATAGGCTTATTTTCTTTTTACATGTAGCTTTTCAGTTTATATTGCACTAAGTGTGAAAAACAGTCTTCTGTTCACCAGGGAAAAATAAACATAATCTTCTAATCTTGCTCCAAGGGAGAAACACGTGGCCCAGTTTTGTGGAATACAGGAAATACATCTTGAAAGAAGCATCTGAATGAATTTGTATCGATGGCCACCTCACCATGAGCTGCGGTGTGACAGGGTTGTGATCTCCAAATCCTGCACTTCCCTTCCTTCAAGCGCTGCCAGCCTGAGCTCCTTTTCCTGGCTGAGGTGACAGAACTGGAAAACAGGATCAGTGTAATTTCTGTGCCAGCTAGCCCATTTAATGTGGAAAGAGACTCTCTTAAATGCCAAGGAAAGAAATGTGCATCAAATTTATGTCCCTCAGCTGCTAGTTCAGTCACTAACTTCTGGTGGACCCTTTTTGTCTGTTCAGGAAGGGCATTTACTATTTTAAGTCTGCTAAACAGGAGATTTCTTGCTTTCCATCTCAATGCTTTGTTGAAAATCATCAACATTTCTCTTTTGGTCGGTTCGAACAGCAGCTTTATTAATAAGTGGATTTATTACCGTGTAGTAATCCTATGTTAACAATTACATCATATTAAGCATGTAAGTGCCTGTTAAATACAGCTACCAGCATCCTGCAGACATGGGCCCATCCATTACAGCCCTCAGCTGCGTTAACACAGAACATTAACTGCAAAGCAGAACATTTCTGCGTAAGGCGGCAGATGGGAGCTCAGTGCCGTGTGTTTTCTGCTCTCAAATGGAGTTTTAAAATCCACCTCCTCTCTGGGGGAAGCCCACAAAGGACCTGTAGACATGCAAAGCCTGTAGCCAACGAGCCTCTGTGCCAAGAGGGGCTGATCGACCTCCCCTCAAGTTTCCAGCAGATGGGGTGGATCCTTCCAGTTGTCCCAGCTGGATGCTGGAGCCTCGGTGGGTGCTCTCCGGACTCCCGGGGCAGCACTCACCACCCCAGGGGCTGAGCCTCAGACACTGCTGCTCTTTCTCCTCTGTGGGGTGGACCAGCTTTCGTTATCAGGGGAGAGAAATGATGAAGATCTGCTATTTGCTACATTCCCAGACTGCCTTAGATGTTTTTGTCATTTTCGTTCTCTACCCTCATAAACCAGTCTAATCCTAATCTCTTTTAATGCTGGGCTCTCCGCAGAACAGAGGGCAGGGAAAGACCTCAGAAATTCCATCTCACTCAATAACCCCTTTCCCCCTAACATTGGGAACGGGTGAAGCTGAGGTTGAAAAACCTGTCAGTCTTCTGGATTCATCCCACATTCCTAGATTCTTTGCCAGTTTTATTAATTGAACAGATTTTTTGATATAGATTAATTTGAAGAGGTGTTTGCTTTACTGTTTCTTCTGCCTTCATTAGCATTTGAGAGACATTTGATGATAAAGTCTTATTATATCCATCACAGGCATTGCAAAATCTGACATTTCCTGGATGATCAGATGGGAATTAACTTTGGAGTACATTGTGACAGGCAACATATCCTGATATCTAAAGTTAACATGCTATGGCTGCATATACAAGGACCCTTGCTGGCACAGGTTTGCCCACCTCTGGTGACAGCAGTGAATTTAAGCAGGTCAGAATTTGGCCTTTACCTGACACCTGGATAAGGAGGCACAAGGCTGCCATTTTAAGCATGGAAAGCAGAGCTCAGGCCAACCCCTCCCAGCTCCCTATTCTTCTTGTGTGCCATGGGGCACCTCCAGAGCTCTGCTTTCCCTGGTGCCCTGCAGGGAGAAGCCCCAGGTCCCAAAGAAGAGCCCAGCTGGGCAGAAGGGCTCTGCCAGAGCAGAGGTCTGAAGACCTTGCATGGCCTGGGAACCCACACCATCCCCTCACCTTCGTGGGGAATGCACCTGTGGACATTATTTCCAGCACTGATGCCATCTGCAGCATCCTTGAACAGCCTCCCAAGCTGGAAGTGAAACCCATCTGCTTTGTGTTCCATTCTCTGCCTGGATAACTGCCCGTGGACCTCACACCTGCTCCTTCTCTGTAAATATTGTACTCCCAGGAAAGCCAGGTTGTTTGTTTTTCTCGACTGTAGCAGTGCTGTTCTAGAACGCTTCTGAGCAAAAATGCACAGTTACAAAACCTATTTTAGATGATCACAGCAACGTAAATATGGCTGATACAGAAAATCTATGCAAGGAATCCTAGTGCATTACTGTTCTGAATGACCCAAGTGTTTGCAGGTTTTATAATTTTATAAATTTGTATCAGTTGTTTGTTGATTTTATAATTAAAAAAAAAAAAACACAACAGATAAGTCACTGCAAACACATGAAAGCAGTTACGATAGAAGAGTACAATGGAAAAGCAAAAAAGCAATTACAGAGTTGTTGGTTTTGGCAACGTGTTTGAGAAATGTCTAACACCATCACCTCTCAAAATTACACACAGCAAACCCCTACACTGAATGGAAACTCTGGAAATATCTAGCATCAGTTTCAATAACTGCTGCTGCTGCTGTGCAAACATATCTATACAGAAGCACACAAATTATTTAAGCAACATTACCTTAGAGTTTAATGTGTTTGCATTTCTTGCTGCAGGCACACCACAAGGCTGCTATCATAAAATATCCCACACCTACCAATTCCTTCTCACCAGCTGGGCAGTCCCTTGAATTCAAATTACGTAGGCAGCCTTCATGTTGAAGGTGCTACTCATTTTTCCCTTATGATTCCATATTTCTGCTTATGACATGAGCAGCAAAAAAATCTCCCACCATAAACTGTAGCTACTCCAGGCTGGATCAATACAGTACCTCCTTCTACTCCAGGTCAAAATTAGCTTTGTTTTATTATTTCATGTGTATGCTGGTGTTAGTTTAAGGTATTTTCAGTCCTAAAGTTGTTCTTACAGTTGAAAATTATTACTTCAGTACTAAAAATTCATGAAACATCAGCTACAGAACTGCCTACAATGAATGCAGAAGCCACTTTAAAATTATCTTGGTGAATTATCTAAATCTGTCATGCTACAAGCATTTGACATATTTTCATATATTTGTCTCATTTATTTTAGATCAGTCATTCTGAAGTAAAAGCAGCAGGAAAGACAGAGACCCAAACATGAATGATGACCTTGAAAATTAACATGGGAAATCCCACAAAATTATCATGTTTTTACAATTTTCTGTTAAAAATACGTCCATAGAAAGCCACTATTTGGTAGTGACTGTATTTGTAGATGATATAGGGGATTCTTCAAGTTTCTCCTTTACTAGTGAGAAAAAAAAAGAAAATTTACCACATGAAATGAATGAAAAATAAATGAATGTAACGGTCCTTTCATTACTTTTTCCTGAGCCTCAAACAGAAAACAGGCAGACCATCTCCTCTGTAAATGGGGGAGAAAGTGGAAAAGGAACATCTGAGGAAAAGTGCTCCCAAAAGACGGGAAGTAATGGGAGCAGATTTGTTCATTTGGGGTGTGCCCGAGGATGGCACTGTAGGCTTGGGGGAATATTTGAATACATAGGTAGTGAAAAATATTGCAACTTTTGAGGCTCTGATCAGTGATACTTTTCAAGGACTTAAAATTCACCAGTTCATACACGCACAACCTTCAGCAGCTAAGCCAGTGCTGCCTAGGACCCACAGTTTCCCCAGGGATTGTTTTGAGAAGTGTTTTCCAAATGCTACTACAGTTTTTTGGATTCCCCTACTTTGATCCCAAAACCAAATACCCAAAACATTCCGAAAGATTCACTGCTATATATAATTAGGAAATGGATGCTAGATACAGCTCAAGGCCTCGCAGTTCAAATACAAACCTTGGCCAAATCATTCCACTCCTTTCTTCCTCAATTTGTTCAACAGGAAATAAGAATAAAGCCTCTCCCTTCACAACAGCTCAGCCAAAAAGTTTGCAGAGCATTTGGAGATACCAGGGGATAAGTCAGCACATAAAAGCACAATATTTTGATTGCAAGGGGCAGGTATATTTTATCACCTGCTGGGTGAGTCAGAGTGCAGAGGATTAAAAGGAAGCGCATCAAAGGAAAAGTCTCCATGTAAATGCAGCCAGCCAGAGTCTCCTCACGCCTCAGCTACTTTATAAAAGGCACACAACCAAGCCACCACTCTCAGCTGAATGGCTTCAGCTTATTAATTCCTCACGGGCAAGATAAGGAGATAGGAAACCTCTGAAGCATGTAAATTCCATTGTTTGAAAGTGTAAGCTGTTTTAAAGTGTGAGGTCTTCTGACCCTGCAGAGTCGTGCCAGACGTTTGGAGCGCTCTGTCAACACCTGAATGTCAGACAGACGCCTCTGAATTTTTTTGTTTTACTTCAATCTGCCTCAAGACAAGCGAGAACTTCCCTTCAGGAGCCAGCTAAACAACTTGGTGGTGAAAAAAGTGGAGGGAGAAAGCTAGTAAAAATCCACACTTCAGTAGCAGTAGAAAGTAGAAAGAGCTTTGTGAAGCAGCTGTGAACAACAGGACAGGGATGTAGAATATTTTTAAATTTGCCAGAATTGAGCATGTAAAAATCACACAGTTTTCAGAATTAACTGTGAATTGAAGGGGTCTGTGATGCTGCTGTCAGCAACCTGTGTCCTCAGGTACACTGGAGTCCTTTCCAAGGCAGGAGAAACAGATTCCTCTCCCCCAGTCCCACACAGCATCTTCAGAGACACTGCAGAAGTTTGGGGCAATCTTTGCCCTTCCTCGACAAAAATTGTTCATTAGAAAAGCTATTGAAAGACTTTCTTACATAAGTTGAAGCTTCCTTCTGGTGACTATAGGACAGAATTCCAGAAATCACAGATTCGTTGGCCTGAGCAATTTTACCTAGATCCTTTCCTGTACTTAACCTAAAGCAGCATCCAACCCTCTCACATATGGGAGCAGCAATTCATCCAGAAAAAGTAATTTCTTGCTGACAGCCAAAAATACTATGCAATAAGCAGAATTCTTTCCTCGTCTGCACTGGTTTTATACAACTCAAGTCACAAGCTCAGTGAAACAGCTTCTGATTTACAGCAACAGGGAAGAGAACCAGAAAAAAACATCTTTGCAGGAAACCCCTCAGACCACTAAGTGCAGCTAACGGAGCCATACAGGAGCAAACAGGGATAAATCACATTCATGTTCTGGATCCCAGTAAAAACATATCCTGCTTCACTCCATGACTTCTCCCCACCAGGTGCAGATGTAGATGAATTCCACCGATAACCACCCCAACACAATGGTCCACATGAAGGTAATGCCACTTCTTTGCGGGTTGTGGCATTTTTTTTGCTTCCAGATTGGTTCCTTAGGTTTCCCTATTCCTCAGCAGCAGCTGCTTTAGCAGTTCAGCCACCACTGCTAAGACAAAGAGGTTGTTGAGGAGAGCCTGAGTAAGAGATAGGTGTGCTGCTTCCTGAAATGCAATCAGTTCTGGGGAACCAATTCTACCAAAACAAAATAGTGGCTTATTAAGAGTCAGTCTTGAGCAATACTATCAAAACAGAATAGGGACTTATTAAGAGACAGTCTTGATTCAGAATGGCAGATCAAGTGATGATTACACTTTTTGGGTTCATTCACTGCCTAAGTAGACCATTTTAACTTGTTCCAGAGGTCAGAATATAAAGGCGCTCACCTGCTGGATTAACCAAACCAGATTGAAATCCCCTCATTATAAACAGCTAAACTCATAAGTGCATTACAGTCCCCAGAAAGGAAGGAAAAGAGAAAACAATATCTGTTTCTGGGTACACCATGAGCTGTTGAAAACATAACAACCCTTCTCTGACACAACTGCACGCTAGAAGGATTTGGCATTTCTGTCATTCAGTCAAATGGGAATCACTCAACCCATTTTGATGAAAACACAGTTCACTGCTCCAATAGGCAAAAATTCAGTGTATAAAAAATGCAGTAAAACCACAGATGGATGAGGAGAAAGAAGCATCTCCTTCACAAGGTAAGTAAAGGGTGACAAAACAGACAGTGTCTCATGGACAGAGTAACGGGTACATGCATTGGATCTGTGTCAGCAGAGCTTTACCAGTGTTAGTCTCACCCACCAGCTGATCATCAATTTATATTAATTGTGAGGGGCAGAGGTGAGAGATTCAGCTGTCACATTCTCAGAACAGACATCTTTCCTTAAAAATAGTTAGCAGAATCATCTACCAGTGCATATGGCTTTTCTTCAAGCAACACTTCCCTCTGCGGATGAAACATGAGACAAGCAACAGAATCTTCTGACATACAGGATGCTGTTTCACTTAAAAGAAAAAATCCAAAAAAAATTAAGGAATCTTAAATAGCAAAGATACTTTTGAAAAGCAAGTATTCTTGTAAGTATCATACAAGATGTACATACATCTTGTAATACATCTTGTAAGTATTATTATAGGAAAAAGAAAAAGAAAAAAATGCAGTTTGCACCTTATTGTAGGGAAATTATACATGTACAACTTAGATGTGAGAGTGCACACAGAGACAGCAGAGAAAAATATTGGGAAGTTTTCTGAAATCAGAGCAGATTTTGCAACAGAGTAGAAATTCTTAAAACAGAAACCAGAAATAGTAGGAGCCTCAGCACTACTGTCCCGGCCAAGCAGTCACTTCCCTGGGTGACAAAAGCACACAGTCTGCTCTTGCTGCTGAATAAAGGAGTCCAAGGGGTCAAAGAGCACCCCGAGAGAGCCTGCAGCTCCCAAAATATGCTCAGTGACCTCCGTGGTTGCTCCTGCAGATAAAGCCCAAGTGCTCAGTGAGAACACAGTGCCTTTAAATCTTTTTTTGCTGGAGCAGTATAAACGTCTGCACCCTCTGCTTTTCTTGTGTCCTGAAGATGAACCTGGCCAGGATAATTGACTCTCCATCTTCCTGATATAGTTACTGAAAATAACTTCATCTAATGCAATCTCTTTATTACTACTGTAAAACACTTTACCCCTTCTGCAGGTCACAGGCAGAAGGGTGAGCTCTTGGAATGCCTGAGATGGTCTCAGGAACACAAAACTCCAGCAAGCACTAATAGAGCTTCATATATAATCAGCACTGCTCTCAGCTGCAAGGAAATCTGATTTACATCAGGCTACCGCTGCAGCAAAGCCAAGAAAGGTCCTGCAGAGATGCAGAGCTCCAATAAATTCAGGAGCTGTTTCAGAAATTAAACTGAGGGTCACATTCTGCTCCTGGTAAGGCTGGAGTAATGGCCCTGCATTCAGTGGAGTTATTCGTGATTGGTATCACACCTGGTAGCATAATCTGGCCATCAGTCTCCTGAACCAGGCTTCATTCTCTAGAGAACTTTGAAATGTTTCTAAGGCTGTTATTTTTAGGCTTGCAGTAACAAACAACAGAATACGGGCTTTTGGAAGCAAAATATTTCCTCCTCCCTAATGAGGATGCTAAAAGCAGGTCTCCCCTTGTGTGGATCTCAGAAACATCCAAAGACATGCTGAAAGTAGGAAACAAAAGCAAAACCTGCAGAAGTTTGATGGGTCATAAACCATCACTTCTCAGATGATTAGTCAACTTCCACCACTGAAGTTAGGAAAAGAAAAAAAAAAAGACCCCACAAACAAAACCCCATCCACTTTCTACATCCATTTACCACCAACAGAGACACTTGGGAGTGGCTGTGGAGTGTGCAGGGTCTAAGGAGAGAGAAGAGACTGAAAACTTCATTACCTGAAATGCTGATCTAATAATGAATGTTAATCCTTACAATCATTTTATAGTCTGAAGTAACAAAGGAGCAACAGCAGCAGTTGGTTGCCCTCTGCCTATGGATTACAACAGCTTGGACCTTATCAATGCATCAATTAGATTCAGGTAAACCACCAGGCACGGCTATTGAAAAAAAAAAAAAAAAAAACACAAAAAGGAAAAGAAAAATCCTTTCTATGCTGTACATCCGTGTGGAATATGAAAACCAGGGAAAAAAAGCAGATTGCTGTCTGGAGAGCAGAAGTTTTTATGTGACCATCCCAGCTGAGCCCTTGTTTTCCACAAGTGGGACAGGTCTGTGTCCTCTGCTGGTGCTGAGAACTGAAACAACCTCACAGGGTCAGCCTGCAGCAAAAGGAGATCACAGCTGCACTAGGATCGATCCAGACCATGGTGGCTGTTCAAATGATGCTGCCACCTTTCATTTCCAAGCCAGAGCCAAACCTCCTTGCCTCCAGCCACTCTCATCTGGAACCCTCAGGACTCAGCCATCTTTCGACACTTAGGGCTTGTGACTGTGAGCTGGGTCTTCTAATCAGAGATAAAACAATTGGGAAGTCAAACAAACAAGCAAACAAACACCACCACCCCTTCAGAGGTGGGAGCTTATCCGGCAGGGCAAAGAAAGCCACAGAAAGAGTGTCATTTTATGTTTACTTTTCTAGTGCAGTGCCTATCTACGGGTGATGCTGGGCTGTATCTAATATTGATTTGTGCTGGCTATTTTGATCTCACCCCGTTACTCAGAGGAAGGGAAGCCTACATTTATATCAGACACAGCAGAGCAAGAGACCTCCACTTGCTGTGTTGCAAATCACAGTGCAATTAAAATGATTCATCATAAATGATCCCCAGGATTTCACTGCAGAAGAATCAAAGGAAAAAACAGAAGTATTCTCATGGAGGCACTATAAAACTGCTGTGCCAGGACACACGTGCAGTATGTTTTAATCAATATTTAATATTAATATTTTTATGGTAAATCTGAACAGAGAGATATGAAATCCACTCAATATTACAGTAGGAGTTCAATCAGAAGGGGACAAAGCTCAAACTGAACTTTGTTCCTCTCATAAGACATAAGAAGATGCTATATAAAGAAAAAAAAATTAACGTATTCAAAATACACACTGCATGCAGACTGAAAAAGCAAAGATTTAGGTGTGATCTAAAATGGACAAAAAGAGTTTTTCCTAAGGACAACGATGCCGTAAAGGAAAATCAATTATAGCAGTGTAGCCTGAAATAATTGTCTGAGAAAGATCAGCCAGAAGAATCCTGTCCTGACAGTGACAACTTTGGAAAGGAACAATTGCACCTCTAACAGAACAGTGCAAAGGCAGGGAGGGGAGCCTAAAGGATGCCTGGTCCTCAGGGTGGAAGGAGTAGGAAAAGTGTTCAAGTACAGACTAATTTTAATGAGGAAACAGATATTTTTTCACATTCACAAACCAGATATGAGAATGGGGAGAGATGGATGCTTTACCTGACCTTCAGTAAAATAGCTCTTCTCAATTTTCTGAGCTCAGTTTCAAGGAAATTACCACAAAAATATGGGTAACCCTGAGCACAGCCAGGTGTACTGGCTGGGA
Source organism: Picathartes gymnocephalus (assembly GCA_013390045.1). NCBI lineage: Eukaryota > Metazoa > Chordata > Aves > Passeriformes > Picathartidae > Picathartes > Picathartes gymnocephalus. The sequence goes on from WEKY01023061.1 coordinate 61,782, forward strand.
AAAACAGAAAGATTATAGAACCAAGATACCCTGCCAGTAACTGTTCATTAACAAAACGTGAAGATGGAAAGCGGATTGAGGCTGAAAATGAAAACAATTCAAAAGAAGAAAGATATATAAAAAACAGGAAGAAGGGAATATCCAAAGAAAATTTCACAGGAAAACCTCGTTCAGGTACAAATCTTCCCTCATTTCAGCAGCTGGGCTTCAAGAACCATCTGGCATCTACAAATGGGAACCTCTCCTGCCACAGCATTTCAAGGACAAAGTGCCACCATTATGATGCCAATCCTGTCATTTATTATCTTAATAATATCCAACATCTTAATCCATCTAAGGTAATCGGATATCAACACACAACCTTATATTGATCCACACAAGACTAAATTTATGTTTACTATATACCTGGCTGACAAGCAATTTTTTTCTGACCTTTCTGTTCATGGAAAAGTACAACTGTCTCTCACATTCAGTATTCCCCCACCCTGCAAATTACACAGAGCCTACAGATAAATTGATTTAAGATGCCTAAAAGAGCTGCTGGTGGCTCTCAAACCACTACTTATAATCCTCTGCCTCTCCACTGGAAGAGTTAGGATTAAACGTGGGGCGTCATTGATGCCAAGTAAGTTTCTTTTCACCAGGTTGGAGGTAATAAACGGCATGGAACCCTTTCAAACCAATCTGTCAGAGTGCAATAGGCCCAGGTTTTTTATTTCCCTCCACCAATAAGTGCTTGCTGTACTTGCAGCCATCTGTCTTGTGCTCCTCGCACCTTTGCAAGCAGCACAGGGAGCTCCTGTCAGCACTGGGGTGACATTGGCATTGGGGCAGGCAGCTTTCCCGCGGCGCTGCTTCCTGTGGCACTGAGCAGGTTCCGTGGAAAAGTGAGCGCTGAAAACCAGGGGATGTCAGCGGGAGGAAAGAGGCAGGGAACACGGGGCTTGGTAAAGGGACAGTGAGTAACCTGGGAGAGAACATCTTGAGTGCTGGTGAGGGATGTAACCACGAGCTCAGGGGATGTCACGATCCACCTTAAGGCAGATTTTTGTGACTTGTTCGTGAACCTGATCTCAAGAGTGCAAAAGTCACAAGGGAAACTCAACTTTAACTCAAATCAGAACACCTTTATTAAAATACCCAACTCAGATGCGATAGAAGGAAGAGAAATAAGGAAAAAAGGAAAGAAAAGAGACAGAAAAGGGGGGGGACAGAGAATATAGCTACCACCAAAAGAGACGCGCCCTCGCAGGTCTTGAAGGAGAGCTCTTCTTTCTCTGGGGAGATCTCAGAATCACGGTGGGCTTTGGGGTCTGTTTTATAGCATAGGAGAGGGGGGCTGCTTCACCAGGCAGGTGGGGAATGGTCATTGTTTCTCAGGCTCGTTGGAGCAGAGTGCAGGACAGGCCAGGGCAGGTCCAGCACGTCCCAGCCCTGCCCGCAGCTCAGGCCGCTGTCACGGCCCATTGTTCTCCCCGCGGTTCCCATGGGAGCCGCTCTCAGTCCGGTGCACACGCACACCTGCGCTCTGTAGGGAATGCCTTGGCCAGCATCCCACTGCTCCTGGGCCTGGGGTCCCCTCTGCACACAGGAGTTCGGGGTTTCAGCCGCTGTCTCTCCACGACAGTTGTGAGGCAAATCAGGAATTTCCGAACCGCCTCTTACAGGGGAGAAGGGAAGTTTTCCACAGAGAAAAGATGATGAGGTCAGGCAGGCAGGATGCAGGCAGCAGAGGGAAGAGCACTGGCTGTGTGGGGCAAAAAGCCCATGGCAAGGTCTCTATTTTGACTCCTGCCCTCGGGCATCTCTTTCGGAGAGCTGTAGCAAGCAGGGGAAGAGAGAAGGGCAACGCCGCTCCCTCCTCACAGGCTCCGTGAGGCAATTACAGGCACTTGCAATTACAATTAGCATTAAAGTGAACCCAGCAGTGCAGGTGAGGCTGCCACCTCCCAGTCTGATTCAGAGCAATGTTTCTAAGACAGAAGGCAGATGGTTTTTAGCTTAATTCTCTGACAAAAGCACAACTTTTAAAAATGATGCTGTGCAAGAGCCCTGTAAGACATTTGTTTACAAGCACTTTCCTAAATAGCACTGCTTACTACTTGAAGAAAATAGCATTTGTGAACTGCTCTCACCTTTCAAAGGCAGGGCACGTGCTGCAGTCAAGATTCTCCTAATTGTTGTTTCATTATTTCTGCAGAGAGAGGAGAGAACATTGAATAGTAAACGATGAAGCATCCTAAATAAAGATGAGGTAACACTGACAAAAAAGAGCAACAGGATACTTTTACTGAAGCAATAGCCATGAATATCTGCTAGTGCACAAAATTCATTAGGGGACGAGTTCTTCCATTCGCCCCTGCAAATTAGCAAAGACTTCTTGTTCTGATGAAGGGCAAGAAAGTCACAGAGTACCAAAAGAGAAAGGTTTTTCTTTTCAAAAGTGCCAAACCCTCACATTTACACATCAAAGTTGATGCCTAAAGTCAGTGTAGTTGTTTCCTTGATTCAGCCATTTCTGGATCACACACGATGTGTTTGATTTTCTGAAAGGCAAAGCACATATGTTTAATCATAGATGGATATGAAGCATATACATATGTGTACTAAAAAAAACGAAGAGAAGAGCTCCAGCTCAGTGGAAATCACATATCAAGCTGAGACCTGTATATTTGATTCAACACGTTCAAAATGCAGTTAATTATGCAGAATAAATAGTCATAAAGATTTGTGAAGTAATCTTCTTTAATGTGTATTGCAAATTCCTGTTTATAGGGTGATTCCTTCAGTGTAGGACTTTGGTTCCATTTCAATGTTTATGCTCCTGAGTTTTAAAAGCAGAACATGCACACTCATCTCTTGTTAGACATACATGACTGCTTTCACTGTCTTTTCACTTCTTGGCTTCAATGTACAAATTTTCTGACAAGATGTTTTAGTAATAAAGTCTTATCCCAGTTTAGCAAATGAATTATCCATCATCACACTTGAGTAAAGCAGGCTGAGATCAAAAAAACCTAAAAGCCTGTGAGCAGCTCTACCTCAAAGCAGTTTATCCTTTTTCCTAATTTGATTTTTCATGGTTAGTTCAGAATCAAGAATTACATGAAAACAGATCTTGATGTGGGGAATAGCTGTGCATACCCATGTTCTCCTAAGAAAACCCAACCAACCAAAAAAAAAAAAAAAAAAAAATCCCAAAACAAAACAAACCCAAAAAATTAACAGCAGAAGGAGTAAAACAACCTCTCAGGCTCTGTGTTTGTGTCCATTCCCAACCGGGTCAGCTGTCCTTTATTGATAACCTGCCTAAGCATTGCTTTTCTAGAGCATGTGAAATAAGCTGCACAACTAAAGTGTATTTGTCACACTGCTGTTAAACTTGAATTTGTTACCTACATGAAATCAATTGTTCAAATCTTTAGGAGGTGTGTGTGGAGGCAAAAAAAGGTTAATTCTTTCTATGCCCTTACTTAGAAGGCTTCTCTATATTTAGAGAACAACCATTCAGCTAATTACTTTCATCATCCTAAGCTGGAAGGATCAGAGACCCACAGAAAAAATAGTGGAGAAACAGCGAATTCAGTGTCAACAGGTCTGGATCGTGGCTGACAGCTGGAAAAGGACAAAGCTGTTTATTCAGAGCCAGCAATGTGCAGAACTGGGTATGGGACAATGTTTGGGTTTAAAGATAAATAATTCTTTAGCATGACAAATTGGACATCTCTAGCCTGCATCTTCCTGATTTTGGAAGCATCACCTGAATTAGGTCATTCTCTCGAGACTGGAATTCTGCTTGGTGTCTGCTCTCTCAAATGTAAATTCTTATCTCATTGGATATCAGGATTTGATATCTTGCATTCTTAACTACAGCCAGAAAGATTTTTTTTCCATGCAACGTGATAATTTGGGGCAGATCCAAGAAAAAAAGAAAAAAAAGCAGCTTGTTCCAGCAGTGCTCACCTACTTCCACATTAACAGGGATGTGTTTCACCAGGTGCATATTTCCCAATAAGTATCCAGATGTGGAGCTGTGAAGCCAATAATGTCAGACCTTGCAGAAACACCAGAAAAGGAGGACAAAAGGTGATAATTGCCCTAGAAAGCCCCATACAGTGAATGGTTTGACCTCAAAATTTTGACCTTTTTTCTGGTGTTTCCCTTCTGGCTCCCTATTTATTAGCAGCCCCTTTGCCGCAAAATTCTTGGATGAAGGGAAATAAAGCCATAACTCAAAATATTCTGCACAGCAATCTGCTGGGGAAAAAAAAAAAGGGGGAAAAAAAAAAAAAAGAAAAAAAAGTGAATTTCTGGTAGTAAAGAGTGGATGTACTAATAATGATTTTTAATTTGTTATTAATATGCAGAATGCAGAAGAAATTTAATAACTTTAGTGAACAGAAGTCAAAAACAGGACCAGATGGAAAAGAGACTAAGGAAATTCAGCAGCAATAACAATTTTGTATTGAAATGAAAACTCTTATACCTTAAACACCAAAAAAACCCAGTTCACACATCTCAGCCTAGTCAAAAGAAATAAACACCAACAATGAGCAGCATATCTCTGACCCTCTAGATGTTTCAGATTTCTCTAATTAGTGCCATTTTGTACCAATCAATATATTTGTATTATCAGAAAAGTGGGTCTACTATAATTACAATATAAAATTCCCAAACACCACCACTGTGTTAATACATCACTGAATATCCACGTGTGAGTGCAAACACCAATTCAATCAGTGCTTATTTTATACTGGTGGTGTAATTTCTGGAGGAATCTTTTAAAAGTCCCCTCTCAGTCACAGTGATTTGGTTTGTCCACCTGAATCAGAATCACGCAAAATTTCACCTGTTTGGAATAAAAAAACTCCAAATAAATAATGAAAATAAACTGACCTAGTAAACACACCATGACAAACAGAAGAGATTCTTTAATTAATATGCACAAATGATCTTTTCAAGTAATCAGCAATGCTCAGTAAACACAGCCCCATCCTTGTCAAAAGTGTATTTCTTTTGCATTTTATACCTCAGGTCATTCTAGGATTTCAGCAAGCCTCATGAAGAAGATTCTGTAATTCTTCATGGAAGGTTTTGTACAACCCAAAAAAATGGTAATAGGGACAATGAAATGCCATGATTCAAGCAATGAATCAAAACCTTCTAAATACTAATGGAAAAAAAACCAACCAGAAAAACCCAAACAAACAAAACAAAAAAAATCCCCAAAACAATAACAATGACAACCACAACAAACAAAAAAACCCCCCCCCACCACCACCACCAAAAACAAACAAACAAACAAACAAAACAAAACAAAAAACCCCAAAAATCCAGAAATGCCATGGATTTATACTGAAATTATTGTGAAAAATCTGTGGAATTTGTTAGATATAATCTTGTCTTAAAATTGTGTTGAAGTATCCTACAGGAATGAATATAATAGATAATATTTCTATTAAGCACTACAGCATGGCCCAATTTAAGATTGGGGCTCTTCCATTAAAAAGAAGGACTTACCTGCAGTTGTCCTTGATGCTGTGTGGGCCATATGCAATACTTCATACGTTTTTAACCTATATATTTCACATATATAATACTGAATGTTATTTTTTAATTATTTATTTATTCATATGTGTACTATAAAATCTCTATATTTCCAGTCCCATATTCTGGGCTGTTTTACACCACTATGTCCAACAGCAACTTACCAGTGTGCAAACAGTTTTACAGCAGGAAACAAGAGGGAGTCAAGACTATTACCTATTAGCTGAAACTATTTAACAATCATAAATTTTGGCTGATTCAAAGCAAGGTTTGGGAAAAAAAAAAAAAAAAAAGGGGGCAGATAAGCATCACCATCAGTGGTAAAGAGCAAACAGCAATAGTAAAGCACTCAATTTTATCTGAAGCATTGAATCAAAGCCTTCTAAATACTAATGGGAAACAAAACAAAACAAACAAACAAACAAACCCAAACCCAACAACAACAACAAAAAAACCAACCCAACCAGAAATACCAGAACTCACACAAAGTAATTTCTAAGAGAATATTTGTAGCATATTTCCAACCCACTGCAGTAGGAAAATTCATGAATAATATTAGGGGGTATTTATGTGATCCACTTTCCTCCTGTACAGTGTTTGTCCAACGTAATGAGATCTGGATTGGCTGAATATAATACAAATTTGAGAGTGTTATACTTGAAACTGATCATGCATATTAGGTGGGGAGAAAAGAAGGCAAATGGAGCATTTTTTAATGCATATAATCCCATGTGTTAATATTGACACTCAGCTGCACTAATGTAGGTTATTGCTACTGAATTAACAATGCTCACAAATTAACAGCCAGAGAAGTCCCATGGATTACACTTGCATCTTCTGTATAAATATTTTTATAATATTTGTTTCTATTCAGGTCAAGGCCATGACATTCTAATTTCATTGGAAAAATTCAAGTCCCATTCTCTGAGGCAGGCGATGTGGGAGAACTATGACCAACAGAAGATGGGTTTGCTTTATTCTCTGAAATTGAAGTGAAAATTACATTTGTGTCATCACATTTTAATAGAGTCTCCCATGAATATACATACCAATATACATCTCTCTCTCT
>WEKY01023062.1:7905-43503 GCA_013390045.1 Picathartes gymnocephalus
TTTTGTACCATGAATAGTAAAACATAAGCATTTCTGTCCTTAGTTGTCCTACTCAATACTGCATCTCCCCTCTATTCCTCAAATGAATCAAGTCAATTCTCCAAGACAACTCCAACAGGCAAAAAGAGAGAAACACTGTGAGTAAACCAAAGATACATACACACACTGATGAGCCTCTCCAGGTATATCGGGAACTAATTTCTGTTTGTTTTTCATCTCAGTAGAGGTCACTGGCTTTCATCTCTGCTCTACTCAGCTGTCCTTCTCAGAAAATATGTAGGAATCTTTGAAAATAAGACTGAAAACTATACACTTTTATAACCATGTCCAAAACTAACCAGTAATTTTGTGTTCCAGAATTACTGTAGGGAAATATGACTGACAGAGGCATTTAGTAAAACTGCATAGGTCTCATTACACTCAAGTAGAAGAGGGTTAGAACTGCATGGTGGTAGGCTTTGAAAAACAGGCTTCTGGGAATGGAATTGTATTTAGAAGAAAGAATTTGCGGTCTCATGCTGTTCAAAACTTAGGAAATCTGAACAGTAGAAGAAGGATATAGATATAAAAATTAATTTAGATAGGATTTAGACACAGACCATGATTAATGTGCAACACCAGGGGATTAACGCAAAGACTGCTGGTGCCTTTCTTGTCATGCCTTGTAACATCAGTCTATTAGATATTCAGTTTCTTCTATAAATATATTAGTATTCTGCCATCAGAGTAATATAAAAAGAGTCAGATTATTAACCCTAGTTATTAGCAAACACATCAGTAAAATTCTAGTTCTAGCAATGCTAAATAACTACAGGATGAACCCCAAGTTATCTCCAGTCATCATGGTTTCTCAGGCTTTGTGACTGCATTATTACCATTGATAAATTTACAAGAAAAGACACCACAATAATTTAAGTTACTGTTACACATCCTTCGTCATCTGACAGAGCTCACTGGAAATAATGGCTGCAGAACTGCTCATCCAAATTTCTCATCAAGCATCATATCTTTGAAACTACTCATTATGTTAAGTCTACCAACAAATGCCGTATCACATGCATTTGAGTTTTAATTTTAATTCAGAAATCGAGAAATATGTTTAACTACTTACACAGTTTAAATAGCCCAGGAAAACTTATTACATGGTCTAATCACTAAATTTCAGAGGAAAATCATGCTTCCTTTCTCCATCTAGGTATGAAGCAATAGAGTGGGTTGACTTCAAACATTTTCTAGTGCTGTCCTGTTAGCATGCAGAACACAGGAGCAGTGTCATGAAAAGTTAGCATCAGTATGGTTATTCTGTCCTTGAATATGTTATAATGGCTCCCAAGTTTCATGTGTCTCCATATGTCAACCGTGTTTCCTGAGAGGTTATACTTCCTAATGCAAGGCAAAAGAAATCTGGTAAAACAGGAATAGAGAAAGCAGACCTGCTGTTTCCCTAGCAAAGTATAGGACTGTTGCCCATATCAAAACTACAGAAATGAATGCATTTATTGCAGACATATTTCAGCTACTCTGATGACTGTTCTTCACAGAAGAGGGAAAACATAAGAAAATGGCCTTTCAGACCTTGCATAAAAAGCTATTGATTTCACTGGCTGCAATTTATCTTGTATCTCATTTTCTTTAGAAAAAAAAATTACTCAGCTAGGGCACATAATTATTGCCAGTAGCATAAGACGCTTTACAGTGTAAGATCCCACTAACACATTAATTGTTTATTTGACAGCTCTGTGAGAAACAGGGAAGAGTCCTGCCTATTTGCCAGGAGATTCATAAGCAATCTCACACTATGTTTCATCCTGCAGATTCCTCTACAAAGAATTTATCATCATAATCACGAGCAAAGTATGTTCTACGTTTAAGAACAGGTTGCCAAAGCCTAATGGAAATTCAAACATATTGTGGAACTGAGAGACAAAGTAAGATAAATTGTTATGCCTCACTGTTAAGTTTGAATTTGGAGAACAGTACACAAATGCAATACAGAATCACAGAATGGGTCAGGTTGGAAGGCACCACAGTGGGTCATCTGATCCAAACTCCCAGCTCAAGCAGGGTTGTCCTAGAGCACATGGCACAGGATGGTTTCCAGATGGTTCTTCAGTATCTCCAGTGAGGGAGACTCCACCCTGTCTCCGGGCAATCTGTTCCAGTGCACAGACACCTGTATAGCAAAGAATTTTGTCGTCATATTCAGGTGGAACTTCCTGTGCACCAGTTTCTGCCCATTGACTCTTGTCCTTGGCACCACAGAGAAGAGCCTGGCTCCCTCCTTTTGATACTCTCCCTTCAGGTGCTTATATCCATTGATGAGGTACCCTTACAGTTGCCTCTTCTGAAGGCTGGACAAGCCCAACTCCCTTAGCCTTTTTTTGTGAGAGAGATACTCCTGTCCCTTAATCTTCTTTTTCACCCTCCGCTGGACCTGCTCCATGTCTCTCTTATACCTGGGAGCCCAGAACTGGACACAGCACTCCAGATGTGACCTCACCAGGGCTGAGCAGAGGGGCAGGATCACCTCTCTCGACCTATTGGCAATATGATTCCAAATGCACCCCAGGATACCACTGGCCTTCTTGGCCCCCGGGACACACTGCTGGCTCATGCACAGCTTGTTGTTCACCAGGACTGTTTGCTGCATTCTGTGTGGTTTGTGGCCCCCTGAGCCATTTAAATCTGGCATGGTAGCTCTGGTAATGCCCTCACGTCAGCCTCACCGTCTTGGGCTGCAGGATCCTGTCAGGTTCCTGCACATCTCTCAGCTGTTACTAAATACATCTTTATTCAAAAGAGTATTAGCTAAGTGGTTTTGTTTCTCTCAACTCCATTCATCTGCAATCTTCTGACAGTGACAGAGTTACTCAGCAAGCTATTGTACATTTAAATAGAAAGCAATCTCAAGAAACAGCACAGCAGTTTTCTATTCCTTCATTGCTGTTTGAGGAGCACTGGGGATAGAATGATTCCTGAAGATTTCATATTCTTACCAGATTCACTTTCTATTTCATAAAGCAGGATTACTCCATATTCTAAACCACAAACCTGGGTTTGCTCCGCTTGCATTTTTCCTTCATCTCTCATCCTTGAGTGTTCCTAAAGAGGTAGTTATGGTACATCCTGGCAGAAATACCTTAGAAAAAACTGTTTACTTCAATAAAAAGATCCAAGTCCAAATGCAAGGATTCCCCACAGAAAATCTTTATTTTCCTGAAAAACTTCAAAGTTTATTAGTAAAATTAGGAATCATTAATTACCACAGAAAACTAAGAAAGATGAATGTGAAAGATCTATTCTGCACATGCACTAAAAAAGTATTTAATCATAAGCTTAATTACAGGAAAGTGAGTAATCCCAGTGGCCTGTATAACTGGTATAAGGAGATCATATCACCACGCTATAGAAGCTATTTTTGCATCTCAGGGAATTGATGGGTTTTTGGGATTCCAGGATACCTTTGAAAGGTCACTCTGAGCTGATTAATTAACTAAGAAAAGAGACAGACTGAATGACTGCATTACAACTTATATTGAGATGCATAACATGTCATTTAAACTGAAGAAATTATGGACTAAATGATAAAGGCAGCTCCACAGATCAAACAACACAAATAATGAAAAGCTTTAAAGAAAATAACAGTGGTAACTCTAGTCAAAGCACTTGTAGGAAAATAATTTTCTGTCCCTGAAGATATTGGATTATTTTCTTCTTTATACATAGAAGAAAGCCATAGGTTCTGTAAACCAGTTTTATATACAAGGCAGCTCTTCAAGTTCTTGTAGGACTGTTCTACATGTTTCAAAACACCTGATGGGGCCAGCAGATACCTGCAGGCTGGTGGGGTTTTGTCCTCGCTTCCTGCCTTCCTGATGAAGAAATGGGGATACGGCTCTGTGAGGAATGGGTTTGTGGAAAATTCTCAGAGTCAGATTGAAAACCCATGTAGTTTTGCTCATCTGTATGCTAACATTGAGAAAAAATATGCAGATGTGGGAAAACCATGGGATAGAGATATCATTGAACAAGAATTGAAGTTCGAGTTTTAACTTTGAGAACAGATCTGATGTGTTACAAAAGTAAAGTTGCAGAAACACAAAGCACAAAAAATAGCCTGTAGTTTAAATAAGAGCCTTTAAAGCTAGAATGCAGGTGCCTTAAACAAAATATGCATTCAGCATTCAATAAAGTTAGTGAGAATCTTAGAATGTAACAATACAATCTTATGTAGAAAACTAGTACAAGGTTATAGAGCGCTGTAAGATTGAATTGTAAAAGATGCATTGTAGCAAAGCCCTCGTGGGATAGTTTAATTAGTGATTGGTCTTTTAAGATGCTAACATACTGCTTGTCAGACACTAATTGGCTGAAAAGTTTATTTAAGGAAGTGTAACCTTTGCCACCTCGGCTTCTAGTGTTACAGCATGGATTTTTTGTCTCACCCTTCCACCATGAGACTGATAAAATAAAGACTTTTTGCATCACCACCTAGTTGCCCCATCTCTGTGATTCTGGGCCTCAGCAGGGCTCGAGATAGGTAATGAGGTGGGCTGAGAGATCAAGGCAGGGGTTTTCAGAAGGCTGTGGTGGCTCCTGAGCATAGGGGAGACTCCTGCCAGGGCCTCTCCCAGCTCCCTCTTGCTCACCAGCCCCGTGGCATCCTCAGCCTGGATTCCACCATGGTGCCCAGCTGGGATGAGCAGAGCACACAGGCCTCAGGCAGGTGCCGGCTGCAGGAACTGCTCGTATTGGCTGCACCTCCCATGGTGGCCCTAGGTTTGTAAGCACATCTCTGAACGGTCCAGGAGGACAGGATAACTCTCTTAGTAGGGTCTGCACCTCTTTCTCCTTCCATAGTACAACCAAAAGGGCTGGGAGAAGCAACCCAAGGAGGGAGCAAGCTAGGCACAGGTAGGAGCATCCTAGAGCGATATAAATGAAAAACCTCACATGCAGACTGAGACTCTTGCACCATCCCACATCACAGGTTTGGCCTCCTATGTTCTATGGTAAATAATGGCCATTTCAGTCATCTGCAGTAAACCATTAAGTATTCCTTCACACCTATTTCTCAAAGAATCTTTGATTAAAATGAAATTATTTAAGAGTAGAGTTTGCTTACTTGTTTGCTTTGAAACTCCTTGGAAATCATCTAAACCACAGGTATTTCAGCGCAATAAAGCCACTTCAAAATATTCTATTCTAGCTCTTCAAGAATACCTTTAAACATAAATGCATTTTCTGCTTTTATTATGCAAGAAGATATACTCCCAGGTGGTGAAAAATTAACTTACTTCATGCCTGGGGAAAGTCATATTGAGCTTTGTTAAATGTACCTTTATGTTTAAAGAATATTTTCAATGCTAATACTTCAAATTGCTTAGTAAAGGATAAAACATAGTTAGAAATACAGACTAAGTGCATAGTTTTGAAAAAGCAAATGGCATACTCTAAAAAGCAAGAGTAGATGGTAGTGCTCTCTTCCCTCCTACTGGTGTAGAGGAAGAGCAGCTCCTTTGATATTTTCAGTGTTATGACACTTAAAAGTTAATTCAACTGAAAGAAAATACCAGTTTTGAAATTGGTATAAGAGGCCAAATTTAAAAATTTATCAGCATTTGGATTTAAATTCAGTAGAACAAGTCAGACTCCTAATATCATTGAACAGATTTGCTGCTTAGAGCCTCTGCACGGTTCAAGAGAACAATGTAATTTGGAAAGGTAATCACAAAAATACCGATTTTGGACGACTGCAGCACAGCTGGATTTCAGCTTTAGGAACTATTACCATTTCTGGTTAAGTGTAGAAAATTACAGGATACCATCAGAGTTTCAGTGATTAACTAGTAAATTTAACAATAACAATATTGCACTCACAATATACCAAAGCATCTTTAAGCAGTATTACTGGTGGTCAGCATCATTATTGCTGTCTACTAAGAGGGCTGGGGCTCCAGGAAGTCGCTTCAATGGTCTCTGATCTTAGTGTCAGGCATTACTAGGATATGAGCAGAAGAAAAATTGTGGGTACCTGACTAAATCTAAGTATTGCTAAAGTAAAGAAGATAAAAATGTTTTGGATTGAATATATGGAGGTTGTATTAGTGCTGACCCCTGCAAGGGATTAGCAATACAAACCTTGAGAAGGTCAGTTACATTATGTTAATGGTATTTCTCACTTCTACAGAGAAAAATGTAATCTAGAGAAGATTACGTTCTCATTCTTGAAGTACTACATCTAGAAGTACCATGAATAGGAATGGATTATATAAGTTGTTTCCTTATACTAATCAGAAAATCCCTGCAGTGACAAGTATCATAAGAAACAAGGAGATTACTTAATGTGCCAGGATCTGCTTTCACCAGCAATAATTGCATTACTTTTTTATAATGTTAGTTTGCTGCTCATGCTCTACTTTACGTATGAATACAGCAAAACTTAGTGGAGGAGAAGCGTTAATAGCCTCTCATACAGCTGCCCTAAAACAACCACTTCACTGACAGTCCAAAGCTAGGCTTTTTGATCTTTTTCCTTCCTCTTGTATCTCATCTACTACTTTTCAGTTCATTATCAGCCAATGTACATAAGTTTGTGATGCCTCACATTTTTAAAAATAAAAAGGAAATTTTTATAGTACAGCAGCATATTAATGTTTTTCCCATTTACATTGCCAATTTACTGTTACTGGAAATGCTTTTGCACTGCATCCGAATACTCAAATGCTAGTAGAAACAGTATGAAGCTTTTATTTTTCCCTTGGAAACTGAAGTCAGTAAGTTCCACTCTAGTTAGGTAGGTTCCTTATTTTCTGCATTCACACTGTTGTATTTAATCCATGGTCTCATGGCAGATAGGACCAAATGAATTTGTTGCCTATCCATTTTTCTAATGTGATACCATTCAACTCTATTAAAAGGAAATTTTTTTCTCTTACAAAGCTGTACATTTGGGGAGAATTTATTGCAACTCAATTTCCCTTATCTTCTAGGAAAATATACTGCTGAGTGCCCCATTTCCTCTGTCCATTGCTTATTTATAACTGTATATAATCTGTTTCCTGTTCACAACTGTATTTGCTTTTGTTAATGCATTCCATTATGTTTTTGTATTAGTATTTCTTTCTCAAAATAAATCTCTGGATTTCATTTGAATAATTAAGTTTTCTTTCTTTGTGTTGTTAGTTTCATGGCCTTTATCCGTATTGAAGAATCTCTGCATACTAGACTACAAACAGACCTATTTTATCAGATGAATAAAAACAACAGAGTCTAAGCAAGAGTAGCCATTGTTTCTCCAGCTTGTTGTCTTCTGACATGTTATTGCATTTTATCTCATTTGGTTTCTTTGTAGGCTGCATTAGGAAAAAAATTCTTTTCTCCAAAATTCAATATGGTGCACACAATTTCATTATATTGGATCACACATTATTGAAGTTCATAGAGCATAACTGATGGAAGCAGAGTTAGAAAACTAAGAATAGCAATAAGTGTTAAAAGCAAAACAAAAGGATTCTATTTTCTAGAATCTTTCAAAATGCCTGCCACTAAGGAAATAAAGAAGACTGATGAAACCACAGCTACAGATGGCTTGATACAGACTTTAGTCTTCATCCTTAGGTAATTTTAACTATGTTTTAATAATGCACTGCAGCTTTTTTCTTTCCTGTATTGTATCAGAACTCAGGTGATGATAAACCAAAGTGCAATTGCTTTTTAAAAGCATCCAACCACGTTTTACTGCTTGAGATTTGTGTCCAGGTGGTACTCAGCATTGGTAGTCAAGGTCAAGAGGTTCTGGGCCATTATGTGTCACCATCTTAATAAAGAGCCAGGGCCAAAACATGGAGGGAAACATTTCTCTGATAATGTCTTTCTGTCTCTCTGACTACCAGGAAGCACAGGTACTCTGAACAGTCAGGAGGAATAAGTGCATTGTTGAAGTGCCTGTTCTTGTTATATAATGTGGGACCACATTTTGATTATCCTAAAACAAGGGGATAGAGGTAAGGGATAGGAAGGCTGGCTGTGGAGACCTATTTAAGAGCAGTTCAGAGCTTCTAAATAACCACCACCTCTTGGTTAGGCAAATATTCAGGTAGAAACACTGATGGCTGTTCAAATACTGCCTTCCTCTTCTTACCTCTATTCCCCCTATGCCCTGGCAAACATTCTTGACTTGCATTCATGCTGCACAAGCTCTGGTTAAGGACACTGGTGAAAATCTGGCTGCACCCCACAGAGTAGCCAGCTCCCCCACCACCATCTGAAAATACAAAAATTGTCACTGTAAAATAGAGGGATGCCCAAGAATTCCTGTCCATTGATCCACCAATGCAGTTCTCTGCGCTCGGTTCAGAGCATTTAGACCTCGAGGCACCATTATGGTAATTCAGTTTCACCTTCTGCATAAAATGAGGGTTTGCAGGTTTTATTTCACTGCAGAAGATACTAGTGGGTTGGAAGCTAAATATTACTATGTCTAACTGACCTTATTGTATCAAAATGAAAACAGCATAAAATTGATTTTTAGGAGCAAGGGATTATGTTGATCGTCTAAGGGCAAACAGTTTGATTTTTTCATTTCCCATTTATATCTATGCACTTAATTTATTTATACTGCTGAATATACACTCAAGCTAAGTCACCTCAGTAAAAGACATGGGGCTGATAAGAATTTATACCAAAATTCACCCCTCATAAATGTATTTATTGAATCACAACAGGCTGAGATTTAACATACAGATCCACCCCAGTAAGTAAGAAGGGAGGAGAGATGTTTTAAAAACTTGTGGTGTATGTGGAAGCAACAAAAGGTGGAATTTGCTTTGACAGATATTTATCAAGTTGATTTCTGAGGTGACATTCAAATACTAACGTGATTGTGCATTCTGCTACCATACAGTGGCACAGGTGTTAGATGTTATGTTAAAGCACTCTCTACTGTTCTAGTCCCAAAGCTCTACCCATTAACATGACAGAAGCCCAAACTATTCACTCTTTTACTAAATGATTGCTTCCCAGTACTAGCTGAGGATGGATAGGACTTGGGATCATGAGGCAGTAGAAGGGAATTCCAGGCTTGCAACTAGTATTAAGATCTGTGGGTATGGACACCCTGAAACATATGGCATGTTGTCCATTGATTTAAATTTTCTGCCTATCCTGTGAGTTTATGTGAGGCTTTAGGTTTCTGTAGTATTCCTGATTGTTTCATGAGTAAAGGTCATGGAAGGGTAGATGTATAACTGATGTAGAGGACTGTTAGGGCAAAGAGCTCTGTGGAAGGCACACAGTTTCTAAGAAACGAATAGCACCTGGAGTGCTATAGAATAAGGCCTCAGAAAACTACTGATGCAATGGATTTTTAAGCAGTCCTTACTTGAGGGACCTTCCTTCTCCCTGAAACAGCCAGTAGCCATCTGTAAATACTGATACATAAATACTCAGCTATGAAGACAAAGTTAATTTGAGTATGTTTTGCAAACACATATTTCGAATGGAACCTATTCCAATGTACATAGACTTGTTTGCCATTTTTGTGGAATATTTCCCCCCCTTTTAAAAATACATTGTAAAAATACAAAAATACATGTAGAAATGAAATCAAAGCAGAGTCAACCAGGGACAATTTTGAGATGTTTCAAAATTTTTTCTTATAACAAGTTTAATAAGAAGCAAAATGGATAACTATGTAAATACTGTAAATACAAAGTAAACAAGAAAGTTTCACTGCTACCCATCCCCAGTAAAAAAAAAAAAAAAAAAAATTGGCCCTCACCCCCCAAGAGAACCCCTAGGCTATCATTACAGTTTTCAACAAGACAGCTGAAGAAGAAACTTTATTGAAATAGAAATTTCAAAGTGGTAAGAATGTTTAACAGAGCTAAAAAACTAATGCATCAAAAACATAAGGACATAAAATCTTTTTTTCATCAGCTAAGATATAAGACTTTCATAAAGGTCTAGCATTACGTGGAAATATTGTTTATGGAAGATGGATCTTTGCTCGAGCCATATTCTAAGTAACAGCCAGAAATGCAAAATCAAATGCAAATTGAGTACCATCATTGTTTTTAGAAAGACTGTTAAAAGTGCTTAAGTCTGTTAAGTCTGTTAAATTATTTAATAATTCTCACTGGAATAGACGGAAACCACATTATTTGAATTGATTAAAGCTGGAGTGTACAAAACTTCTATTCCCATTGGTAACAATCCTACACCTACAAGGTATTGGACAAGATGACCTCAGAGGTATTTCCATCCCTTATTTCTTTGACTTAATGAATAAACATGAACCTAATCAGAATAGGTGTACTGTTTATCTAAGCAATAACATTCAGTTAACTGGAGCACACAAGGGAATTTTCTACTCTTATGCTGCTGATTAAACAAGATCAGAGAGGTTTAAAATAGACTTTGGAATTCTAATTTGCAGATCTTGTTAGACATCTGTATTGTAGTAACCTGTATATGACCTGTTTCATGTACCTATGAAACAAATCTTAAATAAGAGGTTTTTATAGGAAAATAGTTTGTAAAACACAAAGGCTACAGGCTTCAACTCTAAGATTACATGTAAAATAATGTGCTATAATTCTTCAGATATACAGGCTTGAAGAAAGTAATTTCACAGAGAAACAAAGAAAATGCAAAGAGCATCTTATATCAAGAGTGGCTTAGAATACAAGGTGTTGCTGGATATATTTTTCAGATAACTTCAGTTTGCCTATCGACTTAAAGCCAAGTGTCTTTTGCATCCCTATTAGTTTTGACCTTTTCTTACTTGAATGTGGCTGCTTATTTCATGTCCCACATAGTCCTTTCTTCCTCAACCAAGTACTCAAATGTTAAAAGCAAATCAAAAAATTTCAACATGGTTATGATATTACCATTGTTAGTTACTATATTTACAGTTTTAATAAAGCTTATCCTTACCCATAAAAACTGTGCTAATACAAGGTAGCACAGATGATGCTTTTATAGCAAAGCAAACACAAGGTGATAGGTCTGGTCAGTGTGACTGTGGTCTATGTAAATGAAGGTATGCTGGTATTATTAACTCTGTACCAAGTTGGATTTTAAAAACCTAAGGATGAACTCCTTTTCAATTGTGGCCTTTGTTTGTTTCTTCTTGCCATACATTAAAAAAACTCCATATCACTAGAACTAGTGGTATAAGGTGAAGTGTCCTTGAGCAGGAAAGAAGAAAAATGCTGACTGCTGATGGTGGACAAACGGGAAAGAAAATAACTGCACTTCCCAGACCATGGGTGAGCTTACAAAGCAAGCGGGCCAGAGGGAACAACAAACCTTGCCACAGGTCTCTTGGGCTGTCAGCCAAGTGTGTGTTGTAGAGAGTCTTTGCCATGAAATGCTACCATGCATTTCTAGGCTATTATTCAGACACCTTTCAGGTCGTGATTGCATTTGATATCCCAATATACTGGCATCACTTAAAATTTTAAAATGTATCACAGCCCTTTTGACAAAAATTCACACTGTGCTACTTGTGACGGATCAAATGGTATCATTCAGGTGGAGCAACACTTTTTAGAACATGATTATCTGGCCTTTGGGATAGAAAGACTTTCAGACAAGTTAATTTATATATGAAACAACAGCTATTCTATTGTAGAAGGTATTTGGTACGAGATCAGCAGATTCTCAAGCATCAGATTACTTTGAGGTTTTTTTACATAATATTTTTCCTTTGGAAAGATAAAGTATTTTTCAATATGATCTTAATTTTTCTTTCTTATTGGTGAACTATGAACCCAACCACTTGTTCTTACTTTATTGAATTTTCCACATTATTATTTTTCTGTATCTTCCCTTAGCTCTAGCTTTCCCTTCTCACCACAGTCATACAGCTCTCCATTATTTATCACCCTGCTTTTGTTCCACCCTTTTTTTCACCTTTTTTTCCTAAGAGAAAATGTAACATCTACTATATTTGAGTAAACTTAGTATAAAATTAATGGATTCAATTAAAAGTCTTAGCAAAGATGATTGCAAAGACAGCAAAATTATAGTTGAAAACTGAAAGGTGAAGAATATGTATCTTTAACTGCAACACAATATCACGTTTAAAAAACATCTTACATCATGAGGTTGTAAATGAATGGAACTCCTAGAAAAATATAAAAAGCCCCAATCTTTGCCATAAAGACTCCAAAAACCTTAATTTAAAATACGTGACTCAAAACCAAATAAGTTGGTGTATAAGTGGCATCTCCCCTACATTTTCTGACATAAGATAACATGTACAAAGAAGAAATATGTAAAAGCTTATTCAAAAAGAAGATATTATGCAAGAAAAATAAAAGTTAAAATTACTTTAATAAAGATCCTTCAGATAGACTGGTTAATGAAGACAAAGAAATCCCACAGTGACAAAATTTTATCAACTATTTTTTCAAATTGTCAACACTCTGACAATTTGTGGTGCTAAACAACAAGTTGTTCCACCTGGATATGTCCTATACTCACCTGGATTTACCTGGGACAAAATCCAAAGATAAACTACTCAACATTTTGCAAATTAGTTTGTCAATCACTTATAATTATACTGCAGGGGAGGTCACATATTCTGTATAGAAAAACTTTTTTCTTTTAATTTATAATTATCCAATTACATTGTCTTTAAAGTGTTCTATTTTATAGATATAGACTTTAGCTGTAAGGTTAAGAGAGCAATATAAATGTATGATAATCTCAGTAAAGGAACCAGGAGACCTTAAGATAAAGTCACGGCTCTTAAGTTTCACCATAAAGCTATTGAAATGCTGTTAATGTAAACATCTAATTCCAAAACAAAACACAAAATTGTTGTGCACTTAAACTCATGTTTCTTCTGGAATGGAATTTTGCTATATTCCTAGATGCTTTTGCAAATAAAACATCCTGCCACTTAGAAGGCAGAGTGGTTTCAATATCTGAGGATGGCTCATAAAATATTTTTCTGTCTAAGGACTACAAGAAAACAAGCTATTCTAGCTATTGTGAAAACCCATGTGAGTATACAACAATAAAACCTTGTAAATAGTGGAAATGTAATTTTTGGGACTAGCTCACTGCAGAAGCAGAAACTTCTGACTTTAAAATTAATTGCTCTTAGATGTAAAGTGTCATATTTTAGTATTAAGTAACTGTAGAGTTACTTGTATACTTGAATAAAAATTAAAAAGAAGACAAACCATAAAGCACAAAGAAACAAAGAATCACAGAATATTCTGGGATGGAAGAGACCCACAAAAATCATCCAAGTCCACTTCCTGGCCTGGTACAGGACACATCAAGAGTCATACCATGGGCCCAAGAATATTGTCCAAATGCTTCTTGAACTCTCTCAGGCTGGTGCTGTGACCATTTCCTTGGGGTGTCTGTTCCAGTGCTAAACCACCTGCTAGGCGAAAAATCTTTCTGTAATATCAACCTAAACTTCCCTGACACAACTTCAGGCTATTCCCTCAAATCCTGTCAGGGGTCACCACAGAGAAAAGATCAGTGTCTGCTCCTCTTCCTCTCACTGTTGAGAGGAATTGTAGACTGCACTAATGTCTCCCCTCAGTCTCCTCTTCTCCAGGCTGAACAGACCAAGTGACCTCAGCCACTCCTCATACGGCTTCCACTCCAGACCCTTCACCTTTGCTGCCATCCCTTGGATGCTCTCTAACAGCTCAACGTCTTTGTTATCTTGTGTCACCCAGAGCTGCCCCCAGCACTTGAGGTGAGGCCGCCCCAGTGCAGAGCAGAGCAGGACAATCCCCTCCCTTGCCCGGCTGGCGATGCTGTGCCTGATGCCCCCCAGGACAGGTTGGCCCTCCTGGCTGCCAGGACACTGCTGACTCAGGTTCAACTTGCCATCAGCCAGAACCCCTAGGACACTTTCCATGGCACTGCTCTCCAGGCTTTCATTCCCCAGTCTGTCTGTACATCCAGGGTTGCCCCATCTCAGGTGCAGAAAGCACTTGTCTTTGTTAAACTTCATGTGGTTGGTGATTGCCCGACCCTCCTAATTTTGTATCATCTGCAGATTTACTTAGCATCCCAAAACTTATTTTTTATTGTTTTGTGCTGAAAATTTTCATAGAACAAGTAATTTTGAAATAAAATAACAGGTTACCCATATATATGAAATTTTTCACTCTAATGGATATGTACAGTATTCCCCTACCTTCAGCTTAACCACTGCACAGATTATAATTTTGTGGTGGTAAGTAAAATTGCAATATAAGCTTTAAGAATAGGGATATTTATAGAGAGAAAAATAAAGAATTCAGGGAATGAGCAGTAAAAATGAAGAAAGAATTTTGGAGGTGAATGAGCCTGCCATAATTACTGCAGAATATTCCATTCATTTATCACACTACTTCCAGTGCTTAGTTAGCTATTTAGATAAATCAACCATGCAACATGAACTCAATTCAACTTCTGATTTATTTAGTGAATTAAACAAACAGTGATCAGCTACACTGTTTCTTTGAGGCTTTTTGGACCATTAGAATTTACCCATAAGAATAAGAACTGATAACAAATTGCTATAACAAGTTATACTTCTTTGTAGAAATCAACTGTTGATGGGAAGGGGTGAGGGAAGGCACAATTAGGTCTCATTTACATGGTGTCACACTATTGATGATTACTGTTCATATAAAACACATCTCCTAGTACTGACTGTGGAGGTTAATTTCTCCTGGTAGTATAAAGCAGACCATGGGATGTTTCTGTACTAAACAGCCATATTTTAAAGACATGACTAAGTTTGCCTGAGCATGGCAATCTATTTTTACTGCTCTCCCCTCAGAGCATGTGGCACTGAAACCTTTTACTGATAGTCAGATTGGTGGCAAACCAGAATGTATGAAACCAAAGATTTTTAAGCTGCATTGGGAGTCAGCCCATAATATGAACAACTGTGATAAAATTATAGCAGTCACATATGCTTAACTCTTCCTCTGATGGACAACCTTAATATCAGCTGTAGAACTTACTGGAGTGCCCTACTGAGTGATGTTTCAAAGCAAAACAAATCCCCCTGCCTGACCATGACGTAGACAAGTATTCTAAAGCTAATCTCCTTTTATACACATCAGAGATCAATATAGCCTATTGTATCTGAGTTATAATTTCATCATAAATCAGGTGCCTAAAGCAGGACAGGAATTTTTAATGCTGCCTTGTGTTTATCAGCTAAAAAGCAAAGTCACAAAAATTAGCAGCTATAGATACTTCTAGTTGAATTAAATTCATCCACAGTAATTTTTATCTTTAGAAGCACAGACTCATTTGCCTGCTTGTTTTTGCAGCAAATTTAATCCCAATCTCTTCAGTTAAAATATTCATTGTAATAAACCCACTGTAAATTAGTTTTCCTAATTCATAGGCTCCTTTTTTGCCTTTCCTATTTCTCCAAGGAGGACAGATGCATAGCACCAGAGGTGTTTTTAGGTTGGTTTTTTTTTTTTTGTTGTTATTTAATACATTGCTCCTTTGTACATGCATCAGTTCTGCTTGCTCTCTTCATCAGTATTTGCAGAGTTGCAAATATTTCTCTGACAATTTTTGTATTTATTTCCAGAAATTTCTGCCAAATAGGAAGACCTAAGTTTTCACTTTTACCCTGTAATTCATTAGATAAAAAAAGTGATTAAGTGAGTGTATTTTTGGACAGGGGAAGAACAGTGTCTGTAGTTACCACTAACAGAAATCACAGAATATTCTGAGTTGGAAGGGACCCACAAGGATCAACAAGTCCAACTCCGAAGTGAATGGTCTATACAGGGATTGAATTCAAAACCTTGGTATTATTAGCACCATGATCTGAGCAACTGTGCTATTCTCACATGAGCAGTCCCTCACAATCTTCTTGGAAACAGATTAAGAGGTTATAGTCTATAACAGTGAAAAAGCAGAGGGGCAAAACCCTGTCAGTTACTGATTTCAGAAGGTAGTGGTATAGTGCACTATATCAAAGCTATTAAATAAAATCTAGAAAAAAGCCCTAATTATTATCAGAGATTAATGTAACTCACCACACCAGTACTCATGGGCACCTCTCCTTTGCTCAGCTTCGAGGAGTATCCTCGAAGGGGCATCCCCACTTCAAGGAAGGAAACTTCATAGGCACACTCCAAGAAGGAATATGTTAGAGGAACCTACCTTATGGAAGTGGACTGGACTTTTACAGGATTGACTGCCAGTCACAGGTCTCTGTGGACAATGTCAGAGCTGAGCAGAGAGAAATCTCAGGCGTATTTGCAGCTAAGTTTTAGTTAGAGTGTAACTTTCCCAGAGACTGGTAGAAAAAACAACTACCAAGAAGAATGTAAACACTTGCTATTCATAGTCTCCCAATAGCTTTGAGAGATGTTACTTCTCTTAACCAATAGCATGATACTTGAGTCCAAGTATTATAAAAGAACGTGTGATTTTGTATAAAGTCAGTTGAAGCTGAACCTGAGTATTGGACCTTTTATGCCGCTTCCCCTTCCGTCCCCGGGGATAACAGTGACAGGTCTCCACATCACCTTAGCAGCTTATCTACCAAATCTTTGTTTCCCTATCAAAATAGTAATTTGGGGCTGATAAGCCAGACTGGTTTTAGCATAATTCAACACCAAAGTGGCACATGAGTCCCCTCTCAACCCACTACTGATACCTTGCAAAATAGGGCATGGTGTGAATTGACCACATTCCAAGGCAAAACATCCTACTACAAGCTGACCCTGCTTTAAGCAGCAGGTTGCATTAGAGACCTCCTGAGGTCCCTTCCAATCTGAATGGTCTTACATGACCCTGTCCTATGACCTTGTAACTCTATTACCATATTCAATTTCCAAAAGTGCTTCCATTTTCCCATATGAAGCACTGCCAAAAAATCATAACCTCTAAAACATCATTCACAACACCAAAACCCAAATCACCTTCTAGAGGCATCAGGCTCTGAAGAATGATTTCTGCTGTGTTGTTGTTTCAATAGCATCCTCTTGAGATGTAAATGTTTTCCTAATATAGCTTCTCATAAATTCTTAAAACAGATAAAGTATATCACCAGCAACATCTTGCAGGTTTATATTCCTTTTCTTCAAAGGTCAGCAAAGTATTATAGATATCACCTGGTATTACTCGTACATAGGTATCTATTTCCTACTGCTGACTCATATTCAGATTCTTGCAAAGTACTGAGGATGTCAGTTTTTTGCTGCACTCACTCCTCCATAAAATAAAGAAACTTTGTGTTCTTTCCTTTTTTTTCTTTATTTTGCAGCTAGCAAAAAATTTAGCAAAGCTTAACTATTGTAGTCATGCATTGCTAAGCATGAAATAATTCTAGGTTTTTAATTTCAGAACTGACTCTCACAGTATTTATAACAACTAACATCCTATGGGAATTGTACCATCTCATTCCTTGGGAAAAACAGGTATTTTGAGGGGAAATGAGACTTGAGGAAGCTGAACATTAATTTAAACAGTGGTGGGTGTATGAGATATCTGAAGAATTTGTAATGTTAAGTTTCTGACAGGAATGGATTAATAGAGGAGCAAGTGGTGAAAGAAGTATGATTAATAGTTTCACATGACTAATTCATTACATTGTGTATGATGCTGTTACATATTGCCTTGCAGGTTCTTTTGGAATATAGGCACATTTTTAATTCTGAAGAAAATGCTGTGCCATGCAGTTTCTGCTGCAGTTGCTGCGCATACCAACTGAGACAAGTCCTGTCTTGAACTTGGGAACTTTTACACTTCCTCAGCCTCCTAATGTGATGATACAGGAGACACTTCCCAGGAATACTCTATTGAAACTTCTGAACACCATTACATCCACACACCGTATGCTGACACCTTTCACTCAAGAGCCAACATATACATGCAGGAGAGGAGGAGACCCTGACAAAATACCAGGTCAACAGCTTCCTTTTTGTTCCAGATTCAACCCCACAAAGCTTCTCAGGGTCTGCTTCCCTGCAGCCACAGTAAGGGGTAGGGGACCAGGGACACATAGGTATATGGAAAATATATTTTATGGAAAATATACATCTCATTTACTGGAAAAATTTGTATACTCAACCATTTGCAACTGGGAGCCAGAATTTTATATATATTCTTCCTCAAATATTTAGAAGCCAAATAGGAGACTCTTTCAACCAAAAGATTTTCTTCTCTGGATTACTCTGCAACTTTATCTACAGTATGGAGTTTTTGCATGAACTTAAACCCAGAAGCCCTAAATTGTGCTGAATTTATAAGAAGCATCCACCATCATTGCATTTTCTATTTAAGGAGGAGAAATAATGAAAAGCAAATTAGCATTTCTGTAGCTAGGTTCTTTCACTTTTTAAAAAGCTATGCATTTATGTTTTGCAAATGCCATATTCTTTATTTTCAAATTGAAGGATATTCAAACTATTGGATAAAATATTAATGAAACAATAATAATAGAAAGCTATTTAGCATTACTTGACTAGATGCTCTAGAAATCAGAATCCTATGACTGAATAAAGTTTCACGAATATAAGAAAGATCAGTATGTTTCTCATGGGAAAAAAAAACATTAATAAAATCTAGTATAGATATGCAATGGCTGAGTGCAGTGAATATGAATGAAGTTAAAAATCAGGGAGATGGAAGGGTGAAATCAGTAAAGGAAGCAAAGGACACTATAGAAATAAATGACGATCAGTGTTAATAAATGTAATGGGGGGCCGTAGAGTCTTGTCTTTATTTAAGGAGTCAGAAATAAAATTAATGAGCATATTTGCAGTGACTCTTTAGATAGAAATGATAAATGCATTTCAAGCAAATGATAGATGTATTTTCAGTAGGTTTTTGTTGTTGATCTTTTTTTTTGCGAGTTGGAAAGAGATGTCATATCAGAGGATGGACATACAACAGCAAGTCAGATGTTGGGAAATTGCTTCCAGATCCCTTGCTGCCATACAGCCTGCTTCCAGAGGGAGGTTGGAGCAGAAATACCCAAGTTCAACATAACTTGGCACAGTAACCAAGTTTCAAGTGGAAGACAGCTAAAGTTTTGCATACATATTAAAAGGTAAATGAGGGGATCTAAGTGGTATCAGCTTGACAGCCTGATACTGTTCTGGCTGAGATACTAAATGGCTAACACGAGACTATTAATAAAAAATTAAATCAAATAGAATTAAAGGATTGAAACATAATCAATGAGAGAAAAAAATCTCAATAATATTTTTGATAAAGGTATACGTGGTAAGTTCAACAGGATCTATTTCCTGTTATTTATTTAAAACCTTCCTCACCAACTCATTGTTGCATAATATTTCAATTTAAAAAAAAGTGGGAAAAATAAAAAGCAAAGTGACAAATAAGTAGATTAAAAAGCTGATAAATATTTCCTTAAGCTTCTTGTAGGAAGGATTAATAATCAAAGAGGGTGTGTTGCCAGCAGGATCTCATAGAATTTTGAAACTTTCCATAACTACAAGACTGTGGATTCTGCCTTGATGAAAGATTTATGTTGGTGTAAAAATCTCTTCTTCTCAAGTACCAGGAATAACAAAATCACAGTGTCTGATCAATGTCATTCTGGATTATTTAGCCAATTAAATCAGTCTCAACTATGAAGTATAAGAAACCAAGTAATACAAAGGTCTTAAAATAAATATCCAAAATATCTAACCGATACTCATGTTAGGAGTTCCATCTTTGTATTACTTTTCTATGAATCCAAACTGGCTGTGGCAATTTCTCATACCAACAGTCTCAAATGCTCATTTTACAAGCACACACACAGTGTAAAGACAGCTGGGAATGAGTCTGGCCAGAGCCAGAATGCATAGAAACATTGTAATCAGTATATTCCCATTCTCTGAGACCAGGACAAACAAGTAATCTTTTGGGAAATTTGCTTAGAATTCACCAGATAAGATTTGAAAGATAGAAACATGTGCCTATATTGAATGAAACATCCCAAGTAACTCACAATGCACTATTCGAATGCACTTCAGGAACTACAATTTACATCGTGCAAGCCATGGTGAATGTTTACTGTATACTCCACATATCTTTGCAGACCTATTTTTGTAAAACCTGCAGCTGTATAGATGCCATTGCTGATCAGATTCCCCATATAGCATAACTTGCACAGTATCTTATTTCTAACAGTTTGTATCAAACTATTTGCTAGTTTCTGCAGTCCATTTCCATGGCAATGTTTGCCTAAATCCTCAGTTTTATTGATGACAGGCCATTACTTGTTATTAATATACAGTCAGTTTACTTTGAATTACAGAGTCTAAATCACAGACAAATAGGTTCCTTAAGGCCCACAAAGTAGTGATAAATTCTTGCTACTATCTCAGAAATCAGATTTATTTGGGATATTAAAATCAGATTAATATAATGGCAAAATGTCATACATTTACTCTATATACCATCTGTACATCTGTAACTTCTTTGTCCTTCTTGAGAATATTTGTCTTTTGCATGGGCTACAGCACAGACACGAAGCCAGGATACTAACCAGCAGCTGAGAGCTGCTCTGACTAAATTAAAAAGTTCAGCTCAACACACCACCCTTTTCCACCATCAGATTTCACCATGAAGAACACGGTCATAAGATGTCTGATAATGTGTGACTATTGTTCAACTTCTTCCCTCCATGTCCAGGACAGGATGAATGGAAAGCAATGAGAACACACACACTTAATGATTCCCCAGAATATTCCATAGATTCCAGTAGTTTGTAGCTCAGACTTCAAGGAACAAAGGGATATCTACAAGCACCTGTTCCTTGTTTTCCTAATCATTTTTTGACCCCTGAGGCAGGAAGTTTCTCTCTATAAAGCCATATTAACTTTAGTATATTCTGTTAATCTATGTTTACTAATTTTACTTTTTGGAAGAGTTTGCAATAATTAGCTCTATACAGACAGCAGAATCACTAGTCTGTAACCACGTATATCACCTTTGAAACCTTAAAAAAACTTCAGCACTGCCACTTCTGCTACTTTCTGGCCTGTAATAGTGCAGCAGTTTTTATGTTGGAGATAGGTGAACTATTAATTTTGTTAAGAAGTTTTGATTTAAATTAGAACTCTGTGGTGAGTATTATCTGATCACAACAATCTCTATTTGTTCATTTTCTCATTTGTTCACGTTTCATGCTTTTTCTGCCAAAAAATTTAACAGATTTCCTAACAGACTAAACCCAGGATTTCTGTGCAGGAAGTCCCCAGTCTTTCAGTGATGAACAGCAATGCAAAAAACCAAACCAACCAACCAACCAAAAAACTCTCCTCACATAATTTCTCTGCTGTGGTTTCAACCTTTAAGCCCTCTTTTTATGCTTTCATCATCAATTAGCTTTACACACTCTTTGCTAGCTCTTTTCATTCTGAGGTTCTTGGAAAAGATTTATGACTGCATTTTATGTTTAAAAGAAATGATTCCTTAGACAATTTGGGGTTTGCCTCAGTATATTTTTTGCACATAACTTCCTAGGGTTCTGATCTTTTTTATTTTCTCTTTGCTTTGATTTAAATGCACAAATTTAAAGACAAATTACAGATCCAGACTCAGCACTTCAAACAAGTATTTCAAGATCTTTAGTATTTCCTAGTGCATGTTGACACTTTCTTGAAACTATTCCCAAAGACTTCATTTACACTTCACTCGAAAAAACAAAACCAAAGCACTCAGAAAGCCCACAATTATATTTGCTTTCCTTCAAAGTCTGTGCTATTAAGTGAATAAAGTTAGCCGTTGTGGGGAATTTTGTTATAAGAGCATACTTAGGACTAATGAATAGATCATTAACTGTGAACAGAACAAAGAAATTACAACTGCTTTGATGTGGGATGTTTTGTTTTTAAACAAGCTTGCCTAGATGTTTTCATGGATTTTTCTTTGCTTAAAGGCTACTTACTCTAGATATCACAGCCTCATAACAATCTCATGATAGGTGCACATTACCTAAGCAATGTAAATTTTGCAATTTATGAAGATTTTTCAAAGGGTTTCCAAATTATCTCAAATTTCAGTATAAAGCTTCATCTATGTAACATTTTTATGGGGCTAAATCCCAGATGGAATTTTTTTTTATACCCCTTTATATGTTTTGTTTTTATACGCCTTTCCATACCTCAGTTTTTCTTCATTACACAGCATAAAGCCCCAGAGATGTATTGGTTTAGTTGCAGTTACCTGAAATATCTCTACAGGCAGCACAGGCACTCCCGCACATGTTGCCAGTGGCTCCCTGGTTTGTGCTGTGCCATAACAGCAGCACAGACCGATGGCATGCTCACACACCGCGGCCCCAGCGTAGAACAAAGGTGCCAACTGGAAAGGCCATCGGTTCATTCTGAGGACAGAAATACCTCGTGCCACAGGTGTCACGGCAGGAGCTGACAGATCACTCTGCCACGCGTGCTCTCGGAGAGGTTGTGTTTGCCAGCGCTGATGTGTTTCACACGCACAGGCAGAGCTGGGTAAAGAGGAATCAGTGCAGCTGCTTAAAAGGAGCACTTCAGGTAAGGCACGAGCTGTTTATCACTTCAGGCAATGCCAGCAGGAAGGTTCTTACCTCATATCTACCTTCTTCCCAATTAAGCCATCCCTATTGCTTGGCAATCACCAACATGCCAAGGGAAGCAAAACAAAGAAACCACAGTAGGAGGGAAGTATTGTTAGAATAACAGAGCTTCCTGGAAGCCAAGCATTGTTGACAGGGCTGAGATTTGGGCAAGCAATAGAACACCGAACATATATATTTTTTATTTCAGGATTGCACTGTATGCATTATTCTACACAGAGAATACTTGAGATTGTACAGTATGGATTTATCTTTCATTTGAAAACTTATCTAAAATATCTTAGGGTACAAATCTGCCTTTGTCAGAGGATGAGGCAAAATAGAGGTGTTACACTAAAAGCTTTATATTAAAAATTTACTCTTTTTATTTGCTTTTAAGTTTACAGACTGGAAAGGAAAAAAATGCAACAACCAAAAAAACCACCAAAGCCCCACAAAATTTCAAGTTTATTTCACATATCTTTAAAAAAAAAAAAAAAAAAATTGGGCAGAGTATTTTAGTCCTTTTCAAAGAACAATAATAATCTTTTAAAAAAAATACTCCAGTTCTGAAAGAGGAAGGATTATATTCTCATTTCTGCTCACCTCAAGTATTTTACAGGGGGTTATCATCCAACACAGTTATCCATGGTTCTGGGTCACTCAGTAGTTGGGGAAATGGCAGAGCAGGGACTTTAAGACTTTTCTGCTTTGTACACTTATTTCATTATTTTATGAGCCAGCAATAGAATTATTTCAGCTTATTGGTTGGGCCACTCTCCATAGGTAATCCAGTGATGTCTCATTGGTTCAAAGGAAAGGTAGGGGACTTCCCTGGAGAGAGAGGTAAATTCAATTTCATGTCTTCAGCATTAATAAAAGGCATTTTGAACTACTATTCCTATTTTTTCCACCCATTTGACTATACTGTAGGAAGAGAAGTACTGACAGCAACCCTTTCCTTCCCTTAGTTGTTCAGTTTTTTACAAATATAGAGACAGAAAGCTGAAACATACCATAAAAATAAATAAATGAGCCTTTTAAGAGAGTTGTGTTCCTTTTTTATATGTGCAAAAGTGTTTACTCCATCCCACAATAATTCTGGGTTTACACTTTTGGCGAGACGTTCATCATTACATATTGCTCCTGGAACTAGAGAAAACTAAATGCACAGTAGAAAGCACTAGAGAATTCTGACCTGCACATCCTACATTCAGCTCTGAAGCAGGTGAAAAGAGCAAACAAAAAATAGGAACCTCAATTCAAACTACGAAAAAGGATCAATGATAAATCAATGGCAGAGTAACAGCGGTGAACCGTCCATAATTATCATTTAACTAGTGTTCCAGACAGTTCTGTTCTCCCAAAAATTACTATGTATGCTTTTTATGGGTGGGGGTGTAACTAAGCATCGTTGTTCCCCTTTGTTCCATCACTAACTTCAGCGATGAGCATAATTTTGGGTTTTGTAGGGGGTGGTCTGACTGCAGTCCAGGGATCCAGATGTTTAATTTCCGGCATATTACTATCACTTAATGAGAACTATTTGTAGAGCTTCAAGAAAAAGTCAGAGATCTATGTTTTGCAAATCATTAGGCCCTGTGGTTCTAACCAGGATGTCACTAATTAGCTCATAGCCTTGAATCAGTCTATCACCTCACACTGCTTTTTATCACCATTAGTATGCTCTTAGAAAAATCTGTACAGTTAAGCTGCTTGATTTTAGACTTCCCCGGTGCTTAATAGGTAAAATGTCAAGTTAATTCTTTATCACTTAAGTGTTTTCAAAGTTACAGTCATTACTTTTCTAATTGTATATACCTAATGGAGATAAGTATGTTTTAAATGAACAGTATATACTGAACAATATTTGTAGCAATATGAGCAGAATTGCTATACTGGTCTATGTACAGTAATTATCGTCACAAATATATGTGATTACATGACATCATGCCTGAAAAACTTTTCTGGGAACAAAAATCTAAGAGAAAATCTGAGCTCACCAGAATTTGGCAACAGATTATACCAAAATGAATAGGTAAAGTTTTCTTTGACAGTTTTTTCAGGTAGTTAACAACAGTCCACAGCTGTGACACCCAAATTCACAGACACGGAAATTGCAATCGCATATTTAATATCTGAATCACTTATCAGTCAAGAAATTACATTTCTACTGTACTTTTAGTTGACACCTATAAAGGCTCTATATTCCCACAGAGCTTCTGCAATATAACAGTATGTGTTATATTAACATTTAAATTGGCCTTCAGTATTTGCCGTTTGAGTACTTTAGAGGCAGAAAATCCTAATGATCACATATTAAATTGTCAGTTTTTGAAGAGAGCACAAACACAGCTCAAGCTTATTTTTATATGTTCCTGAAAGAAATTATCAACACCTTGAGTCTTCACCAAGGCATTTATAAAGGCACATTATTCTTTAGCCAGCCAAGTACAATGGCATGTCTATTGTTTGATTCTAAAGCAGAGCAGGATCTTCTACCTGGGTTCTGGCAGAGAAAAGCCGCTAAGCCTCTCAAGTCATTCAAAACACGGTGTTATTCTGTGCAATAGATGACCTAGTTCCCCTGGCTTGTAAACTGGAGGAGAAAGTTATTTATAACCAATAAAAAGGTTTTTTTATAAGAAGCCAAAATGCTCATTTTCTGAAAAAGGTGGGATCCCACCTATTTGTTGACATTAAATCTTCAGCAAAGCACACACAGTGAAACAGGAAACTTATATTCTGACACCTGTAGGAAAGAAACAGATACCAAGGAATGAATGCTTGTATTTCTATAGTGTCATTTCTTGCCTTACAAGTCTGTCCGGATTTAAATTGTCACCTCAAATGATTCTTGGATATTACTCTTTCTTGGTATTTTCTTGTGTTATCAAACAGCCAACTATATTAATTGGGTACTATTACAATGTTTTAACGCTTCCACAACACTTCATCCATCACCGAACAGTCTCTGGTCACGTTTGCTACAGTGTTCCTCATCTGCTTCCAAGCAAAATACACAATCACAGTAGCAACCCTCCAGGGACAGTCAGGCATGCTGTTCTATACCCATTATTAAAACAATATTCATATGTTAAACAATTTTTTTGGGGAGCAGAAGTCTTAAATCAGTAAATATTATTTGTAAAGATCAATGCATTAATATTTTTAATACTTTAAAGGGAAAATGATTGACAATTGCTTCTACATGTAGATATTTCACTCCTGAAACTCAAGTAATGCTACAAGTTAGATACACTGCTGTACTTAAGAAAAAAAAGATATGTTTACTGAAAATAGTAAAATAGGGAACAATGTAAAGATGGTAGGTGAACAAAATATTAGGATTCAGAAGATAATCTTCTCTAGTGATAGTTGTTCCATAGCTGCTTATTGCAGGATTGATTCCTGCCATTGTACTTACCGGTTATTCCTGATATCTGGAGATAAGTTTTAAAGGTTTTTGGGCATGAATTTAACTATTTTCTTGCTCTTGCTTTGAACAGAAGCCCAAACTTGGTTTAGCACTGTTTTGAGTTGTAATGAAGCTGCCACAAACTCTGCAAATTCTAGCTTCTGGCAGTCTTCTACTACTAATTGTCTTACTGTTCCTATTGACATATAAGTACTTGTATTATCTGAGTGAAGAGTAGATTCTCTGGCTGTAATATTTCTCGGGTATCTAATACAGTTTACTGTCATGCTAGACCTCACTTTCACTACTTCTGGCACTCAGGACATACACAAGATTTGAATTACTATATCAGTACTTCAGTGCTCTCTTAACGCCTTTCAAAAACGTTGAGGGGAAATTTTAATTTAAAAAAGCCTGCCTGGATAGAATGCTGAAAAACACACTGTAGGATAACTAGGTAAAAAACAGAAAAAAGAAATCTTGAAAACTTGAGCCCAAAGGCTGAGATTATAGTGGACAGAGAGCAAGACCATCTCTAGATATAGCCAATGATTTTGCAGTTAAAATAGAATTCACAGCAACCATTTAGGGGTTGGAGGTTTGGCATGTCTGTGACATAGTAATGGAGTCTAACTATGCTGTATCTTGATGTTTCTGAGGGACCTGGATGTGTTCTTGGAAGAGCAGGGCAAATAATGAACATCATAGCAACTCTCGATCTGTGTGCTGCAAGAGAAGAAAGATATTAAGAGAAAGAAAACTGTGAACTTGCATAGCAATAGGGCTGTAATAGGGTAATGCAACTAGCAAGGGAAGACAGATGAGGTAATCTCTGGATTTCAGTAAAGTTTCTGATACCATCTCTCACAGGATCCCTCTGGACAAAATATCTAGCACACAGCTAGATAAACAACACATCATGATGGGAGAGCAACTGGCTCACAGGTCAGGCATAAAGGGTTATAGTCAATGGGGTCACATCAGACTGGTGATTTGTCACTTGTGGGGTTCCACTAGTGGGGCTCCATCCTTGGCCCTGTGCTCTTCAAGATCTTCATACATGATGTGGATGCCGAACTTGAAGGTGTGCTAGTCAGGTTTGCAGATGATACAAAACTGGGAGGAGCTGTTGACTCCCTTCAAGGCAGGGAGGCCCTTCAGAGAGACCTGGACAAACTGAAGGGTCGGGCAATCACCAACCACATGAAGTTTGACAAAGACAAGTGCTGAATTCTGCACCTGAGATGGGGCAACCCTGGGTGTACAGACAGACTGGAGAATGAAAGCCTGGAAAGCAGAGCTATGGAAAATGTCCTGGGGTCCTGGTTGATGGAAAGTTGAACCCGAGCCAGCAGTGCCCTGGCAGCCAGGAGGGCCAGCCCTGTCCTGGGGGGCATCAGGCACAGCATCGCCAGCCAGGCAAGGGAAGGGATTGTCCTGCTCTGCTCTGCACTGGGGCGGCCTCACCTCGAGTGCTGGGGGCAGTTCTGGGTGCCACAAGATAAAAAAGGCATTGAGCTATTAGAGATTGTCCCAAGGAAGGCCACAAGTTTCATGAAGGGCCTTGAGGGGAAACTGAGGAGTGGCTGAGGTCACTTGGTTTGTTCAGCCTGGAGAAGAGGAGACTGAGGGGAGATCTCATCACAGTCTACAACTTCCTCATGGTGGGAAGAGAAGAGGCAAACATTGATCTCTTCTCTGTGGTGTCGAGAGAATGGCCTAAAGTTGTTGTCAGGGGAGGTTTAGGTTGGATACTAGCAAAAGGATTTTAACCCAGAGGGTGTTTGGGCACTGGAAAAGGCTCCCCTGAGGAAGTAGTCATGGCTCCAAACCTTACAGAGTTCAAGAAGTGTTGTGATTCTTGGGGCTGTTCTGTGCAGAGCCAGGAACTGGCATTCGATGATCCTTGTGGGTTCCTGCCAGTTCAGGATATTCTATGATTTTAAGTAATTGTATTAGTCTTTTACATTGAGTGGTGTATTTATCCACAGCAGGTCTCCCATAATTGCTCATGTCCCTCACCAATAGTATGATATTGCTATATAGATGCATAAAGATGACTTTTTAGGTAAATTGCAAAGCAAGTTGCTAAGGGACATTTTAAGATATATCATTAATCCAGTTAGTTTATATGCTTTGGGCACCTAATCACCCCTGGTCCTAAACACTTTGAAGTCCAGAAAAATTAAAAAAGCTGGAATCCAGTGTGCTTTATAAGCATCAGAGGCTGTCATATAGTGAAACTTTTCGGGTGGTAATGCAGAAGTGGGGGAATGAAGACCTTGACCCTGCATACTGGCAAGAATGGCAAGAACAAAATATTAGGAAGACCTAAACAGTCCCTTTTAAATGACATCAAATTCTGGTTCAAGATGAATACTAATTCATAATAATCACATTAGCAGTTAGATTAAGAATCTAGTTGCCCTTCCTCACTAAATATAATTTAAAATGCATTCCAAAATGAATGCACACAAGATACTGGTTGTAATCTTGAGACTGAGTAGTTATGCAGTTGATCAAAGACTCTGCATGAGCACAGAGAAGCACAGCTCCCTTGGGTTTACACACTTGACAGTCAGCATCCTTAACATGAGTATAGTATCTGCTTGCACTTCAGACTTATTTTTTACACCTGTGCTTCTGAAGTATGATAGGAAACAGAATTTTAAAAAGCAATATGTAAAATTGTTCCTCCTGCAAAGTGGAATGCTCAAATTATTTATAGCTCTCTTCAGAGCCAATATCTTCATGTTATTGGATCACTAAAGAATTTGGAAGTGTGTGATGAGACCAGTCACTTTCCCTTTTAGTTTTACAAATGGAAGATATTTCAAAATGTTAAACCCCACCATC
This sequence comes from Picathartes gymnocephalus, assembly GCA_013390045.1. Taxonomy (NCBI): domain Eukaryota; kingdom Metazoa; phylum Chordata; class Aves; order Passeriformes; family Picathartidae; genus Picathartes; species Picathartes gymnocephalus. Next base: position 36,741 of record WEKY01023062.1, read on the forward strand.
AGCTGTACAAAACAGTTTCATGCTTATCATGGTTTAATCCCAGCTAGCAGCTAAGGAACAGCACAGCTCACTCCCCTCAGTGGGATGAGGTAGAGAATTGAAAAGTAAAAGTAAGAAAACTCATGGGTTGAGATAAAAGCAGTTTAATGTGTAAAGCGAAAGCTGCATATGCAAACAAAAACCCCCAAGGAATTATTTTACTGCTTCCCATCATCAGGAAGATGATCAGCCCTCTCCAGGAAAGCAAGGGCCCCTCACATGCAAAAGTGAATTGGAATGGCAAATGCCATCACTCAAAACTTCTTCCACTTTCTTTTTCTGTTCCCCATATTATATGCTGAGCATGATGCCATGTGATATGGAATGCCCCTTTGATCACCTGGGGTCAGGTGTCCCAGGTGTGTCCCCTCCCAACTTCTTGTGCACCCCTAGCCCCCTCACTCTCAGAGTAGTAGGAGAAACAGAAAAGGCCTTGATGTATGTAAGCACTGCTCAGCAGTAATAAAGAAATCTCTGTATTCTCCACACTGTTTTCTGCACAAATCCAAAACACAGCCCCCTTGTGTTAGCTATTGGGAACAAAAGTAACTCTCCCCCTGACAAAACCAACATCATGATCAACTGAAAATTTGGGTTGGAAAATTAACATTTTATATTGAAATTCACTTTGCACAAACTAGAGAATTCTCTGCTTTAAAAAATTGAGTGCTATCGGCATCTTTACTTCACATAAATTCTGACTTTAGAAAAATGTTTTACTAGTGATGCTCAGTTATTTTACATCATTCCCTAATTAAATACATTTTTTCTTATTTACCATTACTTGTAGTGCCTTGGTAAAGTTTAACACTGTCAAATTTTATATATCATTGATAGAAGTACATACGGAGGCAAAAAAAAAACTGTTTTAATAATTCAGTTCTATTAGTTTTCATACCTCTTTACATAGGTGAATATCCAAGCTGGGGCAAAAGGCAGGACTGAAAACAGATCACTTTAATTTACCTTAAGAAAAAAAAAAAAATCAGTGTCTGAATCTAATCTTAAATAAATATCATGGCACTAAAGGGAAAGGATATGGTGAGGATCTGTCCCAGATGAGGCCAGTCAGGGTAATTAAGAAAAATTAAGAAACTCAGAATTCTTACAGGTTTTGTCTTAATTAGGTTTTGAGGTGGCTACTGTGTAAAAAAAGTAGACTGGTAACAAAACTTGAGGGAAAAAAATATAGCCTTAATTGGCTCAGAAGAACAAGGAAGACAACCATCTCTCCTTCTTCCTTTGCTAGCATTAAATACTAAATGATGAAGGATTTGAAGCTGGTGGTGGTAGTGTATTACCATAACCTGTTGTCATTTCTGCTTGAGAAAGACTCAGGAACTAAAAGGATATTGGGAGAGGGAGTACAGTCCTAAAGAAAAGGCAGAGATACAAGAAAGTATATGCATATAAATCTTAACTGTAATTAACATCAGTTAACTGGACAAGTAGTAACTGTGTTATATTTTGATTAGTCTAATAATAAGATCTTATTTTCATGCATAAGCTGTAGTGCTTTTTAGCTCTTAACAGGATTTCATGTGTAAAAAGTAGCAACAGAACATTCTTTCTCAAAATAGGTCTATTCAAATACTTTGTTTTAGGGACTAATTTACATTAACCTAGCTGAAACAGAGGTTTCCTTTCCTGTCAGTACTTTTCTACTTATTTATATTTAATAATTTTAGTATATTCTTGTAACTAGAACTATATCTTAATATCACACCAGCAAGTTTATTTTTGCATCTTTTTCCCAATGTCATTTAAGGAGGTTAGATGTAATTTACACAACCTTGAACTAAGATTTTCACTAGGGTAATTAGACTATAAATGTGCTAGAGTGCATACGATGAGGGAGGGTACTCCATAATTTCTGAGGACTCTAAGTATACACATCAAATGCTTATTCTTATAGAAGGAAGAGTAAGCTCTTTACAAAAATTCTCGGTCTGCATTTTACATGAAGACATAGTGGTAAGACCTGCAAAGGTGTAGTTTTGGGACCCCTGCCAGTGTGGTCAAAAAAGGAAATACATTATTAGATAATTTAGAGAAGCTTCATAGATAATATTAGGAACAAGTTGGGTTGCAAGGTCAAATGTTCACAATGTATTAGTGCATTATATGATACCAACAACGGATGACATAGCTTTAATCTCACTGACAATCAAGACCACCATCAGCCTGAAATAAATACTTGGAATATTACCTGCTGTAAAAACTCTTCTGAGTGTGCTTGCTACAAATACAAAGACATTCAGTACTAAAATCCTCCAATAAGCAAACAATGTATATTTTTCATCATGATGGCCTTAAGAGCTTTTTCTCAGCACAAAAAGAAATTAAAAAGCCCATTCGTAGAAGCTGAGTAAAGCAGCTTCACAGTGAAATAACAGCTCAGATGTCAAAAGAGAAGGTTTATCAAGGAAAAGTTTTAATCTGAATTTCTTCATTTTTTTTACAGACAGGGCTTATTGTATATGCACCATGGAAATCCTTAGCAGCAGAGACTAGATCTGAGACAATCACAGTTCAGGAACCTGAGGCTAATGTAAGACCCTGACATACCTTTTATTTCTGTACAGTGAGCCATGTTTTCTGGAGCTGACGTGCCATTTTCAAGTGATTATCCAACTACTTGAACTCAACCAATGATGCAGGCGCATCATAACACACAGTGGCTCAAAAAAGGTTTCTGGCAAGCTGCCCTTAGGTGACAGACAATGGAACCTGCTGCTGTTTGGCAAGAACAGTGTTATAGAACCATAAAACAATTTGGGTTGGAAGGGACCTTAAAGATCATCTTGTTCGAAGACCCCTCCATTCACCATGGGCAGCGATGCCATCCACTAGGTCAGGTTTCCCACGACCCTCTCCAACCTGGCTTTGAATATGTCCATAAAAGGGGCATCCACAACTTTTCTGGGCAACTTGTTCCAGTGTCTCAACTCCTTCTGGGTAGAGATTTTCCTCCTAATGTCTAATTCAAATCTCCCCTCTATAAGTTTAAAAATTTTCCTCTTGTCCTATCACTACCTGCCCATGTGAAAAGTCCCTCTCCATCTTTGTTATAAACTTCCTTTAAGTACCAAAAAGTCCACAATGAGCAATAGTCAGAGGTGATTTCCCATTCCATCTGGAAGATTTTTTCCTTTGAGCATGAGAAGGCAAGAATAGAGTTTTATATTCAAATGAGCTAGAAATATGTGGAAAAAAAAAAAAGATAATTTTGTTGGATTTCTCTATAGGTCTGGTCCTGCAGGGATGCTACCATTCCATCTTTACTACTTGCATGCCTATGGGCCAATAATTTCAAATAATTATCAGATTTTCTTATGTCAAGATTCTGGCTTTGGATTAAGATTTCTTCTATGTAGTACACACTTGTCAACTCCTAATTTTATTGCAATTCCCGTGTTGTACGAACTTTAAGTTCCAGTTCCTCCAGTCATGTAATTAGAAGAAAATCTGTGCTCCATTTTAGAAATTCCTAGCTTTCACAGCTTTGGAGAAAAGAAGGACAAACGTAACTCAAATGTGCTCTAAAGATCCTGAGACCAAAAGTGAAATAAAAAACTAATACAACTTTTTTGAAATCATTATAAATGTCACTTATTATCTTTGCCTGTGCCATGTCAACTTTACGAGCTTTGCATAGTTGAGGTACTAACTGGTACATAAAATATCAGGACAGTATTCAGTGGCACAGGAAACCTTAATTTGTGTCCTGGACAGCTTTGAAATAGCTACTGACTATAAAAAAATTCTCAGTTCTGACGCGCCGGGAAACCCCAATCGCAAAAACTCTCTGCAAACAATGTGCAGTCTTCTTGTATCTTCTACTCTTTTCTTTAAAAGAGAAATTACCTGATTATTTGTGATTGTAGTCCAGAGAAAAAACAACACAAATCCATTGCCCTCCACTCAGCTACTTTGCATTTTCCTATTTTCATTCATTTAGAACATTAAAAGCAATATTTAATTTATGTTTACTACTTATGACATGGAAACATATTGCTGCTTTAATAATGTATGTAGTCTGAAAATCATACATATTTATATAGATTTATACATGCATATATAGAAACCACTTATTAGTCTCCAAAGATGGAAAGTTTTGGCTTATAACCTCCTATTTCTGTACCTGCTGAAACCATAGATTATATTTTACATCAGAATTAAAAATAGACATGACTTTTTTTTCTCACCTTGAGTGCGCTATTTTAGTTAAGGGAACAGTACATTTAATAGAGACACAACCTAATATGATTGCCCTTGCCATCCACTGTCTCACAAATGAGAAGCTGACTTTACCCATCTAGATTTAATGATAATGCTCACATAAATGAAGGATCACAGAAGAATCTTTGTAAGAAGTTGCTACCAACTTTTTTACTATTTTCTTTCCTAAAGACTACGTCTTTCATGACATTTGCAAGTCTCCTCTCTTTGGCTGAATAAATATACAGTAGAGTAGCTTTACTGGGCTTTTTCTCAACTGTTACTGGTGTTTTCAATTCTTCTAGCTGGGTTTCGTTTGTTGGGGTTTTTTAAAATTTATTTATTCCATCCAACCCAAAGGAAACTTTGGATGTCTCTCTCACACTGTGCCTAGCATGGAAATTACAAACCCTGTCATTAGGATTTCTCTTTCTCCTCTCCTTTTTTTTTTTGGTAAAACTGATGTTGATTAACAGATTCTTGCTTGTAGCTTCATACCATGGGTGTGTTACTTTTTTTTTACATTATGACCAATTCACTGATAAAGAGAATAAGTGGAAAAGTTCACACTCCAAATGGCCCCCTTAGGAGATCTTTTGCCATTGCATACAAGAAAAGATACTTTACTTAACTTTGGTAATTTAAATTTGGGGTCTGCTGCAGTGAATTGGATTATGGATATTTGTAACTGATCCTACTCTTGAGCATCCTTGACATCTGCTTTATTTTTAAAGTTTCAGTTTATCTCCCCTGACCTTGGTGCTGTGAGTTCACACTGCAAACAGTAAACTCTTACTTAGAACTTACTCCAGTCTTTTTAGATTCCAGCTGTTGGTAATTCTCTATTAATAATCTCAAGAGCTTCACTGTGGACACTGACATTGGGCATGTACCCAAAGAAGAACAGTTGTTCTTGTAGCTCATAACCACACAAATACTGATTGGATTCCAAATGAACACTGAGATTTTAAAATAAAAATGGTAGGAAATAAGTCCAGACAATTTGCAGTTATTCCTCTCATTTTACTACTGCTTTCAGAAGTTAGAGTTCCCCAAATAATTGTCGTAAACAGATTATTGCATGTGTGGATCCCACATATATGTCTTCTGTACTCCCTGACAGAAAGTATTTGACTACAATACAAAGAACAGTATGGTAGCTTAATAGCTGACCTTGTCAGACCAAAAGCTAAACTCCAATCTTTCTGCCACCTTTGAAATGAAGGCTCACATCAGTGTGCAGCATGATATGTAGAACTTATTTCAGAGTTGTTGGAATTGGGAAACCAGGCACTAGACATTTCAAATAAAACTGAAGAAAAACTGCAAGTTATTGTTACTTACCACTGGATTTTTATGGTAGCAAATGGAAAAGTTAATAGTATACAATCACTAATGTAGCATTTTGGTTGGTTTTAACTGTCACATCTTCAAATGTTGTAAAGTATGCTTGGCAAAAATAGGATAAACTGCTTTGGCATCAATCAATAGCAAGGCTTGCCATTTCTTATTTCTTCTCTCCTAGTAAATGAGCTGCTATTCTAAAAATTCCTCTTTCTGCTCTTTATTCATATCCACTACAACTGTACTTTTTTTCACGTTTTCTATTGACATACATATTTTTCCATGGGAGTCTAAAGAGTAATATTATATGAAATTTTGTATCTAAAAATACAGTAGCTCTGCATGAAATGTTTTGCTCAGCAAGATAGCCTCTGTCTAATCAGTCCATAACAAAGTATGTTGGCAGAAATTCTCTTAGAATAGAGAATAATTGTATATTACTTTAGTATAAGTTAGACAAAACTATGTCCTATGCTTATTTTAATGGTAAATTACATCAAACACATAAATCCTGACTTATTAATGTTTCATAGTTCCTGTGCAATAAAAGTGTCTTAACTAAATTTTACATTGCTTTATAAAGAGTATTTCTCAGCTGGCACATTTAAATTTCAAGCAAGGCTGGCTCTTGTACCCAATCCGCCATCGCCCTGAAAACCCTGTTGTTGCCATAATGCCTTGTCCTATAAACCCACAATGGAAAACTAGTTATAGTAGATAAGATACTCTGTTACTTCTAGGATTTTTTACTCTTCTATCTTCTAAATTCAAGATTTCAGATCACATCCTAATAAATAATCGAATTTCATTTAAGTCTATACTGGTAACTGAATAATGCAAGAGAAATCAAAGAGAAATTTTGGCTGGTTCAAAGAAGTAGAAACTGTAATTAAACTAGGAATATTTTTAGATATAAAAAAAAAAGCAGTGAAACTTTTAGGAAGATGAAAGGTTATGACAGTAAACATAACACAAAAACCATCTGTTACAATATTTAATAAGCTAATATTTTTAAGTCAGTGACCTCTTCCTGAATACTGGATCTTTCATCACAAATCAGACACCAAACAAATGCCTTATGTTTTTAGTCACTTAAGACTTAAAGGTTCTTCTTCCTGACTCACTATGGGCTATATTTTGTTACTCGAAATTTTTGCAA
>WEKY01023063.1:0-24173 GCA_013390045.1 Picathartes gymnocephalus
GCTAGCATTATGAATGATATGTTAAGTGATTGGCTCAGATGGAATCATGGGATTGCTGCCTTTTGCAGATGCTGATTTTCATCTATATTGTTTGCCTCTTTCTCAGAAAGGCCTAACATATGCAGAATGTGTGTGCATGCGCATGAGCAATATAGAACAAATACAGATATATATTTATATGATAACTTATATATTCTTATATGTTCAGAAGCTACCTTATCCCTTTTAATGTCCTTACACCTGATCCATTTAGCTAATCAGGATAGCTTACTTTGACATAAACCAATAAACTGCATCTTACATGAATTAATATCCTCCCGCTTTCTTTATTCATGGAAGTATAACATTTCTTTTTTCATTTATCTTCCTCACTGAAAGGGAAAATATTTTGTTTGTTTTGTGGTTTGTTTTGGTTTTTGTTTTTTGGGTTTTTTTTGCTAATTACTAATTCTGAAAGGTATCTTTTGATCTGCTAAACTGCATAAATACAAGAAATAGTATTTCTACTTAATAACAACATGTTGTCTAATAGGAAGACATACTGAGGTCCTGTTACATTTTCTTTGATGTGCTTTAAGCTGCATACCGTGCATTCTCTGCTTTCAAACTAACAGGCATTACCAGTAGCATTCAGTCTGCTGGCTTCTTTGTGTGGACAAACAGAAAGATAAAATGATGCTGAACACTGATGAGATATATCAGAAACACATGCATGCAATTAAATGTAATACTAATTTTGAAGGGTTGTTTTACTAAGATTACCTTCAGTAACATTTTCTGCGTCATAAACAATCCCTAACTCCAAGCTTCGTCTCTGAACATTAACTCTTTAGTGCCTCATTCATTTATTTTTAGCCCTGTATTCTTTGAATATTCTTGCTTTGCAATTGAAACAACTTGAATTTTAAAGGGTCTATGGGGGGTCGCACCCTAGTGTATAAAATAACACCTTAAATTATTTTTCTATAAGATTCTGATATGAGAAAATAGTCAAATCTTTCCATTTTATAAAATATGTTGGGTTTTTTTAGCTGTGCAATTTAGGTACCAAATAATTTGTTTCAAAAACACTTAACATCTTAAGAGCATCTCTGTGTACATCTTAAGAGAGGTACACAAAGGTGTGTAGATATCTAAATACTAGTAAGGATATACTCATTTTCATCTGAATATCTTGTTAGAGACTATCCATTTTATGCATACTTATGATGGCCATGATAGTATTTAGGATACTATTTCTGGCAAAAAAGATGCCAGAGAACTATTCCGTTTAAAGTTTCTTAGCTTAAGACTATTCTAGATCAGGTCAGTGGCATTTATGTAACTAATTTCTTGCTGCAATTCTATCACTTCACTGAATATTTACCAATTGCTTGTGGGGAAAAATAATGAATTCCTTTTTTCAGAGCAATAAATATTGATAATTAAACTAATGAAGTATTATTATTTTTTCTAGGCTGGACATAGAATTGACCCAGGTGCTCATTATTAAAACTTTTTAATATATTTTTGCAGAATGAGAAAATGAACATCAGTGAACCAATATAATTAGCATGCCTTCTAAATAGATGATATAGTTATATACTTGTTAGTATTAGGAGATCCTACAAATTTCATTTATCAAGATACAGCCCAGCAGGCATTTTCTAGTGAAAAGGGCGCCTGTGAATCCCCAGTATACCACTCAGATCACCCCCTGAGGGGAAACGCAACTTGCATTCAAATCAAACGTTTTCCTATCAAATGCCCCACTAATGGCTTTCCTATGAGACCCAAGCCTCTCAGTCACCTACTACCTATTTAGACATGTCAAAACAGAATTCGTTGTTTATTTGTATTTCATTGAAGTGAGTCTGTTTTCTCATATTGAATTTGTATCCAAACCCCAGGTTGTCAATACTACTTAGTTAGAACTGCTGTTTGTTGTGTTTTTCTCTGCATGCGATCCAGGGGAAAAATTAGTGTCACTCATGCCAGTTTCAACCCTCCTATAAATCCTTAAGCAGTGTATTAAATAATTTTATAAAGTAACTAGCATATATATAGAAGGATCTTGGAAACAGTTCTCACATTGAAAGCTGTTTTACCAGATGCAGTGATGACTTTGCTATGCTAAGGTTTGCCCAGGAAAAAAGCTAGAAAAATAACCAGTGTAAGGAAAAGAAGGGGGGGAAGCCATTGTTTTCAGTATTTCTCTAAATTATAGTAAGTTTAATTGCCTCACTTCAATATAGCTCAACTAGTCAGTAGACATACGTGACGGCAGTGATTTCTGTGAAAATTATTTAAATTAATTCTCTTAGCAGCCTCTAAGTTAGTTTACTTGTGCTTAAGCCTAAATTTGTGCATTAAACATTCCATAAAAACAAGAACTAAGTGTTATGTTTGATATGCACTTCAAAAGCCTAAAAGGCCAAAGAAAACCCTTCCTTAATTATTGAAGAAGTGTCTGTAAAGGAAACATGAGCAAATAGCATTCATGCTTTCATCCCCAGTAACCTTTTATTGTCCTTTTCTTCAGATGGCCAAGTCAGTATATTTAATAAAGGGAGCAGCAACCATCAAAGAAGGCAGGGGTCTAATAAATGGTCCTGATTAAAGGCCCTGACAGGGTATGAACTTTGCATAAATTTTCCTATGGTGTCAGGCTAGGATCCTGATTGAAAACCCATTAACATAATCACACATTTAGAGGAAATGCTGTAATGTATCAAAAACATTTCCCTTAGTGTAATAATTTTAAGGACATTAAAATGCAAATGATAATAAGGAGCTGTGTTTTAGTGATGTTCTGAAAGCCTGATTATTCAAATATTTAGTATGAAATATGGAAGCCCCTTTAACTAATGCATCTACATGATTTCAAAGATTTAATCTATATTTGTACTTGAAAGACTTTTATACCACTACTGAATATTTCCTGTTAATTTAGACTTGCAAAATCCAGCAAGAAATTTAGTTTAAATGATAGTGCTAAGTGCTAAGACCTTTCAGCCTGCTAAAAGAAAAAAAAGTATGGATAAAAAGACAGTTCCCCTCCTCAAGCATATATTTTATGAGGCTAAACTGCAGAAACCCATGGCATATCATAGAAATTTTAATTTCTAGTCTTCAAAGCTNAAAGAAAAAAAAAAAGTCTGTGTTGAAACCAGGAAACATGCCATGCTCTTTCATTAAGTACTGAATTGCAAAAGTCCACATTTTGGCATTGTTTGGCTTATAAAAATAGTTTGCAGAATTTGAATCATACTTTTCTCTGTTTCTATTAAAATATATGCTTAAAACAGATGGGCCATTCAATCTCAGAAATTATATTCTTTAATGCTAATTTTTAACAATAAAAGAAACACCATCCTCCCACAGACAAATAGCCATAATTATGTAAAGAATGACTGCTTCAGACTGATGACTTTCAATATGCTTGAGTCTAGCATACTGGTATAAGAGGCCAGAAAGGTCAACAGTAATTCATAACTGCTATAAAATTGTGTAGCATCCTAGGGCTTCTGGAGGATGCTGACATTATCATGCTTCTTCTGCTGGTTTGTATATGTAAATTTGTGATAGGAAGTGCACTGCTTTGCCATATCGCATGCAGAGCATCAATCAGGCAGTAGAATACATCAGAGTATTTTCATTATGCCTAGTTATTTACTGCATCAGAAGAAATTACCCTGGCAAGCCAAGCGGCCTTCTCTGGATAGCATGATATGACCAACCAGGTTTCAGCTCAGAAGTCTTGTAAACATTACAGGATTAATCTCACAATCACAATCATCAATCTTTCCTAGTCCTGCCTGGGTGCAACTGTGGAGATTGGTAACCAGGCAATGTAGATTTAAATTTAACCCTGAACATCAAGAGCTATATGTCAGATCCATGCACCATATTACAAACACCTATATTTTTACTCCAGCTTTAGTACAAAATGATGAAAACATAAAATTTTTGCACTTCAAATTCATGTCTAATTTTTCATTCCCATTTTTGATGCATTACAGGGAAATAAGAAATATTCTGAAAAAGATGTATTTCATAATACCAGAACCTAATGCTAAAATGGTGCACTGTGATGCCCAGATCTAATGTATGTATTAGGGACAACTGACACTGCAGTAACATGTGGAGTAGTAATACAGGTTCAGGACCAGACTTGGGCTCCCTGGCACTGAGCCATTAGAGGTTAGGGCACTGTAGGGGTAATGTACTTAGCCTCTAACAAATGGAGCATTAAATACATCACGCTGACTCATAGGTAGCACTGGCACCAGTTTCTGAAATGACTGCTTTCTTGCCCTCTTGCCAAAGGAGGGATAGATTCTGGCAAATCTAGGTGCTCTGTGTAAAAATGAGAAGCTGGGAAATGAGAGCAGCCTATATGAATGTTTCATCATTGTGTGTTTAACTGTATATAACCTAGCCTACGGAGACAATGCAGAAGATAACATGTATTCTTTTTCTCTTTTTTTTCTTTTTTTTTTTTTTTTTAAAGTCACCTGAAAATAACAGTGATAGTGATCATTTTTCAGTAGTCAAGAAACAATAAATATATAATGAGCGCATCATGTATAGAGACTGTGTGGCAGTTTAATTTGAACTCTGATCTTTATTTTTATTCTTGTTCAAAATACTTTTTTGTTGCATGCATCCTGAACATTTTTCTCCTTTTCTATCTCTGCATCCTAAACATTTTTCTCCCTTTCTATCTCTCTGTCTCTGGTTTTCTCTCTCTCACTCTGTCTCTTTGTCTTTGTCTTTCTCTGTCTTTCTCACATATATAGTTGTTGTGTTTTACAGAATGCCTATAAAAGTTGTTAATAAGCTTGGGCTTACTTTTATGATCTACAGAAATATTAATTTCCCTGGGTTTCTGCCTTTCTCTTTATTTAATCAGAACTGCAGGCATTTTACTGCTGTATATGAATGCATTCCCTCTGTAATAGGCTCCTGTTTAGCAAGAGAGCTAGCCTCTGCCTACTAAATAATTCCTGTATAATATGCAGCGATCATACTCATTTGGTCTTCAATGATGAAAACTCTGCAACACAGTGCTTAGCTGATGCACAGATGTGAAACCACTGATTTCAGAGATGCTACCTGATTTATGCCAGCTGAATGTGTCATTTAAAGCATGCTTTCCTTCTACAGATGTGGGGACTGAACAGTTAAATGCGGAGAATATGGGTGTATTGCAGTGCTTGCTCCATTATTTCTGTTCACAATCCTCCTCCCCCAAATTGATTTTTTATCTCTTTGAACATTTTTAAATAACTAATAGCCTGATATACTTTTGTGACTATATCTAGTCACATGCTGTTCCCTTCACAGGCCCAGTTAAACCCACAATACATAAGTCTTCCAGTGCAGATAAGACAAATGTGTACCACCTCACACAGATGAGCTTGGTGCACGTGGGGGTGTGAGGGGTACAAGACTTACCTGTTTGGAGAGAAAAATCACAAAGCTCTTTAGGAGGCAAAAAGCACATTAATACAATGAGCTGGCAATATGATTCCCAGTTCTTTGTGGCTTGTTACCATAGTGAGATTAGGCATTTCTTTGACCACAAGCTTGTAGAAATGTCTTGGGTAAGCAGAAAGAGATGAGTATAGTATAAAAAAAATAGCCTGGCCTAGCCCGTTAGTGCAGGACATGCTTCTGCCTCTCATGCCTAGAACATCTGCAGCCTCTGGGCAGCCAGAGTACAATCCTTTGGGCCCAGCTCTGCCATGGCAAATGTAGCCTCCTATCCTTCTGCTGCAGCATGGTTAGGTTGGCAGTACCAGGGGCGATGAGCCGGTACACAGCTCAGTATGCACACATGGAAGCCCAAGACTCCCAGCTCTAGGCAGCAATGGAGATTACAGACTTGAACCATGGCCTGCACATAATGAAATGGTGGTACCTTCACTCTCCTTTAAAAGGCTCTGGAAAGAAAAAGAGCTTCATTCTCTCTTCCCATCATTCAAAAATCCCATTAAAAGGAGACGTTAATCTTCTTGTTCGGTGCTAGAAGACAGTGATTATTATTTTTTCTGCTTTTAATATTAACTGATGACACAGAATGAGAAGCTGACTTATTGTAAGCTATCATAGAACAAAAAGCAAGCTGAAAATTCCACCCTTTGCTAAAGTTGAATCCACAGCATGACATAAGGCAGGTCACTAGGCTCTAAACTTGAAGGAAGTTTGCCCTAGAGAGTGTTGCAATACCAGTCAGCTTATTAATTTAGAGATCTATTAGTGACAGACCACAAACCCACTCATAAATTTATAAAGAGTAAAGGACTGAACAGAACTGTTCAATTCCAGAAATTGCTCATCTGTTTGGTGAATTATGAAATATAATTTTTGAACCTCTCATACTAGATACACCTAGGAAATTCTGAGCTGTTTTATGTTTTATGGGCCAGGCAGACTTTTCTAAGCCACTGAATGACATTGCAGTGTGTGCTATCTTATGAGGACCTGCAGCTCTAGAAGAGGCAAAGGAAACATTCCCTCTGGAGTCCCTCTAACATGCCTGAGCATTTCTAGCAGCTGCTGCTCCCACAGAAAAATACCAATAAATGATGCTTAGTGTTTGGACCTGAGAGCATTAGTGCACTGATGACATCACCCAACATCTGGAGGACTCTTAGACAGTGAGGAGATATCACGAGCAAAATATATTTCCATGACACCTCCCAGGCTTCTCATTTCCATTCATAGTGGCAGAACCATTGGCGCACTCTGTGAACGTTATCAGCTGTGGCTGCAGGAGTTACTGTTCCACCTATAAGCAACAGCTGTGTAAGAGGGAGCTTTCCAAAGCTACACAGTTTGGCTGCTGATGATGCTACCTGCATGATATCCCATTAAAAAGGATACATGAGATCACTTCAACCATTCACAGTTTTGCAAGGTTTGAATTCTGCTTGTCTATACAAGAAGTTAGTATGCAGTAAGCACCAGAGTGAATTAATAGAGCACTAACTACAGCACCTCACAGGACTGGTCTCTTTCTTTATATGCTGTTCAGATAATAAGTTCTTTAAGGAAAGTACTCTGTCTTCATTCCTATCTAAATAGGTACCTTTTTGTTTGGATATTCCAGTATGCATTGTTTGGTGCTGCACACTTCCCTTTCTACTAAAGGCTATTCCTGTGCAATGTAGCCAGACTATCATAAATTCACATTAATGCTTACTAGTATCTACCTTCTCCATGTAGACAACCCCAACCAAATGGTAGCAGAGCCTAAGGCAGGACCTGAAACACATTTCTTTATACACAAGCCTGAGGCTATCTCCCCAGCTATTGTGCCAGCTAATCTCTAACAGTGAAATTAGCACGATTGTTGTGGGAACAGTGATTCTTAAACAGCAATGAAAAGCAAGAAAAATCCTAAAAACAGGGGCATCAGTCTTCATGATCTACACCTAATTAATGAAATCTAGGACTCACTAGTTATCCTTTCCACAACAGCATCCTATACTCTTTTAAAAGCCTGCCCAAAATTATTCTTAGCTTTGGTCCTCTGAATTCTCCTTAAAAGTTTGTTTTCTTGTTATCTCTTGCATGAAACAGGATCTAACACCAACCTTCTTTCACCACCTCAGACTAAATTAGGATGTTCTAGGAATCCAGCCTAGGCTGTTTTATCGTACCTATCACTGTAGTATGTATGAGCTCAGCATCTCCCAAGACCAGGTTCTTTGTTTATATGCCACTTAGGTTGTAAGGTCTTAGAGGAAAACACTCTGGTTTCTTCCTTGCCTTAATAGTCCAGCCTACTGTTTGCCTTACATAAATAAACTGTAATGGTATTTGGATGAATTTCAAAATTATATTTATCCATTTTACCTAATCTCATCTTTACAATTTTGGGGTCATTTAATGTGACAGTATTAGCTGCTCTTTGGGATTGTCCATCTGTAGGGGAAAAAAAAATTAAGACCTTCACCATTTTGGGCAGAAGTTAGAAGTGTGTATGCACTCTGCTTCACATAAATCTGTCAGCAGTCTTGGAGCTAGTACCAGAAAGTTGATGGAGCACTCCACCCCACTAACAACCAGGTTTGTGGTAATGATAGACTAGCAAATATTTTATGATTCCACTGGAGCCTTATCCCTGAATCTCTGTGTTTGTGAAACTCCGATGTAGAGTAGCATGGAGAAAGCCACATCTCTTGATGAGACAGAAAGTGCCTGCTAATTTGTGTAAAGATTCCACCACAGAATATCTTTAGTGGTCACTTCAGACTAGAGACCACTGCTTATGCATGTGTCCATGTTTAGTAGCTCTGACAGAGCTGGGAGAAGCTAGAATAAAACTAGGCAGACCATCAGGAAAACAGCCAGTGGACAAGCCTACCATACTGTTATAATGCAAAAGAATTAATAGGTTTTGTGCCCTCATTTTCGAGGTTCTTTACTTTGAGCACAAGCAATTTAGAGCAGAAAAAGCTCAAATTCAGAGAACATTGATCCTGATGAAAAATTTACAGTTTAGGATTTTGTTGCATCCTCTGTCTTTTCTTAACACTAGAACTTTACTTCTATGTGCTTGGGAAACATATTAACTTTAAAAAATAAAAATACAATTAAACAATTTTGAGTCACAATAATTATTTATGCTGGCATTTAGACCTAGGAATGAGGATTTATTTTGATCAGCATTTTCCTCTAAACATTACTGCAAAGACCAAAATAAGCTCTTACTGCAGCAGCAGATATTCACCATACACTTTTAAAACGAGGTACAATGTGAATCCTGTGACCAGGTAGTTCCTAGATTTTCTCAAAATATACGTGACTTAGTGCTGCAACAAAATACATGTAAAAATACTAAATTAAGGTTCTAACTCCTGTTAGCTGATATTCTACTCTCTTTTCCTCATTCTTCTTTTCCTTCTTTCTTTGTTCGAAAGAACACATTTGGTAGGTCAGCTTTCAGTAGCCAAAAAAGGGTTGCGTATACGTGTGTATTGATACAAAAATACTTTTCTACTTTCCTTGCAACTGTGTAAGTTTTATCTCCATCTCAACTCATCTCTCTCTTTCCTTTTGTTCCTTTTCAGCATGTCATATGAGTACCCTCAGATAATAAACTTCTTGGGCAGAAAGTTTTACATGTCTATCTATATTCTATCAACATGTAATATGTCTATAATTCTCACACTCAAAATTAAATTATGGATGTCTACAAAAAGCTTGTGTCCATATCTCTACTTAAGGTGACAGGTTTTGGAGGCAGGTATGTTTTCCTCTTTTTTTTTCCTTCTCACTTTACTCCTTCCTTTTCTTTCACTTCTTGTCATTCCTCCTAAAACCACACTACTATGGGAAGATTTGCTTGTGAGATGATTAGATTCTCACTACATCTTGAATTCTGTTAAATTTTCCTTCCAGGGACAGGAGCCTAATACATGAAAAACTTCTGAGTATTTGAGCATAGGTTGCATACACTGCAGCATTTTCAATGAGCAAAGTTGCATGGTGGATCTTGGCTAAAAGCCAGTATCTAAAATATCCTTAAATATAAGGACCAGGAAGTTGATTTGTATCTGGATAATGAATGCAGAAATCCATTAGAGTGTGCAGATTTCCATTATGATCTCTTGGCAGGTTTTCCTGCTTAAGAGGTGGGCTGCTGTGTGTTGCACAAGATGAAACTTCTGTGGAGCCCTTAGCCCTAAGTTAGGAACATGGAGATGATAAAAGCATGAATCACAATTTCCAGATCTTCCTTTGACAGCAATAGGTACAGCCTCTTGGGGAAGTGGGAGTGCAACCATTTCTTACCACAATTATCTCTGTAGTCAGGACTATCAGTGGATCTAATACAGCCTCAAGATTGTTCTACATTATCAGCTGGTGGGGGCATATCCTCTGTTGAAGGTACAGTCAACATTACTGACTACTTTCAGTGTTTTGCATTAACTTACTTTTCCCTTTAGGAGGTTGTTCTAAAAGTTTTAAGCGTCTCGTTCAGCTATGAGTGGCCTTTTATCACCTCAGATCCTTGCATCAATTTAAACTTTTCTCATAATTTTATGTTCTTCTTTTGGGAGATAACATTGGTTGTAGAGGTTCAGATGGGGATGCTGGAGCTGGTGAAAGTTCAGCAAAATTGTGGTATTGCAATTATATCCAGGGATCTCTGAAAAGAAGGAGCAAGATTAATCCATGCAGGGCTCCATATAGGTAACCTATGGATAGACAACTATCTCACAATCAGCTGAGGTCTACTTAGAAATGGTTCTACACCACCTTGGGTGTTTCGTCACCCAGTCACTGGAGGCCACCCATTACCAACACCCAAACAATACCCAAACAACCTTCATTTTCTGCTCCTGCATGTAGCCTGATGACAATGTCTCCAATATGTTGGTGTAAGCGATATCTTTGCACCACAAGGTTCTCATTGACCAGTCATGAAAAGGATTTTAGAGAGTATTTGACAGCAGGTGAGATCATTTTGGTCAAGTGTTTAGTGTCCTGAAAGATCTATTGCACATTATGATGGTTGGGAGATTACTTTCTGTGAACCAGCATTTATGTTTCCGGTCATTAAAGTAGCCAGTTGCACTTTGCTAGCTTTTACTGGCTATTAGGGTCAAGAATTTGCTCAATAAATCATAATAACATATGTGAAGACATTTTTTAAAGCTCTGAAAGTGTACAATACTATATTGGCCATGCTTATGTAGGCTCCACCTTTTTGAGTATTTGAATTGTGCTTATGCATTGTTCAAAATAAAGTCCTGGGTACTTCATACCTTAAGAAAGAGTCCTGAGTAGATTTTTTTCATTTTTATAGACTGAGGGAACATAAGATACATTGTTCAGTGCTCTGAGCTTGCACAAAAACCAGTTATTTGTTTTTGTAATTGAGACCCATGCATGTGCATAGTCATATACCAAGAGAAAGAAGAAGCAATTTATGCCTAGCTTTTCCAGCTTCATGAAGGAAGGAAGCCTTGAATTGGTTTTATTCCCCTTGGTCCAGTGCATTTAGAAATGAAAGACTGTGATGGCCACAAGACAGTAAAAATCTTCTATGATCATATGGTGCTATGCTGTGGTTTCTTCACTATGAGAAAAATTTTCATGAAAGACACTGCATGGCAGACTTGTCCATCTAAAATGGCATCAACATTTACAACAGAGTAAAAAAATCTCATCCTATAGAATATATGTATTGCTGTATATGATTATTATGTGTGTAAACACAGTGTGTGTGTGTGTGTGTGTGTTTGCATGTTATGTTTGAGCACAGACCTTACTCCTCCTTTCCAGCCACAGCAACCATAATCAGCATGAAAAGGTTAAGGCACACGCTTCCTTTTGTCACTCCCTGTACATTTATTTGTATATGTATTTATTTAAGTATGTACACACTGCAAAAGGGAAGAATTTTCATTAGTTGTAAGTAAAATGCTGTTTATCCTTCTCTTTGAAAAGGAAGACTACAAAGATCAACAGGAGCAAGTGAACTTCATATTCACTGTAGTTTTTTGTGTTGCTGTCTGCCTTAAAAAACTTCATGAATTTTTAGGTTAAAATACAATAGAAAGATCTTCAAAAGGCAGCATTTTTATGAAACACATTTTGAGGAAGGGAACCTAAATTAATGGCTCTGGCTCTTCTCTGCCTCTGCTCTTAAATAATTAACATTTATTTGATTGAAGCAATATCTGATGTTATTTGATTGCTTCCCTTTAACAAGGTCTGCAGGAAATACGTCTATACAATATGTATATATGTATGTATATATTTCAGTCTTTGGCATGGTCCAGCTTTTAATACTTTTCTTAACTCCTACATTTAAAATATCAAAGGTTTATAATTTCTGAGACGATGTTTTGTAAATGTATAGATGGTTTTATTCTGTTAGTTGGGCTTTTTCCTTTTAAATCCATATATTGCTTGAGCTCTGGCTTTGTTCTGTTATGTTTGTTGCCACCCCAAAATTTCTTACCTACAAGGACCACTGTGGGGAGGCTGGAGATTAGGTGTGCTGTTGATGCTCCATGCAGATATGAAAAGAATAAAAAAATAGTCAGAGGAACTATTTCAGCCTGGAGATTTAAATATTAGTCTCAGAGAAGTCTGTTTTAGGGTGGTGAGTGGGTTGGTTATTTTTTCTTTTCTCTTCTTCTTTTATTTTAACCAATATTTTACCGTATTTTTTTCCCCCCTCAGGGCTGGAACCTTGCATTCATACAGCACTTCACACAGTGGGACCTTGATCCTGGCCAGGACCTCTGAGTGCTACCATTATACAAATAATAATAAAATGAAGCAGAACAAAACAGGAGCCCTGTGGGCTAGTTTTTAATTCTCCTATCTCTTCTTCATCAAAATTAAACCAATTGAAAGATAGCACTGAGCAAGGGATTTTTTCTATTTTATTTTCACTGATTGTACATTTTCATGACATGCACATCATGAAATGAGCGAATGACTCATTTTCAAACAGAAATGATTACACTGGATTCACTTGGTTTTACTAGGCAGGCTGCTAAGCATATATTGTTTGGTGGCATCCTATTCTCCTGGACTAATAGCAATTTTTAAAGGGATTTAATGCTATGATACAACACTTTCTTTTTAATTTTTATTATTGTATTATTTTAACAATTTTACTCTGTTAAACAAATCCACAAAAATATGCTTAATACCACAGAAACAGATTGAGCTAAGTTTATGAAATTTACAGATTACCTAAAATGCTAGGAGTTAATTACAGTCTGCCTTCCCTGGCATGTCAGCTTGATTAAATTTGGAGTTCCAAGATGAATTGGCCCAAATTCATTAGTGTTCCCCGGGTGCATATGTTGGTCAAGGTCAAGCGAAGCACATTGACTGTAGTGTTAGTCAGGAGGGGGAAGGGTTTCTAAAGAAGGTGGACTCTTAAAAGGTCTGGGGTTGCAGCAAGAAACTTTGATACTTTTTAACTTAATAAATCTTGACAGCCTAATCATGGCTAAGCCTTTGCCGTGTTATTGGTACAGATGGCAAAGCTAGACATATTTAAAGAGATCTCAGCAGCTAGTGGCAGGAGAGCATTGAATCCAAATGCACTGTTGGGCTCTCAGAGAAAGTGCAAGAAGGGAGGATAAAAAGCTACACAGCATTTCCATCTCTTGACATCTCCAACAGCCTCAGATACAAAATATGATAAGGCTCCTGCTGAGCTAATAAGCCCAACAAATGTCTGTGTCCATGAAGTAGATGAAGTGGGATCAAGTAGTTGGGGGCTGCAGTATGAAAATAAGCCAGCACCCAGGGTATAATGGCACTGTAGAAAGCTGCAAGGTCAGGCTGATGACAGAAACACTGGATAAGTAGAGACCCCATCAGTAAAACAGGTTTTCTTGCTGGATCTGAGCCACATAACTATTAAAAAAAAAAAACCAAACCAAAACAAAACAAAAAAAACCCACAACCCTATGTTTCAGAAAACTTGTCTTGTTTAGTAAATAGAAGGACAGTGTTTGGTTTGTTGTATGAAAAACTGCAATTGGTTCCTACTTATTGCCATACAGATTGTAGATTAATAGTTTCTCTGCAAAATATGACGTCAAAACAGACCTGAAAATAACATTTGGCTGCAAACTAAAGGAGATTTTTAAGGGAAAAAGTAATACCAGATGAACAACAATTTTTTTTTAATATTACACTGTTTTTCTCTTAAATTTCTTGTACGTCAAATATATCCCTATTCATCTCGCTCTTAAATAAAACTCTGTGAGTTCCAACAAAATAATTTAAGATTAAATTATGCTAGATAGTCATTTGGGAAAAAAAAAAAAAAAAACGAAAACCCTATCCTGCTGAAATAGCATTAAAATAATAATTAGGCAGTGCTCTGGAACAGGTCAAGCTGTTGCATTAATTCTTAAAGCATCATATTCCCTTAGCGCTACCTGTAAAGGTGTGTTTGAAAAGTACAGGTCCTTCTAAATACCATGTGCTTTTGCTTGTTATATTTTGGAGATAACATAAAAAAATCTGACAGCATGTGACGAAGGTCATACCTGTAATTCCCTTTAATGTGATGTTTTAAATTTATACAAACATAATTATTTCTAAATTCCAGTGTGCTGTACATGTGCTACTGAAGCCAAAACAACGCAGATCTGGTCCTATGAATAACAACAGCATTAGGAAAATAAATCAGTAGTGATAGATGATGAATATTTATGATTGTTTCTCTCCCACCATTTTAATCATTTACAGATATTTTCAGTTTTCATCCAGTGGAAGTACAACTGAGCGGCGTGCCTCCCCTGGAGCCCTAAAGAGGACGCACAATAACGTGTCGGGCAGGCTCGGTCCCTCGCTCGGGCCGGGCCCAGTGCGGCGGCGGCGGGCGGGCATTGGGATGCAGGGCCGCGCCGCTCGGCAGCAGCTCCGGGAGGCACGGTGCCTCAGGCAGCCTCGGTGTCTCCCGGAGCTCTCTGCCGGCCTTGGAGAAGTGCATTGGCTGCTCCAGCCTTTGAGGCTGCAGCGTGTTGCTGCTGCCTACCCCCAGCCGCAGCCGCGGCGTTGGGCCGAGCGGACGGCGAGGTGACCCGGTCCCGTCCCGGGCCTGCTCCCGCTGGGGAGGGGCTCTGTGGCAGAGGCTCCTGCAGCGTGAGCGAGGGCTGCTATTCTCTTTGATCCTTTTGTGATGGTGCAAACTGGAGGGGTACGTCCCTCTGCTCTGAGGGGTTTTATTTGGATTAGGTTTGTAGGTGGCTGCCACTCACTTTAACGGCTCATGTCTCCCTCCCCTCCCTTCCCTTCCATCTTGAATGCACATGACAGTATTTTTTCAGCCCTGCCAAGCATCCCAGTCTATATATTCCCATTTATCAAACAAACATCTCTGCACCTTTTTACTGTACAACCCCTTCCAATCAGCCAAAAGCCCAGAAGCAATAATATATTTAAAGTGCCCTGCCAGAGCATTTTCATTGCCTGATGGCTGAGGAGAAGAGGAAGTCTGAGAGCTAGGGAGCAGAGGAGTAGGAAGAGACAGATGGATCTTCTCTGTATTGCACTCAGATCATGATGCACACACAGGGTGGTAGAAATGAAATAACATATAAAACATAACGTCTGGCATCAGAAGAGAGACTTAAAGCTCCACCCCAAGAATTCACCCTAAAAGAGCATTGTAAGCATCTAGTTCTGCCTTATATGGGCCAGAAAACACTAACTTCATGCCCTCACTGCTCTCTCAGTGCACTTAAAGCTGTAAGAATCAGCCAGAAGTGAATGGGATGTAAAACTGTATGTAAACAAGTGGCACTACTGAGCCCTGCATTCAGGGCTGGGCTTTGGGGATGAAAGCCATATAGAACTTAATAAAAATACCAGTGATCAAATACCAATTACCAAATTACTGAGCACTGCCAGTTTATGTTTACAGAAAAGCAGACTCATTTCATCTTTTGAGCCAAACCAGACGATGGAATGCAGCGGATAGCACCATTAAAACTAATGTGTGAGATACAGGCTGCATTGTGGATTATCTGGTCCCTCACAAAACTGTTCAAGTCACAGGTGAGCTGTATGGAAGGAAGGGCTGGGTTCTAGCTTAGCAGCAAATTCTGAAAAGGGCAGAGAACAAAAACAGAAAGACAAGGGCTGGTTTATGAGACAATTCCTTTGCTTGGTTTAAAATGTTGCTACTAGTGCAGCCTTGTTACTTAAACCTGCCTGGATTTTTGCTACTACCAGTGGCTGTTGCTGTAAGTTGTAACGGATCTATATATCACACTGAAAAGCCATGACTGCTTTTTCAGTCATGCTCACCATACTTCCTTTTCATGAAGCAAGTATTCATGAAGATTTTCACCCACTCTTTGCAGCCATTGAATCTCAAGATAGATAATTTCAGGTAGATGATCTCATTCCAGTCCAGTGCATCTCTTAAAGATTCACAGGGCTGAACTATATCAATTCAGACAGCAGCACACGGGTTTATCACAACTCAGAACTGATCCACTTCATCTCAGTGATACGTTAGGTTTTTTTAATAAAGGAGAGATGATCATGAGGAACTGCAAAGAAGGGGGAATGTGTTAGAAAAAGTTCTTAATTCATGACTTTTATAGAAATTATGTTTTAAATGAGGGAGGGAAAGCCCCTGTCATTCCTGTATTTTATTAGTATTTGAAAAAAAAAAAAAGTGAGGCGGTTGGCTTCAATAACTAGCTGTGGTTTCTCACCTGTGTCACAGTAGAGATTTTAACTGGAAAAAAGCCTGAGAAAGAATAATTTTAGGAATGATATGTGGTCTGGTGTGACAGGGGATGTCAATGGTTATTCTACCCATGTAGCATGTACTTGTGGGATAAGAACTGTATTTTTTAAAATGACCTGGAGATACTTAGTATTTAAAAAAGGAAAAGGCATATTTAGCAGCTGACACTGACACTGAAGGAACAGTAAGATTTCAGGAAAAAATCACAACAAATAGGCCCCCATTTCATAGTATTCTTCATAAAACTTGTTAAAGCATAGCTACAAGTGTCCATTAATAAGATCATATCTTTACATAATTAGTATTATTTGGTATACTTTTGTGTAAATAATTTGGCACTTACCTCCCTTCATCTTTTAAGCAGCAGTTACACAAGCTGTAAAATAAAGTTACTCCTTTACTTTTTGAGAATATTTCTGAATTAACACGATTCTGAAGACACTCCTAGAGTAACACTGTAGTACTTTATTTGCCTAATTCTTTCATGCTGCAGAGATTTAGGAAGATGAAAACAATCTCCATCACTTGTGCTGAAAATTAAGGGTCAGCAGATCTGAAATCCCAGGGTGGGCAGCATCCTCAGTGCAACCAGTGGCCGAAGGTTGTCTCTGTTTATGAGTGTGCATCACCCAGCCAAATAAGTAAACCATATGTGGGAAAAAGGAGCATTTACAGGCATCTAGAAAGTGTAAGGGTCACTTGAGGATTCCCAAGGTGCTATCCAATCCCATTGAAAATGCTCCAGGAAGATAAAACCCCTTTTTCTCTCTAATTCATACACTAATATACCTTATCTGTTTCAGCTTAGGGCTGAGAAGGATCATGTCTGCATGTGACTCACTTCCCTGCATTGTGACACCTGAGAATGGTATCACTGTGCAACAAGTGCAACAAAGAAGTACAAACAACTGTCCCAAGTGCTGCCAAATGCATTAGAAGAGTAAAAATGCAGCAAGCATTTTTCCCTACTGCCAGTTCATTACAAAATTGTCACTCAGGACAAAAATCTTTAAGGCAAATTTTCTAATTGATTGTCTCTTTTGAAGAACGTAGATGCCTCTTGCATACATCCAGTGTTATAAGGCACTTTTAAGAAATGTGATTGGTTCCAGAGAAAATCTGATTTTAAAAAAATCAGTAATATACTAAAAGCATAACTAAAAGGGTCTGAATAAACAATTAATATACATTCAATTTAACATTATTAATTTGAATAAGTCTAGAAAGGGATGAGTGTAAATGAAAACACAGGATTTTGCTATAATCTCACATCCTTCATCAAGTTATTATTTTAAAAGTATATAGAATTTTTAATGATAGATAAAAAAATGACACAAAATACATCATATTACAAAATTATTTTAACAGTGGATACCTTAAACATATAAAATATTAATTTCATCAGTATAATGCATATACATGTGTATATATATATATATAACTACCAGTTTATATGTAACTCTCTAAAATATAAATCGCAGGGAGTATTTTCACTGGATCTTTAATTTTTTTTCCATTGCATCACAGTAAATATTTCCAGTCTTTCCCTTTATTTTTTTTTCTCATGGCAAGAAGTCTGTCTCTCACTGAACAAAGGAAATGATAGATGTGAGCCTCTATGATTGCTGAGAAGGCAGACACAGTAATGACACTCAGAAAATTCTCTTCAGTTCAGAAATCATATCTAGTACATTAGAAGCATTCAGGTTTTCAGAGCACAATGTGCAAAATTCTGTTTTTTCCTAGGATCTTGGTTGATTGTTAAAGTAAATTAAGTAAAATACATCAAATGAAGACATCTGAAATGTATGCCATACAGGATAATTGAATATCTATCTTTTGTCTTTAATATTTTAAGTGTTTGTTTTGAGCTGGAAGAGGCACATAGAGTATCAGAGAAGAATTGTCTTTGTTACTAATGCAGTATGTAGGAGGCAAGACATACCAACACCTGAATGCCTAAGAAATACAGAATTTGAAGGTTAATTGACTCACTGACACCAGAGATTGGATTTGTCCCAAACTTTTCATAAATACAGAGACTTTTGTACAGATACATGTGTGAGTCTATATGTCTGTGACCTAATTCTGACTTTCCGCCACCTGCAGCTCACAGAAAAGCCACTCTGAATGAGTGACAAAAATATGGCAGGGGAGAGAGCTGGCAGTGAAAAACAGAAATTTTTGAAAAGTGAGGGGCGTTTTTTATTTTTTTGCTTTAGCTGTGCATAGATATTTCTGGTGCCAGACAAAATTTGAAATGGAGATTAAAAATGTGACTTAAATAATTTCTCTTTACATTGTCAAGAAAGAAAGGGACTGTGTTTTTGTATACCAAAATCCACCAAAAAAACCACTTATTTGTCCACTGAAATTCAAAATTTGCCAAAGATGCAGAAAACATTTTAATCAATCCTTGCTAGAAAAATGGAATTGAAGTTTACAACACTGGGATTGTGATCATCATGGTTACTGAATATTAATCAACCACAGCAGGTAGCAGGAACCACATGTCCCAGAATCTTACTTCCCTAGTCACTCTTCCAGCCAGTACACATTTTTCTGTTCAGTCATACCATTTTCTTAAATAGCTTTGCTGGTTGTACTTATCTGCAATAGGTAGAAACAATACTTTGAAATGAATCTTACTAAACAGTATAACTATGTATACTCTATAATTTCTTAAACAATGTCCAGAACTTAAATTATTTGATTAATTTTTTTTCTGTGAGCTTTGGTTTGGGGTATGTTTTTTTTGTACTATTTACTAATGTGCTGTCAAATATTTTTTGTTTCTATCTAAATCAATGGAAAGGCCACACTGACTTCAGTAAAAACAATTTTGAATTTTGGAAAAAAATCTTTATCCTTTAGTTGATATTCATTACTTTATAGAACCACAAAATGGTTTGGCTTGGAATGGACCTTAGAGATCAGCTTGTTCCAGCTCCCCTGCCATGAGCAGGGACCCCTTCCACTAAACCTGGTTGCTGAGAGCCGAATCCAGCCTGGCTTTGAACACTTCCAGGGATGGCGTATCCACAGCTTCTCTGGGCAACCTGTTCAGTGCCTTACCACCCTCACAGGATAGAATTTCTATATCTAATTAATATCTAATCTAAATTAAATTGTTGTTCCTTGTCCTGTCACTGCATTGCCTTGCCAAAAGTCCCTCTCTGGCTCTATTGTAGCCCCCTTTAGGTACTAGAAGGTGCTATAACATCTCCCTGTAGCCTTCTTTTCAGGGTGAAGAGCCCCAACTCTCTTAGCCTGTCTTCGTCTGAGAAGTGCTCCAGCCCTCTGGTCATTTTCACGGCCCTCCTCTTGTGCTAAGGACCCCAGAGCTGGATGCAGCACTCCAGGTGGAGTCTCATGAGAGCAGAGTAGAGGGGCAGAATCACTTCCCTCGACCTGCTGGTCATGCTGGTTCTACTGAACATTTTTTGTTCCAATTCATCATGTAATGTGGTCCTTTCCTGAAACCAAAAATGCTATAGACATTTTTTCCTGCTCTCAGACTTTTAGTTAGGCAGTATAACACATTTTCTACATATCCTGGTTAGTCTATTCCCAATAGTTTGAAAGTGCTTTTATTTCTGATTTTCTGTCCATATCAGAGGTTTGTGTAAACAAAAATATAATAGAATAAAATATATTTAAGCATTTTTAAGTAAATCAAAATATTAAGAATTAGAATTTTTAGATGCTATTTTCCAGCAGGGCTGATTTAACCTGGGAAAATTTTATTGACATACTTTTCCAATAGAAAAAATCAGCCATACTAAGTGTTACACGTGATCTATTTGGATTGCTTCTGGCCTTTTGTATACCAGATTATAATTGGTGACCAACAGTTTCTTCAACTATAATTATGAAAGACAGCTAAAATCTTGACAATACTCATTGGTCTAACTGAAGTCTAGCACATCACCACTAGTTACAAATGGTTGCAAACAGATACTCTCTACTGTGACTCACACTTTAATTAATGCTGCAGAGAAACCTTATTCTTTTCTGCATGTCAACATGCTTGCCAAAATATTCATTTCAATTTTTATTGTTAGTTTAATTTTCATGTTCGTTTGAATTAAAGGGAAAACATTTGGTTTTCATAGCAGTGTATGCAAATGTTTTTAATCACTGGGATTTGACCTTCTGTAGTTTACAAGCTGTGTTGGCAAAGCCTGGTTTTTTTTCAGCTGCAACAACCAATATATTACGTTGTCTGTGGTTCCTTGTTCCTGACTCTGAAGCCAATGAGGTTTTTTTCAGAGCCTTTGTCCAAGCTGTTGTAAAGCTGTTTTGAGTGTATAGCAGCTCTCT
Organism: Picathartes gymnocephalus; assembly: GCA_013390045.1. NCBI lineage: Eukaryota > Metazoa > Chordata > Aves > Passeriformes > Picathartidae > Picathartes > Picathartes gymnocephalus. Next base: position 20,567 of record WEKY01023063.1, read on the forward strand.
CATCTGACAAGCTCAAATAGTCCTTGCATTGAAGTTGGTCACGTCTTTGAAAAAATCTTCCCTTGCTATTTGATGCATTTCTACACTCCTGTAACAGCTTAATACATGTGCTAACAGCTACTCTAAATTAATTTCCAAGTATACAACACTTGCTGCATATTTAGATTGCCTATTATGAGCTAGCATTGGATATGTACCTAAAGTGGCCTACTATTTACAGGGACAAGGAAAATTACCTACTGGCAACCTTATGACTAGGCACTTCACAGCTAGACCTAAGAGGTCTAGCTGGTATAAAAGCACTTTTCAAGGTAAAGTTGATGAATTGTAGTAATCCTGACTGGTGTCAGGACAAAGGATTCTCTCTAATTGAGCATGGCTGAAGAATCAGTAAGGGGCAGTATTAGTTAACTGGCCTAAAATGGAACTTTCAATAGGCCATCCCTCCCTCTCACACAGAAAATGAATTGGAGCATTAGAGACACCCCCCTGCATCATCTCTTATCAAAGACCTCCATCTCTTGCTCATATACAATATAGCCTGTGCCATAGGCTCTGGTGCCAACACTGCTGTTTTCTCCCCCACGTTGAGCTATGCAAAATTAACTGCTCTTGTAAATGGAAACAACTTTGATAGCAATGCATCTTTACCTCTGAGCCACTGGAAAATCATCGGTAATACTCATTGCTGAAGAGCATGAAACATCTGCATTATTTTTATGAATACCAACTCTGGCCTAGGAGTTAATTTCATTGAGCTAATCCTGACTGGGTGGGTAGTTCCAAGAAAAGTTTTGGGGAATGCTTGAAGAAGACAAACAATGCTGAAGAAAATAAATTATTAGACAGATTATGAAGAAGCCTTGTTGAAAAAATAGGCAACTGGAAACTCTGTCTGTATTCCCTATACCTGGCTATTAAGAGAAGTCAGACAAGCTTAACAATGTTTTATCTTCCCAGTCCAAATCTGAGATCAAAGGGGACACTAATCTATTAAAGTCTCTAAAAAAAATGGTGGAAGTATCAGCAGCTAAAGAAAACACATGCATTTGGTTCCACAAAGGCTGGCAATAATCCTCACCTATGAATTGTGTCAGCTGAGTGGAATTTGTCAATAGTAAAATAAATATGGTTAAACAGTGAGGGCATATGGCTGTTCTATTTCATCCACTTGCTATGCTTGTTATGCTACTTTGAGCAAATAAATAATGCTTTGTTTTAAAGAAGTTGTTATGGATCACTTAAGGCGAGCTAGAAAAGTATCTTGAACACCAAAAAAAATACATATTTTAGTTTGTCCTGCATGCAGAAGAATGAAATCTATGGTTTCCTTCAGGAATATTACACCAGCATTTTGAACTAGAAGTCCTGTCACTCTGGTGTAGTTTGGATGTAAAATAATAGGCATGGCTCAAGTCCTGAGCAAATGTATTTCTTAATTACATGGTGTTTGCTTGAAAACCAGCTTCAGACAATGATTGTTTCAGAGGTGTGACAAACCATTTTATTCTATTTAAGTATATCCCCTGACAGTCCTTTCTTTAATATAAATATCAAAAGATGAAACTAAAATTTAAAAAGGTGTCTTGTTGAAAAGCTGTTCTTAATGGGCAGGAGTATAAAACCTGGTAGCTTCTTATATCAGCAAGTAAATTCATGAAAAAACAAGAACTTTGGTTCCTTTGACTTCCTGATATGCTTTCTGCAGCATACTTGCTAACATCTGGTCAACAGAGATCTCTGGGAATATAAAAAAAATTTAACTTATATCATATGAGAAGAAATAGGAGGGAAACATTTCTTTTAAAGTTTGGCTAGGGGTCTCCAGAACTAGATGCTTGAATTGCTATAAAGAACTGATAGGGTTAAATTGTCATGACTCTCTTAATAATTTCTCTGCTTACAAGGACGGACTTAACTGACTGGGCAGAACATACCACCACATGCATGTAACGCCTAAGTGCAAAGTTGTCAATGAGCACTGGCAAGCTGATAGCCATGTGGATGGTCTTAATGCACCATACCAGTATGATGCAGATAAATTTCTTTGTTCTCAGAAGAAGGAAACAATCCTGGAACTGCAAAGCTTGTCGAGAAAACTACATTCTAAGTCAGCATCTGAATATATAGTACAAGGCAAGACTGTTTTCTGGTGCAGAAAGTAATTGGGGCTACTGTGGTGATGTAGGACTCACAGGGACTGGCATCCAGAAAGATGGACTCTAAGATGCTAAAATTAGGATTTCTAATGGAAAATGGTGTAAAAAATTTAAGACATGTATTTATGTTCACAGGAATACTCACACCCCTTCTAAGTGGCCTAAGTGTAAAGACATAAAGTGTCTTGATCCAATTCTCCCTTCTTGTCTACCTGCAAATTTAAAATGGATTATACAGTGGGATACCTATAGCAAAAAAAATGGTATTTATTATACTATTCAATCTTGAGAAGTGAAGCCTGTGTTCAAGTTCTTGCCTGAGATCAAACAGAAGGAAAATATAAGTCTGAAGTTCGTATAAGTGACCATGCAGTATGTGGCTTACATGAATTATTCTTGATAAGCAGTAAACTGATGCAGCATTTAGCTTCAACTGCAGCTGAATGATTACTCCATTTGTCTTGTTCTTTTCCTACTAGTATAGCTAGTACAGTTTGGTATAGATTTTCTTTTGGGTTTTGGTTTTGAGGCCTTGTGTGTGTGTGTTGTTTAATTTTAAGCAAAAGATCTACCCCTATTCCACCTTATGCCACAGCTATAGTTCTGGAACTTGATGGAAACATGAAAGCATGTTTCACCTTGAAGAGGAAGACTTTTGGATTCTAAACTTTTTCTTGTACAAGATCATCAAAGATGATATCAGTCTGCTTTTCTTCTCCATTGGTTACTTCTTCTTCATTTGATGATTTTTCTTTGCTTTTATTTCCAGTAAATTCAAGCAACTTACAGGTTCATCCAGTTAAAAGTTTGAAAATGTCCACTTTTATTTTGTATTCAAAATTCAAATTAAACTTCTGGAACTCATCCTTTGTTCAGCTGTATCCTTTATTTGGCCCTTACCACAGCTACCCATTGTTACTGCCCTGACACAAAGTCATCACAGAATAGAGGAAATCAAGGCTTTGCCTGTCGTACCCTTGGTGTTTCTCTGTTCCTTTTTAGGTAATAAATCTTTCCTAAAATCAGCCTGTGCGGGACAAGTTAACTTAGGTGAAACTGAGGTCATCAGGATCTGCTTGTTAAAGTAATAATATCGTGAAAGCGTTGAGGCTGAATGGGACCTCTGGAGGTCATTGGTCCAATCCCTCTTTTTGTGCAGGGCCACCTGGAGCCGGTTGTCAAGAACCATGTCCATATCACTTTTCAGTGTCTCCATGGATGAAGACTCCACAACCTCCCTGAGAAACTGTGCCAGTGCTCAGTAACCCTCACTGTGAAAAAGTGCTTCCTGATGTCCAGAGGAAACCTCCTGTCTGTTCCCATTACCTCTGGTCATGTGACTGGGCACCACAGAGAAGAGGATACTGCCTGTCCTCTTTGACATTCCATTCAGGTATCTATATACATTAATGGGATCCTCTTGAGCTTTCTCTTCTCCAGACTGAACA
>WEKY01023064.1:0-101999 GCA_013390045.1 Picathartes gymnocephalus
TCTCTGCCTTGCCCAGCAGGCCCGGCCAGGCCCCGGGCAGGCCCCAGCAGCCCAGCATGTCCCAGGGAGCAGCGGTACCCGCAGCGGGGCTGCTGCTGCTGCTGCCACTACACTGGCAAGGAGCTCCTTAGGTCAGGAAGGTCCTGGGCAGAAAGCTGGAGGGAGCCTCATGAGAAGTCACCTGGCAGTAGGTGTGGACACAGAGCTTGAACTTCACTCTCTTGTCCCCACAGATGTCGGTGTCTGCCTGGGTCCGGTGGCACAGCATGCACTCTGGCGAGAGAGAGAGAGCAAGTGTCCCAAGCATGAGTACGTCTGTGGGGCTGGGCAAGTGTCCGTGCAGGATCAGCCCTAGGGCTCTGGTGGGTCTGTGCCGTCCTGGCTGAAGGGCAGGGCAGGCTCAGGTGCCCCAGTAAGTGCATGGCTGAGCAGTGAGTGCTGAGACATGTCCTGCTCCTGAGCCCCAGCACCAGGGAACAGCCTATGGGCAGCAACTGCTGGCAGGGCCACAGGTGAGACAGCAGATCCCCCAAATCCCAGGGAGAGCCCTGTTCCGATCTGGTTTAAACCCAGAAGAGCAAAGAAAATTAAGTCTCTGTGTATAAACTGGAAAGAACTTTGAAGGCTCAAAATGTGCCCAGAAATGAGATTAAAACCAAACGAGGTTAGATGTTGGTGCCAAAAAATTGGTATATTTTATTTAATAGTAAAAGAGACAAAGAGAAAAGAAAGAGAGAAAGAATTGTGTGTGGGGGGACAGGGAGAGAGTGACAGGGGTTAGGTGGAAGCATATCATCCATCCGAGGGTCCCAATGCCATCTTATTGCTCCCCTCCATCTGGTGGTGGTTTTCTGGGTGGATGGGGTCCCCCGTCACTGCCACCACGCCGAGGAGTATAGAATTCAGTGGATTCACACTTTGGGCCAGGTGGGAATGCCCACGTGCCTCCCTGGGCCATCACCACCATCTCTGGTGCAGGGTCTGGGGACCCCTTTGGGGAGCCCTTTGATGGGCCATGACACCCCCTCTGCTGTGGATAAGCTTTTTCCCCGGGTGAAGGGCCTCTCAGCTGGGCTTCTCTGCACGTGGAGGATGGGTGGTCACTGAGCCTCTGACCAGAGGCCTTTCCAACACACACCCAAAGCCTCTCTCCCCCCACCCTTTGGTGCGAGGGTCTGTGTGAGCCTGGCAGCTGATAGCCCTGGGGCTGTGGTCTCCACCCTGAAGGTATTAGGCTTGTGCTTTGTGCATGTCCCAGCCCTGAGTTGTTAGTTTATCGCACTTTCATCAGCCAATGGTGTTAAGGCCTCTGTCAGGAGGTCTGTTCAGAGTATGGTGGTTTTCTCTGCAGCTTTTGTAATACAGCTTTGCTATAATAGGCAAAAATCTTTCATGAAAATATTTAAGTCATAAACTGCAATATTTCAGTCTCTGACAAGCCCGCACCTGACACTGTGTCTGCTCAGCTGCACCACTGCAACTTGCTGCTGCTGCTGCTGCTGCTGCTGCTGCTGCTGCTGCTGCTGCTGCTGCTCTCCAACCGGCAACACATCAGGCTGCTGGTTGTGAGCCACTGTGGCCTTTTCATCACTTGTCTGGTTGTAATTTGTTTATCTGATTAAAGTGTTTCAGCTGCCAAGTCTTTGTCCTATCAGCTCCTGTGCCAACCGTGATCTCCTAAGCATGGTACAGAATGTGTTCAATATCCCATCAGCATTCCCAGCTCCAGTGACATAAAGACCTGCCCAAGCCTGGTGTTTGCCACTGCCCTGTCAGACACTCAGCCCCCATTCACAGCAGTGTCCAGCCACCCTCTGGGTGTGGGGAATTGCACCTGGAAAGTTGACAGGTGGAAAAGGATCCGGGGGTGGTGGTTGAGAGCAGCTGAAGGTGCAGTGGCATGTGCCCATGTGGGCAAGAATGCCAGTAGCAGCTGGCCTGTACCAGCGTTAGTGTGGGCAGCAGGAGCAGGGCAGTTCTCATCCCTCTCTGCTGGGACTGCTGAGGCACCTCGAATTCTGGAGTTGGTTTTGGGCCCCTCATGATAAGAAAGACATCGAGGTGCTTATGCATGTTCAGAGAATGGGACAGAGCTGGGGTAGGATCTGGAGCAGTCGTTTGACAATGAGCAGCTGAGGGAGATGTAGGGCTCAGCCTCAAAAAAAGGAGGCTTGGAGGGAATCTTAGTGTTCTACAACTGCTTGGAAGGAGGTGTGAGCCATTTGTGGGTTTGTGTCTTGTCTCAGGGAACAGGTTGTGTATTTATGAAACAAACAGGAAATGTAGGAAGTTAGTCCTGAGGTGCTAAAATGTAGCACATACTTTTGAATAAATAAGAAGCAGATAAGAATTAAGAGCAGTTCCCAGAGGCGCTCAGTGCTAAAGGATGTGTGGTTATGTTGCTGATAAGTGATCTTGTTAACTATTTGTATCAGTCAAGAACTTTTTTAAGGCATGCTGAGTTTGGAGACTTTTCAGATATCAGAAACCTCTGAAGAACTCTCATACTCTTGGAGGACGTAGTTTTTGCATACTTCGACTTTCATGTGGTTTTATCTTGGGGGACTGTACATATGGAGCATGGTATCATTGTCCCAGCAGTCCCAGAAGACCTGAAGGCAGTGGCTTTGTTCCCTCTTTGGACAGCTGGGATGTGCTGGGGGAGCTGCCTCAGTGTGCCCAGATGGCACCCATATCTTGGCCAAAGTTTCTGTTTCAAGTGAGAAAAGAGATTTAGTCAGGTGAAGGGGTAGTACCATCATACACACTTCTGATGTGAGAGACATATGCAGAAACCCTCAAACAGCTTATTTTTCCCATTCCTTACCCCACTATGAAAGTGCTCTTTCATGTGGAACTAGAAAAATCCAAACCTTGTGTTTCTTGCCATCTCTGTTCCATGGGGATAAGCTTTCTTCCTTTGCTATATAATCTCATTTTCCCCCTCAAATCCTGAGTTCCTGACCTGTTTACTGGTGCTGACCTATTTACTGGTCTGCTGAAAGCACGGGCTGCCCATGCAGTGATCTGATTTATGTGCCACCTTGCAGTCATGCCTTTGTAACTCTGGCACTACACACCCAGATTTGGATTTGACCAGTTTTTTTTTCTAGCACAGATTAATAAAAATGTGTTTTGAGTCTGTCTGATACAGTTCCATGGCTGGAAAAAAAGAAATAGTGAGGGCTGAGAAACAGTTGACAGGAATTGTTTTAAAATCTGTGTTTCATAGCGAGCTCATCATCAGCACAGGTGATGTAATACGCATGATTAAATAGTTTAGTCATAGGTAAAAGCAATGGGAACAGTGATCCTTCATGTTATATCCAATTACGTCACTCCTCCCAATGAGATTCAGTGCAATTCCCAATATTTTCCTTTAGGAAATGCAAAGCATAAATAAAACATCCTGCTGTGCAGCAAACGGCAGCGGCAAATTTTGTAAGAAGATGTAAGAAAGAATGTTTTTTGTAAGAAAACTTTGAGTGAATGTTCTGCTGTTCATTTGTGTTTATTCTTTCTCCAGGACAACTGGACTTTCCCAGGATGTTTTTCTTTCCCCAGCTCTTTCTTTGCCTCGTCCTTCAGCATTCTCTAAACCTCACATAAAAGAAAACTTCATTCATTACAACTTCATCACCTTTAATTTCTAAAAGGTCTGTCTAATTATACCCTTAAATACCTTGGGAGAGGCATCTCAGACATTCTTGAGGCTATCTGGGAATTGCTTTGGGTGTGTTGTCCGTGGCTGGGTGGCATCCAGGGGACTGCTTTTACAGATGAATTGATGACAGGTTTTTGCCTGGGCACAGCAGGGGTGGTGCAGTTCTGCCTGGGAAATGCCAAAATACCAAGTGAACTTGGAATTCCTACCTTTAGACCCAGTAGTGCTAGGTTTTCTCCTGGCAAGGGGAGCACGTTTCTGTATGTTTTCAATTCTACTCTTCCAAATTTATGGAAGACACGAGATGAAGGAATAACCCAGGCTTTTTTGTTATCTTAGGGAGTTGATCTCTTTGATGCCACCTGATGCCATTTCCTTAAGCAATGAGCTGTTGGACATGGTTTTCCTAAGCCAGACAGAGGACATCAGAAGCAGCCCATTAGATTGACTCACATTCCATTGCCTTACGCTCTCCCTAGGTCAAACTTCTACTCTTTTAAACCAAATTTATTCCAAATATGATTGGAATTATTGGCCCTATGGAAAGTTTATCCCAACATAGGGCTTAAAGGCTTTGAAACAAACCTTTTTCTTCAGTGTAGGAAAAATACGGCCTTTACTGTAGACTGACAAAATCCAACAGATCTTTTTTTTTTTTTCTGAGCTAGAGGTGTGTGTAAATCACAGGGTTGGGATAGGATGGCAGGGAGGGGGGTTATGGTTTCTTGTGCCTGTATAGAAAAGTCTGCATTTTCCCATCCCAGCTGGTTTGTATCACCTCCAGTGGTTTGCAAGGATTATTTATTTCTACTGCTTGTAAACCATTTTCCTCTGTGGAAATCTTCCCTCAAAATGACCTTTTCTTTATATACAGATTACTCAGCCCAGCATCCTCTCAGGCCTGGGATGCACCATGACTGCACCATGTTATCATTTCCCAGATCTCCTGTGTCTTGGTTTCATTTCTTGGGGGGAGCCTTATGATAAAAATTCGTTATCTGGAGTAGGCGTGTTATAAACGTGTTTTAATGACCAAATAAACAGTGAAACCCAGTGCCACCTGGTGCTAAATACTGCTCTTCCTAGGTATCACAGAATCCTACAGTGCTTTGGGTTCTGCAGCTGCCTTGGCCAAAGTCCCTCTCCATCCTGCCTCACAAAGAGACAATCTGGATTATCCCAATAGCCCCAGTCCCAGGTAAGCAGCTGTACCCTCCTTACTCTCAGACAAGCACACATAACTCAATAAATGGCACACATTTATAACATTCCTGGTGAATGCCTGGACTTGCAGTTTCTGACTCAACACAGCAGCTCCTTTCTCACCAGCTGCCTGGGAGTAGTTGGTATTTACAGACCTACAGGGCAAAAAAGAAGAGATTGATGTGCTCGTGTCAGCCTTGCCCTCACCAAAGATGGGCAGCAGATGCTACTGAGGCACTAGTGAAGCAATCTGAAGATTATATGTCTAGTGATAAAATACTTGCAGTTTAAAGTTTGTTGGTTTTGGTTTATGAATCCCAAAGAAAGCAAGAGATACCGTGTATAACACAGATGGTATATTGTCAGGCAAGGAAACAGAATTAAGAAAGCTTGGAAGGATTCAAATCTGTGTGAAGGAAAACCTCTGTCATGGAGCAGAGGTGAGGGATGGATATATTGAGAGAATCATTAAAAAGTGATGATATTTTCATTGCCTGTATGTCTGTATTGTTGTCTCTGGGGAGATAAGCTTCTCCCCAGGGGTTGTGTAGAAACCATGCAGAGTTTTGTTTCTTTGGGGAAGAGTTTTCAGTGGCTAAATGCACTTCTGCCCTCACCTCAAATTTATCACCCAGTCTGTGCATTATCTGAGTGCTCTGATGCTGGAGTGTCTTGGAGTCCAGTCTGTTTGGCTCCTTCTAAAATGTGCCCAAAGCACCCAAACAGCACTGCCCACGTGTCAGTGGCTGTGTGTGTGTGCAGAGCCTGCGTGATTTCTCCCTGGGATCATCTCCTGGCTGAGGAAGAGCAGAGGCCTGTCACAGCAGGCTCCTCTGCACGTGGTGAGGAGTTGGCTTTGCCTCCCAGCTCGAGGCCATGAATCATGCTGGGCCTGGGAGCCAGCAGAAGCTCAGATACACATAATTAAAGCACTCTTAATTCAGGGGGCAGGTTCTCCCTCCCTACAACCTTACAGCAGAGGTGAGTGTTGCAGTGATACTGCATATCCCATTGCTTCTGCCCTCCCTTAAAACACCTGATTTGTGAGGCACCTCACAAAGAGTAACCTTTCATTTCCCATGAGGTATTTTCAACCAAACCAGAAATTTAATTAATTATGTTCAGGGACTCTTGAATAGGACTATTTTGCTTTCTCCAGAAACTTAAAACAGAAGGAGAATTTTTTTTCCCCTGATGTTCCTGCTTACTTTTTTTCCCTTCCATATCAAATGAAATACCTTTGTAAAAATTGATTTTAAGGTACCTTTAGGTAATAACCAGCAGCTGGAGGGAAATAGCGGGCCAGTAAGGAGATGATTTTCTTCCAGAGCTGTTGGTACTGACTATGTTCTCCCCGTGACAGCCTCCCTACTGCACAGGGCATGGTTTCTGCCCAGGACACCCAGAGTGAATCCCCACCTGGCCTCCTACAGGCAGCACGTTCCCTCAGGAGGAAGGCAGAACTTCTGGATACTCTGGAGTAGTGAACACCTTTTAGCTCCTGGATGGAGTTTCACCATGCAGCTCTTCAGTGCTGTCAGTAAACTTCCTTTGCTCAGTGCTCTGCAAATGCAGCTCCTTGTTTATCCTTCAGTCACACTGGTGGTGCCCAAATGTCTGTGGGTCATGGAGGTAGAAATGTGCTGTTCCAGATCTCTGCTCCTCAACCAACAAAGGAATACCTTCACAAAGAAAATACTTGGCAATCTAATACTGTTGGCAACACTCTTCCACACTCCTATAATTGAACAGGTCCTAACTGAACTATGAGTAGGAGTCTGGCTTGGTCTGGAAATAATGAGTTTATTCTCTAGATGTCCTTCTGCTGCTCTGCTCTAAGTGGGCACTGAGTATTTTTGTTGTTTACAGTGATTATTCATTCCTACTGCATGCCTAGATTTCATCCACTGCAGCCTTCCTCCTGCTCGGTGTTTCCCCCTAGAGTTACCATTGGTAGTAACCTGACTTCAGAATAAGTTTCTGAAGGAGCTGTAGAAATTTGACTGTAATCCACTCAAAGTTGTTTAACAGGACACCTCACTGCAAATATTTGGTATTTGGGCAGGATACAAAGATCGTAGAATCATGGAATATCCTGAGTTGGAAGGGACCCACAAGGATCATCCAGTCCAACTCCTGGTCCTGCCCAGGACATCCCAACAATCCCACCCTGTGCCTAAGAGCATTGTCCAAATGTTGCTGGAGATCTGGCAGCCTTGGGGCTGTGGCCATTCCCTGGGGAGCCTGTTCTGAAATACAGGACACATTTTACAGTGCTGGAGGTTGGTTCAGAACCAGGATATGAAATTGGTATCCCCAGATAAGAAGCAGGACACAGGAGGCCACATAAGGGGTAAAAATGCTCCTGCAGCAAGCCTTTGCCCTTTGTGAGTAAAGAGGACAAATCCATTCCAGAGAACTGGTGGTGCATTTGATAAAAATCTTCATTGGCTCATTTTTCATTCCTGATCTCAACAAGCAGTTGGAACATTGAATGTTGCAGCCTCCCAGAAGCTGGAACTCCACAAGTTTTATGGCTGGCATTTTCCTCTTGATGGTTCAGCTTATGATGTAGAGTTGGATTTGAACACCAGCCCAGGTTTTATGAGTCTATATTGGGTTCAAGGCAGTGGAGTTGCACTGTGCACCTGATGGTGAGGCAGGAACAGGCATTTATAAACATGGATGTTCTCAGGAGCAGCAAATTTGTCTGGAGAAACACATCCAACCTTTAAGTGCTGAGTTTTAGTACTGGAAACCATAACTTCACTGCTTCCATGAGGAAACAAAACTGCACCCAATGACCAGCCCCTCCAGTCCCAGGGTGACAAAATCCTAAAATATTAGTCTCTTAAATTCTTCTAGGAATTTCTCTACAAATCTTAATGCCTTCCCTTTCAGCCTGCCCCTCAGAGGGTGGGGAGTGCTGCTACCGTTTTACAAATCGGTTATTGGAGGCACAGAGGAGCTGAACTGCTTCTTGTCAGACAAAGAGTCTGCTCCAGAGTATGGAGACTTGGCTTTGATTTGCAAACCCCAGCCCTCTGCACTAAGCAGGGCACAATATTTCCTTGTTCTTCTGCCTTCTGAAAGGGCCACAGGGTTTGGCCAAGAGCCCTTTTTAATAAATGGGGGCAAAAAGAGAAAAGTGAATGAACACTTGGGCTTATCAAGTGGTGTTTGCTGAAACTGAGCACTGGATTGTGACTCTCAGATCAGAGGTTGGCTCTGTTGTGTGTTTGTATGTTGTCTAACAAAGTGGATAATTAGTCCCAGTTGGGATACTTTCGATGCACAAATTATGCAAATATATTTACTACAAATAATAAAAACTGTTTAAAAAAAAGGGCAAAGTCTCTCCTGCTGTCTAAAACGGTTTTTCATTTGAGCCTCAGCATTTTCAGTTAAAATTCAAATAATTCATTCCATAGAGCAGCACTGCCTTCAGGTTCCCTTATCATCTCCTCTGGGAAAGTAATAAAATACATTTTTCCAATTATTTGCATTATAGTTTTTCTAGATAAAAGAGGGCTTATTCCCAGTCTTGATCTATCAATTGTTGCTTGATCTCTTCAAAACCCACTCTCATTCTGCCCTGAGCTGGCTTATAATCAGTTGTGAACAGAAATGCTGCTCGTGGGTGACAGGGCCAGTTAAAAATGAGCAGTCAAGAAGAGACTTAGATGTTAAAAGATGCTTGGTTTGGTCTTTGCTGCCAGTGATCTGATGGTGGGATCAATTTCAGGCCAGTAACATAATTTTTGAAAGCCCATATCCAAAACCCCTCTTGAGCTTCTTGGAGCCCCTTTAGGCACTGAAAGGGGGCTCAGAGGTCTCCCTGGATCCTTTCCTTTTCCAGGTGAACACCTCCCATCCTGTCTTTGTAGCAGGGATGCTTCATCCCTCAGAGCATCTTCATGGTCTCCTCTGGTCTCTTTTACCAGATCATTGTAAATAAAGATAATTACCACAGCATGAAACTAATTTCCTTAAGATTTCTAGGAAACATGCAGCCAGCTAAAAAGCAAGTGAGACTCTTTTTCTCTTTTTTTTTCCCTGATTTTTTTTCTGGGCAAAGCAGACCCAGAGCTGGAGCTGTACGTCTCTAGTTTGACTGGTGTCCTGGTTTGAAGGACAGGTCTCTGCTAGGGAAGGCAGGAGCCTCCCTCGGAATGAAGAATGTGAACCCCTCCCCTCCGAATTATTGTAATTTTGAAATTAAGGGGGTCTCAGGCAAAGATATGGGAGTAGGAATAACAGTTTTTTACTAGGATTTATAACAGAGCAAACAAACAACAACTTTTATGGCACTAACAACAAACAGAACCAAGAACCCGGTCCCGACCTCCTGGCCTGAAGGCACTTCCCCCCCCCCCTCGGTGCAGTGATGGTCACAGCCGGCAGGGAGCACGTGCTATGGTGGTTCAGTCAGCAGGGGAAAACAAAACGGAAGAGAGGCTTTGCTTCACAAACCTCCTTGGAGCAGTCGATTCCAGTGCCCCAGCAGGATTCTTGGAAAGCAGCAAACTGGGACGGCAGGACGTCTCGGCAGGCGGGGGAGCGGGGCTGCAGCGCAGTGAAACCCAGAGCAGTGCCGAAGGAGCGGTGGGGGCGGGGGGCAGCAGCCGCCCGGCTCCTAGCCCAGCGAGGAGAGGCGAGCTCAGGGATTCCGGGCACCCGAGCAGATGGCAACAGGTTCAGTGGCTGCTCTCACAAGCAGAGGCTCACCCAAGAGGCAGAAGAAAACAGCTCCAAGCCAGGGCTCCAGCAGCAGCAGCGAAAAAAAAATTTCTCTCTCGCAGAGCTGTCTCTTCCCGTGTCCTCCTCCGAAAGCCAGTCCCGCTCCGCCCCTGCCCTCTCCTTTTACCAGTCCCCAATTCTCGAGATATTCCTCCACCCCCCACCCCCTTCGAGAGAAAAACTCCCCGACAGAACAGTAAACATAGATGGGCCTTTTCTTTAGGCCTAGGTATAGCCTTTGTTTTTCTTAAGTACTCAGTAATTAAGGCTATTTAGCAACTGAATGGAAAAAAATTCTACACTGTTAAAAGGAAACAAAAGGAAAGACAACCCAACCCCCAACAACTGGAAAAGAAATATCATGGATAACAACCAGGAGACCAGCAAAGAACATTTCTTCAGGAATAACGTTTTTATTATTACAGGCCATAGTGCTTTACACAGTGTGGTTTATTTAGTGAAAATGGATAATTACTGACACTCCAGTGTCCTTGGTAATACTGGTGTGGCTTCACAGGACTCTTCCCTTAGCTGAATGCATGATGGTCATTTCCATGAAAGTGAATGGGTATCTTATTAGGAACAGTTGAAGAATATCCACAGTAAATTGATACCAAATTTCTAATGGAAAATACTCCCATTGGAAGCTGTGGCACTAAGAAGTAAATTAAAAGTAATATTAAGTAAAAAACAGCAAAAAAGAACAGCTTGATTTTGAAAAGCTACCGAATAATTAGTCACAGAATTTCTTTAATGTTTCAGTCAGTTCCCAGACCATCAAAGAACAACATGCTGGCTTTCACATTGCAATCTTCTTACAAGTTTATTTAGAATTTCCCATCTAATTTCTCTCCAGGGCCCCCTATTTCCCCATTTTTTCAGGAGTGCTAACAGCAGCCATTTCCAATCATCAAAATGACACAGATACAAATAAGACACATCAATCTCATGACCCTTCACATCAGGGAGCAGAAATGCTGGATAGCTCTTCTTCAAGAGCAGCAGAGCTACTGCTACTGACCTGCAGCGTCCTTGAGACCCTGGTAGCAATTACTCGTGGTGAGAGGAGTAAGGAGTAGAGAGGAGAGGACTTTGGTCCTGGCATATCCACAAAAACAGTGATGGCTTCACCTGTCACCCACTCTCCTTGGGAGCCTCCCAGGAAAACCTGAACTTCAAGGCTGGACAGAGCTTGGAGCAATCCGGTCTAGTGGAAGGTGTCCCTGCCCATGGGAGAGGGTAGAAATGAGATGAGCTTTAAAATCCCATCAAACCCAGACTATTTTACAACTTTCTGAACTTGCCCCCACCAAATATTACTGCCAGAACCAAAGGGGTTTGTCCTTGCTGCTCTGAGCTGCTTGTTTTGTTTTTGTGCTATTATTGGCACAATTTAACTGCTGTGGAAATCAGACTCTCATCCCTCGTCCTCCGCATACAGAGCTTATAAGGAGGCTGTTGTTGTCACCTAAACAGAAGCACAGTTGGCACTAAAGTCACTTTTGAAGCCAACGCTGCTTTCTCCCCACACAGGGCACAACGATGTTGTTTTCAATCTAAAAGACTTCTACTACCCTTCAGGGAGAAGAGTAATAAGAACACAGCAAAAGTCAATTCTTTGAGGGAAGACACGTGTTAGGATTTGTGTCTGCTCCCTGACAGCCTGAATGCAAAGAGGCTGCCAGGCGTGGTGGTGAATGAGGGCATGCCTTAGAGATTTAAGACTGCAACGTACCAAAATAAAGACATAACAATTCCACACTGCACACACCACAAAGCTCTTTTAAGAGTAATTACACGGCAATCTGTAGGAATCCATAAATATCCTGCTGCCTGGTGTTATTTGTTAGCCAAATCTACAAAGTTTCAGAATAATGAAAGGATAAGTTACATGATGTCTGTGCCCAGTGACTCAATAAAATCACTGTCACAGCTGTTTTGACATAGCATTCACCTTATTTACAAAGAAATTGTTATGCTGAAACAGCTGGGAAACTGCTTTTAATGTTGCCTGACTTTACATCTATTCATAACTGAGACACTAATAAAAATCCTACTTATCCAAAATTCCCTGTGTGTTGACTAAGCTACAGAGAACACTCTGGGAGTGCTGTCTCAGGGCTCTGCCAGTGAAAGCACTCGTTGCTTTAAGTTCCATAGTTCTTCCTACTTCTCTCTGATACTTCCCCACAGGAAAAAGGTCTTTTAGGTCAAAGAATAGTCTCCATTATTTAAAGAGGAGTCACTTCCCTGAGACTTAAGTACAAAACTGAAGGACCACTCATAATGCCACTGCTGTGAGCCATGAAAACCCTGTCCCTTAACAAGAAACACTGAGAAAAGAAGGTAGAGTTGTCAAGAGAAGCACTCACATGACCAGAAGTTTAAAAATGGAATAAGGCGATGCTTTGGTTTTGTCTGTTCTGCAGAGGTTTTCATGCAGGAAGACTGAGGGATGCTGAATTTCCCAATCCCTTGCAATAAGGCATCATCCAGGCTCACTGTTGTGTCTCCTGTGGAGGAGAAATCTGGCAAGAACAGCAAAGGGAAAGCAAGGCTTTGAGGCTGATGTGACGTTTTAAAGGAATTTTAAGTCTCCAAAATGATTTCTTGGATGTTGCATGGAGTATAAATTAATCCATGTTAACTGAGATTGCAAAGACAGCCATATAGAAAACCCTCAGAATACTGGGGTGAGGAACCCAGCCACGTAGAAAACATTGTGATGCTCAGAGCACTCCTGATGCTGTGTCTGCATATTCATCAGGAAGCACATTTGCCTGATCATCAGCAATCAATAACCCATTACCTTTGAAAAGTGAGCAGAGGACACGTAGCAGCCTTTGGGGTGATGCAGGAGCCTGATTTCTGTCTAAAACACGAAATTCTGTTTCCTGGTTCTCACAGGTACCAGTGATCAGCCTGGTCTTGAGGTGTTGGTGAGGCACAGGAGCTGTGAGAGGTTCATTCTTACAAATCCTCCCCACTCCTGGTGGGTGAGAGTTTTATAAACGGATGTTTTAAGGGGGTCGTTATGCTGTGTTTCAGGACAATAAGGCAGCAAGGCAATCACAGCAATGTGCCTGTGCTGTGCATTTCAACTCAGGGCTCCAGGTGCCTCGGGAAGAGATTCCAAGCTCATGCATCATTCATCTGCAATAACTATCTTTTAAATTGTAAGAGGTAACAGCAATCAGTGCTCGCTCACCACTGCCATCGCTGCCCTTAACACAGCACAGGAATACTCCTGGAATCTCTCTCCTTCTCAGGCTCTTACCAGAATGCAGTAAACAGTGAAAAAATCGGGCTGGTTATGCATGTCCTTTCCCTGGAACTTCCTCAGCATCATGGCTACTTCAAGTGGTGGAATCTGCTGAAAACTTTGTGAGCTGAAGTCCTGCAGTTAGAGAATTGTAAGTCAGAATTATAAAAATATAAACTCCCTTCCATTTGTGATGTATGATGGACATGTCTCTGCTTTTCTTTCTGCTTGGTACATTGTACAAGCTGGTTTCTGAGGATAAACACAATTATGTGTGGAAATAATGGAAAATGGATTTAGGCCATGTGCTTTTGTTGCTTAGTTTAATGATTTTGAGGTACATGTCACATTGTGAAAGGCTGTATTTAGTTTTTGGATTGTATTTTATCAGCTAGACACATTGCTTCTGGCACAGATATGAGTGTTACACCAAAAATGTCATGAAAGATTGGGAGGAACCACAGCCAGGGGCTTTGAGACATCCATTAACCCAATATCACGCTGGTGAGAAGTCATTTTTTCTCCTTCCTAACTGGAATAAAGAAAATTGAGTACAACACCAGTTGGAGGGATGATAATCTCTAGTGAGGCAGCTCTGGCTGGCTGGACTCACTCTGTTGAGGTGCTGGTTTATTTGATTTTAACTTTGAATATGGATGAGACACTTTGATTTGCAGAGCTGTTTTCTTTATGTGAGGATAAGTGAGATGCTGCTGGGATACAGCATTTTCCCCTTATGCTCTCAAATCTTTCACAAAGACTCAGACATAATCATTGTCCCCCAGTTATATAAGCAAGTGTCCCTCAGTTCATCAAGCACAGAGAAATATTACCTGTGCCACTGCCATTGTTAAAATGGATTGCGAGAGGAAGGCATAAAATAAGATTTTGACAGCAAGGGAGACAAAGAGATGAAAAAGAAAATCTGATTTTCTCCCGAACATGCAGATTATTTTCTAAACCCTAAAGAGTGACTATTTCTGGGGAATACAAATCAGGCAGCACAAAGGAAGAAAAATAAATTAGATGCACAGCCAGGTAAATCTGGTTAACTGAGTACATCAGCTGAGTACTCTTGTTCTCTAAATGCTGTGTTCATCCACCCTTTTCCATGCACATCTCCAGTCAGAGGTGAGGGCTGTAACTCAGGGCTTGAGGCACTGTCCTTTGCACCTGTAGCACCTTCAAAGTCACCACAGTTTCACTGGGGACTTTGCAGTGTTTTTCTTCATTCTTTTATCAGTAACGTTGGCTTAAATTAGAAGTCTTCCCTGAGCCACAGAGTAAAGAGGCTGCTGCAAGGGGCTGCAGATGTGCAGCTGGAGAGTTGGGTGGGGTCAGTGGTGGTAAGAGAAGCTCAGCGGGGATAGAATCAGAGTCATTAAGGCCAGAGGAAGCTTTTAAAATCATGGAGTCCAGCCATTAACCCAGCACTGCCAAATCTACCACTCCTTCCATCCCCTTAGCATTCAGTGGGGTTTGTGTGCAACAAATTATGAACAATTTGAGCGTTGGCCACTGCTGAAGAAGAGATTTAGTAAGGTTTTCATTCTGTTAAATATGAAATTCCTAGGAATCTAACCAGCTGAAAGCCTGCTTTATTTTGAAGTATTTATTTTCACCTTTCCCTCTGCTGATGTTTCATCACAGAAGTTTTGGTGACTCAGGGAGTCTCAGCTCGTCTGCGGCCTGGTGAGGAAGCAGTGCAGTCTGCTCCGAAGTGCAGCTCTGCAGGCTGAGCAGCTCACTCATGGATTTGGGGGCTGTAACGAGGAGCAGAAGAAGAGTTTCTGCCGCTCCAGACAGGGGTATGATAAAGCCTTCCCCAAGGTACAGAAAGGAATGTCCTTGAGTCCTGCTGGGACCACCCATGCTCACAGCTCATCATCTCAGCAAGGCAGGTGACTCACTGGCTGCATTGAGGAGCCCGTTGTGGGGGGCAGTAAGGGCTAAAAGCTTCTGGGCACTGAATCTCTTCAAGGCTCCTAAGAATTAATATTGAAGCTGCAATTCTAAAGCTATGAATTAACTTCCCATCAGAGTTACAGTGCAAGAGCAGGTAAACCCACACTCCGTCTCTCGACGTCTGCTTGAACCTTGCCCTCCTGGTTTTTCTCCAGAAGGCTTTGAAAAAAGCTGTTTGCAGCCCTCCTTCAGTGTCTGTAAAGTACTGCTTCTGGTCTGCCTTACTTTTTTTGGTACCTTTTACTCCCTGTCTGAAGGTCTTTGCAGCAGACACTTGCAGAGAGTAGAGGGTTGGAAGGGACCTTAGAGTTCAGCTCATTCCACCCCCTGCCGTGGGCAGGGACGCCTCCCTCTAGACCGGGCTGCTCCAAGCCACATCTAATCTGGGGCTGAACACTTCCAGGGATGGGGAGTCCACCTGCTTTTGAATGCCTTGCCCAATAATAAATGTGAATAAAACTTGTCCAGAGTAGCTACAAGCAGGTGGACTCCTGACCTTGATGAAGTCAATATAGCCCCTCCTCAGTCTGTGCGGGATCATTGTTGCTGTGAAGATTGTATTGGTTACAGTATGGTTCTGTAACTTGGCAAAATGAAAATGCTTTCTGTTTTAGTTAAAAGCCTTGATGCCAATGCCACTGGGGGAAAAGGAACTCAGAGTCTCACTCATTTTTTGGTGGAAAGCTCATATCCTGCACTGCCAGGTGACCTATTTCCTCTCCTTTTGGGTTCATGGCTTTGGAGTCCTCTTAGGGTGCCAGCTGACATGATGATATAGGTTCAGCACGTTTCCTACATGTCCCCAGAATAAATGTCCAAGCAAATGGAATTTAATAGATCAAGGAGAGATTAATGTAGCAGTAAATGGGCAGAGGCAGAGGAAGTTCTTGGCAAGCTGCTGTTCTCTCATCTTGACTCTCTCATCAATACTTTTCAATCTGCTGTGCTGAGAGGGATATCACTTCTAATGCTCTAAGGTCACTAAAACCTCACATGAAATCTGTAATCCCTGAGCTGACAGCACAGCAAATGATTTCTCTATTGGTCTTTATAACTGTAATTGCCACTGAACAGAATCTTTATATATTTCTCACTCTAAATTATGTGACTGATGACACGGATGGTCTCTGTACAAAGATAAACCCGATGGTTTCTGATGGTGTGAAGCTGATGAACAGTGCTATCTGTTGGCTTTTATGTCTTTCAAAAACAATTTCTTGCCAGATGGTCTTGTGAGATTGTACAATCTTCTCCTCTATAGTTGAGGTAACATTGACATTGTAGCATAAACCTTAATTTCCTAGGTATTGTAACCCATAACCACATAATGTGAAAAAAAGACTAACCTAAAAAAAAGCTCTAAAAAAGAGTTTTCCCTGCTGTAGTATAAAACTGAAAAGATTGCAATGCTGAAGAGTTGTGTGGGTTTGTAAAGCTACTGATTTATGAAGTATGCATGGCTTAGGGCATAATTAACAAGATACTGAGATTTTTATTAATTTATGTCCTCAGTTCACACGTGCTCCGGCTCATTCCTGTCTGCTGAAGAACTGTGCTGTCCAACAGCTGCTTATTCATTTCTTTTAGGTCATGGAGACTCCAGGGATGGGGCAGCCACAGCTTCTCTGGGCACCCTGTGCCAGGGCCTCACCACCCTCACAGGGAAGAATTTCTTCCCAATATATAATCTAAATCTCTCCTCCTTTGGTTTAAAACCATTCCCCCTGGTCCTGTCACTATCTGCACATCTTCCCCCTCTTCACTACATATTTTGGCTTGGCAGTGCTCCTGGTGCAGCCACTTTTTAGCTGCTTTTTTAGCAGAGGAACAGAAATACTCATTTTAATCAGGAGCAGGTGGGAAATGGCTTTCCCTGGGTGCTCTCTGCAGTGCTGAGCTCAGCAGCAGCAGGACAGCTTTCCTTTATGGGTAAAAAATGCCAGCCTTTGAACTGCTTGTCAGGTAGCAGAACTTTAAAGTTGTTGAAGGACTTTTTTTCTCTTTTCTTTCTGTCCAGCATTGTCTTCACGTATTTCTCAAACAGATGTGAAAGCAATGGGCTGGATTCTGGGCTGGTTGAGCTGTTACATTTGACTCAATAAAGATATATTGATTTACAGCAGCTGAGAATCTGGTTTTATACAAAATTTATTAACAACTAAACCCCACCAAAATTGCTGAGTCTGATCCTACTGATCCTTGGTTGCTTCCGTGAAACAAAGTACTTTTATTGTCAATAGCTTTATGCATCTCTCCTGTCTGTTCCACAGTTTATGAAAAACTCTGTCTTGAAATTATCTTCCATTGACAACCAGCCTGTTACACCCCCTAGTAATTAGAACAAACCAAATTAATAAACTTCCTACAAAACAACACTCCAAATGTTTTAAGATAAAAAGTGATTTGGGGTGGAAGACACGTAATTTTCCAAAGGAGACAACCACCAGTGCAGAGCAGCAGTGAGCTAACAGAAAATATGGTTGTTTTTAGAGCAAATACCATCTGTCATAAAGCCATGGGAAAACTCTCAGCAATATCATAAATGTGACCGTGGATGAACTTGGGAGGAGTTCCCCAGAAGCTTCCCAACAAGAGGAGAAAAACCATTCCAGGGAAATCTCTCATCTTGAACCCATGTGGAAACTATGCAAGGAAGTATTAATTTCTGGAAAAATGTTCAAAGCAGTTGAAAAGTGAGAAGGGAAAACAGCATATGGGGATGAAGCAACTCCATGGATTTGAGCACCAAACAGGAACAGAGGTGGCTCCACAGTCAACAGCACCACTGACACAGCAACCAGCCAGGAAGCCAGATGCTGTGGCTGTAGAAAATATCTTCCACCACTTGGCATTTGACTCTTCTAGCTGCCAAGGACAATGGAAAAAATTCGCATGTGGGAAGTCACACCACAGGATCCAGAAGGCAATTGCATATGAAGAGAGCTGGATTTAAAAAAGGCACAGCTGCTCCTTTTTTTGGGGGGGGGGGAGGAAGGAAAAAGGCAGAGGAGCTTTTGTGCAGGGGAAATGACACTCCAATGTTTGTTCTTGTCATTCTTGGCCAGGATGGTGTGTTTGGGTGCTTAGGTGACAACCCCAGTGCAAGGTTGGACAGATGACAGCTTGCCACCGCTGGTGGGTGCGGGGAGCAAAAATTGGCAATTGTTGGATTTTTGGTTTTTTTCTTTTGAGGAATGAAAACACAGCATTTCCTGGAAGAGCCCCGCTTTCCTGTCCTGTGTGCAGGCAGACACCCAAGGCTTGCTCTTGCAGGGGTGTCAGAGCCATTAAAAGTTCAGCAGGGTTTAGGCAGAGGATTGGGCTACACCTGTGTAAACTGAGTCTTTGTCTTAGTCTGCAGAGAGATCCACATGTGTACTTCAGCTGCCACAAGAAAGTCAGGCAAGAATCTCTTATTTTCTGATATAAGACTATGATTACCTCTTTTTAAAAAGTATATATTCCCAAAGAAAGGGTGGTCTGAGGTTTGGAAGAGTCTATTTTCCAAAGATGCAGGAGAGCCCTTTTTATGCTCTAACACATGCTCCCATCTGCCTACATTTTTTTTAAATGAAAGACAAAGCCAAAACAAAACTTGGTTGGCTTTTCCTGCCCAAAAGAAAAACTCATTTGAAGGAAAAGATGGTGATTTGCAGTGATTCTGTTCTCTCTGTGGGTGAGAGGCTGGACAGCTGAGCCCAGTGGGGGTCACATCCTCTGTCTGTCTGTCCAGCAGCACCACCTGAGCTTGGGCAGCACCACTCCAGCTGGTTCCTGGAGAAGGACTGAGAGACAACTCATCTAAAATAAACCCATCCAATTAGTTCATTGTCTGGTTTTGAAGGCTTGCCCACTTAACTCCCAGCTTTGCAGGAGGATGCTCATTCCCGGGATTCAGTGAAGGATTTTGCTGTCATAAAGTATAAAAGATTAGCACTGTTCTCATTGTTTTTGTAATCACACTTGGGTCACATGGTTTTAATTACTGGTTTGCATTAATGGAGAACGGTCAAATCTGTTCTTTCAGTCACCAAAGAACAAGAAGCTTGGCAAGGAGACTTTCTACTGGCAAGTCTCCTGCTCCTACTGGGAAGATTGTAGCAGGGGGATGTGTCCTTTAGACTAGTTTAAATGAAGTCTTTATCTTAATCTGCAGAGGGATTCATGTTTGTACTCTTATCTGCCATGAGAAGGTCAAGCCAGAATCCCTTTTTTTCTGAGATAAGGCTGTCTTGCAAAGCCCCTGCAGTGGGCTGGGCTTGAATCCAGTGTGGATTGCCTACTGTGTCCAGCCTTGGCCATCTAAAGACTACAAAGGGATCACACATTCCCCTCCCATGAACAAATATGAACCAAAGGCAGAAAGAGAAAACGTGTCCAACATAATCAAAAAATCTATGAATGCTCCCAGCCCAAGGTCTTGTCCCTGGATGACTCTCAGCCAGGTTTTGGTGATCAAAGCAAACTGGGATTTTTGTGGCTAGAAGAGAGATGGATCCATGGAGTTTCCTCCTGGGAGAAGGGAGATGGGAAAAGATAGGAAAGGCTTTGGGACCACCATGTCCATGGTAGCTGGGGCTCTCTGAGTCCAGGGAAGAGCATTTTAAGGGCACTCCTGAGTTGATTCAGCTGTAAAACTCCCCAGCATTTACTGGAAACCCAGAATTACGAAGACACGTACAGGTAGGGAAAAGGAAGAAATGAGGGACAGATCTCTCATGGATATTTTTCCACAGGTAATCTGTGTCCACAAAAACAGCCGGAAACCAGCTGGGGATTTAAATTGGAGGTGTTTGGCATCTTGTTTGCACTGGATATTTCCTGCCTTTTGCTGTGCTTTCCCACCCTGAATGAATGTTTTTTTGGCACAGGCAAACTAAAACACGTAGTAAAAAAATTAGCATTAGTACGTGGCCTTTTAATTTCCCTCCTTTCTTTTCCCATGTAAGGAGATAAACGCATTTAAGAAAATATTGTTCTCTCTCACTCATTTAATGAAATATTTACCGGGATGAACAGAATTGCTGCTAGAAATGACACTTGTATTCTGTTCCTCTCTGTGGGCTCTGCTGTCAGTCCCTGTAATCCCACTGGAACCATTCACCAGTCAGCCCACAGTAGTTTCCAGAGCAGTGGTTTCATTAGCTGCACTAATCAATCTTTCACCTGATTTATTACACTTTGTGCTACAAAGGGAGGCTCCTCTGAGGAGCACTGAGGCTCTTGGCAGGTCTGTGAGCTCTGTGGCTTCTCCCACAGGTCCATCCTGTGTCTGCAGCTGGGAGATGCCTCCAGCACAGGCTCTGGGCTCTGCTCATCCCCTCTGCGTTCCCTGCCAGGAAAAAGAGCTACAGAGGCGATATCCAACAAGAGGAGCAGCAGTACCACCACATCTCTGGCGTGCTTCTTTCCCACCCTCTAGCACTGAACACAGATTTGTCTGAGATTCAAAGCACTAACTGATGATTCTGCACAAAGCTTCCATTTTTTTCCTTAGGAATAAAGTAATATTCTGTAAATTGCTAGTTATTGGAGACTTTCGTGATCATTCCATCACTACCTGACACAGTTACTTAGACACCTTTCTTGTGACCTTGTGCCAAGACAAGCTGAAAGAGCTACCCAATGCAATTAAAGCTCAAACTTGACAGTGATAGGCCCATTCGAAATTCTGTTTGCTCCTCACAGTTTCAGCCAAGCAGCAGCTTGACATGTGTGTAGCTTGTTTCCTCAGCAAGTTTTCCAAGGAGGCGAAGATGTCCTGTAGAAATGTCAAAGCAAGCAGGATGTGTTTCCAGTGCTGCTTCCTGGAAACCCATCAGTCCAGTGGCAGTGGAATGACTGTGTGTAAGTATTTCTCTTGATGGGTATGGGCATGAAATGGGATATAAAGGATCAGGAGGACTCCACATTTGTCCCTGGATCCTTTCCTGCGTGGAATTGCAGTGGGAGAATTGCAGGGGTGCACAGCAGTGAAGGAGAAGGTGGTTATGTCCTTGGGAGTTCCACACACATCTACTCAGCCATGAGCTGGTAAAAAAACCCCAAATAACTCCAGAAGGGAGAGCATAAAAGCCAAACCACATGGGAGCAGAATAACAAGTCAGCTGGGCGTGAAGTTCAGTGTCACCAGCAGCCTGACAAGTGTCACTGCCCCGTTCCTGTGCAGCTGTTTCCTGGCTCACACGTGAGCTGTCACCAGCAGACACGGGAGCCACGGGCCAGCTGCAGACCCCGGCTGGGTTTGCATTTCCTTCTTTTATAACAGACTGAAAAGCACAGAGTGTTTCTGCTCCCTAATGCAGTACCTGTCAGTGACTTCACTCAGTACATCGAGGAAGAAAAATGGTGTTTATAGTCCCTCAGGACAGGAAAGTGAGGGTTTAAATCATTTTGCTTCTTTTAACTCCTCTGATTTCTCCAGCACAGATGAAAGAAAACAACACATCAAATATTAAGAAGAGAAAGATTTTGAGTTGTGCTTCCATTCCATGTGCTCTCGAAATTATGTGACACTTCCCTCTCCAGCATCAGAGTCCTGTTGCTTCCAGAACAGCCATAACCCAATGCAGAGCATGTGGGAATTGTTCTGACAGGAGGAGTCCCACTGAAACATGAACATCCTTTCTATTAGGATGCCAGGAAGCCTGTAAATAGCAGACAGCACTGCCTGTGTTGTAGAAGTGTGTATGGCAACAGGGAAATCAGGTATTTCTGAACAAATACTAGAATTTCTTCACAAAAAGGGTTGTCCAGCCCTGGCACAGCTGCCCAGGGCAGTGGTGGAGTCCCCACCCCTGGAGGGATTTAAAAGCTGGGTGGATGTGTCACTTGGGGACACGGGGCAGTGGTGGCCTTGGCAGTGCTGGGGAATGGCTGAACTCAATGATCTTACAGATCTTTTCCAAGGTAAATTATTCAGTGATTCTGTGGTAACACCTGGTGCTGGGAAATGTGACACTACTGGGAACTGGTCAGTCTCTTGGGACATGAAAAGTAAGATTTTGGAAGCAGGTCTCTTAGCAATTCATGCCAACGTGAGGGTGGGCACAAGCTCGTTTCAGAAAGTGCAGGGTGCTGCTGAGGAGGGACAGGTGGGAGGAGAAAGGTGAGGAGGGCAAGAGCTGCTGGGCGTGAGCTCAGGCATTTGTGCCCTGCTTTGTGCCATGGCATGGGGTGAGAAAGTGTCTGCAGGTGCCACCAGGGCACCTTCTGCTGAGCCTGGGGCTGCCCATGAGATCTGCAACTGCATCAGTGCTACCTGGTGGAAAACATTCACCCAGTTCCTCGTTCAAGAAGGAGACCTTTGAGTTCAGGACCGCGAGATCCTGGTGACAATGGACGTGTGCACTATGTGATGAGTGGGGCTTTTAGGACTCTTTTGGAGATTTATGGTGTGTGCTGAATTCATTTCACCACCACACAGTTCATGTGGTTTTCTCCTGCATTTAGCTCAAAGCTGTGGTTGTGGCTGATGGAGGATGCAGGCTGTGGAGTGGGAGAGATGTAAGGAAACACAGAGATGCAGGAAAAAATTTGCCTTGAAAGGGGCAGAGCACTTTGTTAGGTATCACAGGAATCAGTAATTTTACAGCAACATGGTTGGAACCCTTGGATAGGAATTTGGAAGCCCTCATAAAAAGGGAAGAGTGAAAAACAAGAGGAAATAAAAGAAGGGAAGAGCCCCTGAGCTGTGCAGGAAGCCCGTCTTCCGTGCCTGTGAGCAGCCTCTGATAAATCACCTGCATTTCCTGCACAGGCTCTGACCAGCTGTGCAAGGGACATAAATAAGTTGTTCTCCACCAGCGTCCTTTGGAAGGAGTTAGTCATTTCCACCTGAAGGAACAAGAATAAAATGGGAAAACAGATGAGGAGGAGGTGGTGGGGACAGAGCTGGTGGCCTGTGGGGCTGTGGTCTCTCCATGCAGATCCTGCTTCCTGCAGATCCTGGTGTCCCCAGTGCATCCCAGTGCCAGGAGCTCCAACATCCTGATGAACTTCCCCAGCTCCCACAGGACAGACAGACAGAAACAGCATCTTCTGACTGACGTTCCCTGCTGTTCCCTTCCCTCTCCACACAATAATCTGGGCATTGGGGCACGTGGCTGACAAGGAGCCGTGGATCAGAGGACTTGTGTGCCTGATTACCCCCTGGACACACAGCCCTCCAGCTCCAAACCTCAGCTGCTGCCGAATTTCCCTCAGCTCACTCTGGTGCTGGGCTCCTCAGAGCAAGGAAAATTGATGGTTTATTGTCACACAGTTCTCTGTTCCCTGTCATCATCAGCTGGAAATGAATTTTTCTGACAACATAAGAACCCAGCCCTCCGCCCTCCTGGGTATCTATTTGCTAAAGTGAAGGAAAAAGAACATTTTATCCTGGGATGGTGCTTATGGCTGCTGTAGAGAGCACTTGGAATTTATGGGGAAAGGCAAACAGTGGCCTTGTCACTGATGGCAATGGGAGCTTCTGTTGCTGGACTTTCGGTGTGGAATATGCACCAGACTCCTGGTTAATGTATAGAAACATCCTCACACTGCTGAATTTGAAGCAAAAAAGTACATGGTCCTCTACCAACCCTGGAAATCCTTTCAGCATCAACTTGTTTTTAACACATTTACCATAAATGGGCTGGCAAAGTCTTCTGTTCCACCTTCCCAGCAGACAGGGCAGGTAGTCTGGGGCAAGACAGAGATAAAAACACTGTTGTCAAATATATTTTGGCTCATTCGTGCAAGCTTTCCTCTTTCTAAAGATGTTCTGTGAAACCAAGGAATAGCCTTAGTTCAGGCTACCTGGTTAAGAGGTGGGGTTTTAAAATCAAAAGTAGGAGGTACAGTGACAAAGCCCAAACCCTTCTGTCACTGATGGCAGTGAAAGTAATTCACTTTATTAAACGGGTCATGAAGAACCTTGTGGGTCCAGGGGCTTTGCACTGGTATTGGAATGGAAACTATTGCAGAAAGATCCAACTAATAATTTCAGGCGTAGGAAGCAAAAAAACTTAGCAATTAGAGAATCTAATTAATGAGGATCTCTACATAATTAAATTAATGCCCTGATTGTGGTAAAATGTCACATTAACATTTCATTGACATTCATATTTACTAATAGGACAAATGTTAAGTAGTGACGCATTAGGACATTTCCAGGACACTTTTGGAAAGGAGTGGTGCAGGAATTTGCTTTTCCATCATCACCTTGGTGGGCAGGGCACACAGTGACAGATGGCAATGCCCATGTCCTTGTCCTGGGAGTAATTTTGATTTGCTCTTTGACTTTAGCCAAGCCATTACACTCCCTGTGTACAGCCAAGCCATTCCAGCTTATTGCAATACCCAACTTTTACTGTGCAGCACTGAGGTTTTTATACATTTTTTTAGCAGCTGGAGAAAACGAATGTATATGGTTAATCAAACTGGTATTTTCTTGCTGCAAAGTGACTTAAATACCTTATTCCCTCTTTTGCTTTTATGTCAAGAATTTCGCTGGTGACCAGTGTGGAGGAGAAATATTTTTGCCATTTCAGTAATTTCTAAATAACATGTTCTTGTTGTCTGGGGAGATTAAAACCTGTAGTGAATGGAAACTAAACAAGCATTTCTAAATCCACCTGAAGGGAGCAGGAAAAAGACTCTGAAGTTACAGTAAATGTAATCCCTTTTTTGATATTCCTATGTTTCATCACTGAGGTCTTTCAGGATTAGATCCAACACCCAGAACAATTTTAACAGGCTTTGGAAAAAAAAAGCCTTTGGCTTTTGGAGAGCCAATATGACACAGCTTTATCACACAGGCCTGTCTTTGCACCCAGTTTTCTTCTGAACAAGCTTAATGCTGTTGATTAAGAAACTGATGTTTCAACATTGAAATAAGGAACAGGGATGCTTGGAAGCATCTCTGGGCACTTACCTTCTCTTTCTGGGGTAGGAAAGGTTAATTGTCTTATTATCATCTAATTCTATAGCACAGTGCATCACAAATGTGAGGTCTCAGCTATAGTGGCAGAGGCCAAAGGTACAGCTGCATCTCTGGCCTCCCTTCTGATAAC
Source organism: Picathartes gymnocephalus (assembly GCA_013390045.1). NCBI lineage: Eukaryota > Metazoa > Chordata > Aves > Passeriformes > Picathartidae > Picathartes > Picathartes gymnocephalus. The sequence goes on from WEKY01023064.1 coordinate 24,887, forward strand.
AGGACTGAGACAAAATCTGATTTCAGGCCCTTAGGTAAAGGCCCAGATTCTGAACAAGAACGTCCATGCCTAATCCAGAAACCTGGCATTAGGTTTAACATGATTTGTTTGATGCAGAATCAAACCTGTTAGCAATTTTATTTAATTTCCAACACCTGCATCACAGTTTTGAGGGGCAGGTAATGAAGTACTCAAAAAAAAAAAAAAAGAAAGGCAAAAAAACCACACAAAAAAACCCCACCAAACAAAAGAGAAATTTTATATTGATTTTAATGCACAGATTGATGATTTTTAAGGTCACTGGCTAAGTCAGGAACAGACTACTGGAGAGGATCCAGCTCTCATGTGGTGGGGTCTGGTACGTGTGCAGATGGTGTGGTTCATTAATCTCGTGTGTAAAGCATGTGACAAGTGCAGAAACTTTAATTTTCCTGGTTTTCCTCCTACCTTGGGCTACATTTAGAAGGCAAATGGCACCAGTTGCCCAGACAAGCTGTAGCTGCCCCATCCCTGGAATTGTTCAAAACTGGCGTGTGACTTTATTGCTGAATCTATGCAAAACACGTGGGTTTTAAATAATATGGGACTTTCTAACTGGAAGCTAAAAATGCTGACATAAACGAAATCTGGAAAGGAGTGGCTCTATAACCTGATTCAGGAACTTTAGTGAACTGAATTTAACAGAAACTAACATGGATCACGCACTTCAGTGAGACTTCCACAAGCTTCTGCATTTGTGTGACAAAAATTTGGCTGTTTCTGGCTGGTTGGGGACCTGCATTAGGGTGACACTGCTGTTAGTGAGAGGGATTTAGGGGAGGTGGAGGGGGACTGAGGCTGCCCACCCCTGCCCAGTGCTGAGCTGTTGCCTGGTGTGCCTTTCCCAGTGCCTGCTCCACTTCATGCCTGCAGTGATAACTCATCCAGCACTTCTCCTTAAGAAACCACTGGAAGCACCCACTGTCAGGAAATTCCCCTTGATATTCAGCCTTAACATTTCTCTCCGAAATCCCATCTCATTTATTTTTATTTATAATCTCCTGAAACACCTTGAACAGTTCCTTCCCATCCTTTCCATTTTCAGATACGGGCAGGCAGATATTCACATTCTTCTCAGCTTTAGCCAGCCTGGCTGTTCAGAACTTTCCTTTAAACTTTCTTCCAAAGCCTCTGCTTCTGCAAGTCCTGTCTCCTTCATCTTCAGCAGGGTTTTGGGTGAGTAAGAGTCTGGAGGAGAAGCTGTGCAGTAAAAAGAAAGCACAAACCATGTGTCATTTTGGTGAAAGAGGGAGGAGTAGAGGAAGGCACTCAGCAAAAAGAGGTCTGTGCTGTTTCTTTAATAAAAGCTTGTGTTGGAACAGAACTTTTTGGTTCTGTCGGGCTTGTTTGAAGCCCCAGCATGGGCAGGTTCCCCCACAGAACAATTGCTGCAGGAGCTTCATGCCCTCACTCAGCTCCTGCTTGATGCTGGGGACATTTTTTGGTCCTGCTAAGCCCCAGCATCTGCACTCCCTTCCCAACCCGTCCTTTCTCCACTATGAGATGCCATTTCCTTACTGGCAGCTGGTTTTATCTGCTTCTTGCAAATTGACCTTCCAAAAGCTCAGTGGAAAAACCGAAGGTTTCAGCCAAATGGTGCTTGGCTTTTGTGACTGAACAAAGAGTCGGCCAGGTTTTTGTTGTTTGAATGTCCGAGTTCACAACTTGTAAACCCATTTCCCTTTTCCGAACTAATTCTTCCTGCAGGGGCTCACACTCAAAAGCTTTTGTTCTGACTGCTGGGGAGTGGGAAGGCTGAGGTACCACCGAGGTACCTAAGTGCCTAATTGCCACCAATTTCAATAGGAGCTGTCCTAAATGTACCTCGAGGGATGCATATCAAAGACAGCCATTTTAAAGGGGATTGATTGCTCTCTATCTGAGTTGATAATCTCCTTAGTTCCTGCCAGCCGTTCTTTTTTTTTTTTTCTTTTTCAAAATATTTAATTCTTTTCGTTTTTCTCGCTAGCTGGAGCAGCTGAAATGCAGAGGGGAGGAGAACGGTGAGGCTGGAAAAAGCCAGCTTCAAAACCTTCTGAATCCTGGAAAGGAGAGAGAGTCTGTGCAAGGGGGGTTTGCTGCAGCAGTTGCATTACCCGCTGATTTAGAAGGTCCCTGCATATCCAACACGTGCTCAGCTTCCTCGGAAAGAATTTGCTCTTGGCCTTTGCTCTCAGCCCGTATTGTCTCAGCCTTCAGAGCACATCAGCTCCATTTTCAAAGTGCCTTGATTTAGTTTCCCCTGTCACAGAGGTATGAAAATAGCAATGAATTCCAGTGATCTCCTTGCAGCATTTAGCAAGCAGTGTCACTACAGCTCTTCTCTCGAATTTCCCACAGAGGATGCCAGGCACTTCTCGAGCCCATATGTTACAACTATAAGGTAGAAACTCCAGAGTTCTTCTTGTCTGGGTACAGCAAAGCCAGAATAGGATCAGAACAAATTTAGTGTTGGTTAACACATCTCCAGGAGCAGGACATGGCGGTGTCAGCCAGGCTGCTCCCGTGGCTCTGCAGATCCTCCAAGGCACCGTGAGGATGTGTTTGCATGACAGCCCCGTTCCCTGCTGCTGAGGGAGATGTGCCAAGTGCCACGATATTTATAAAAACCCCACTCTCCAACGTAGATCTGTTACGGCAAGTCCCTGACATTCAAGGTATGTCTCTATAATTACCTCAGAGTGCTGCCCCTCTTTGCTGAGGCAGAACTTCCACCCTGTTGATGCATCTGTACTTCAGATAGTCCAGAAGGCATCACCACACTGAGAAACTGGTGCTTGTTGCTGTGTTAGGAGCTGCTCTGCCTTCAAATTCAAAGCTAAAACATCCATTTGGAAGCAAGTGGAATAGCGGGGATATTTTAAAATATCTGGCTCGCATCCACCTTCTGGTAAGACTGCTGATCAATTAGAAATGCAATTACCTAATCTGACTCGGGCTAGCGTATAATTAATTAACCTGATGAAGTCAGACAGTCTACATCCATCTCTGATACAGAGTAAATCACATCTACACAAAAACTACTTCACATCCCCCTTGCCCTCTCTGAGCCTTGAGTGATGTCAGAGTTAGATGGATTTTCAAAATAATTTTTCCACTTGTATTTTGGTAAACACTTGACAAAAATAACAATGTTCTGCTTGAAACACTTTCCCTCTTCTTTCTGTTTCAGTGGCTTTTCCAATTTGCTGAAGTGCCTCGTTGTTCCCAATTTGCAGTGCCTACAGATGAAAGCAGGGCCGATGAGGTCACCCAGAGACAATTTTTAATTTATGAATTTATTTTTACAGACCATGTAAAAAATGATGGAGCTTCCCCACCTCCTGCATCTTCCTGTCCTTTACAGTCCTGCTGCTCTCAACTGTTTTTAACCCACAACAGGTCCTGTCCTGTGGTCCTCGGTGATGCCTGGTGGGATTTGCTGCAGAATTTTGTGGCTGTCCTGCTTTGGAAAGGAGCATTTTCTGCACGTCCATCAGGGAGGAGGTTCTGCCCTTTGCTGGCCTTTGTGCCAAACTTGATGAGCTCAAGGCAGCCCTGAGAGTTTCATAACTTTGCATATTTTATTACAGCTGCCAGTGTCGTAAAAAGGCTAAAACAGGATCCAGCAAAAAGGAGGGAAATCAATGGAGGAGTCATTTGGGAGGTTTGGCAGCGACAGAGGGATGCAGCAAGAATTAAAGCTGGACATGGGCAGCCAAAATGGAGCAAAGAAGGGGGAAAGCACATTTTTGGAGCCATGAATTTTTTGTTTACATGGATTTCCTCCCAGTGATGAACACCAAGGCCAGGTTGGATGGGGCCTGGAGCAGCCTGGTTTAGTGGAAAATGTCCCTACCCATAACAGGGAATTGGGACAAGATGATCTTTAAGGTCCCTTCCAACCCAAACCTTTTTATGATTCTGTGATTCTAAGGTCATGTCATAATTTGGATTTTCAATCTAAAGAAGAAGAGTTCCTTCCCACCTTGTATTTTTCAGTAATTATGTGCAATTTCTTAGCAGCCAGCCAAGGAAGGGTGACAAGAATCAGCTCCTCAGACAAATATTCTCACCTTGGCTACTGCTGAAATTTAGAACAATATGTGGATCATAAATAAATATGTTTGCTGAACCAGCCTGATGTTTTCACTGAAAATTCCCAAGGAAGGTTCTGTTTTACCTGGTTTTTGTTGCTGTAATTTAATCAGGGTCCTTCTGCAGTTGAAGAAAACAATTTTTACCAAGTTGATCTTTACTGAACTAGTAAAAAAACCCAAAAAACCAAAAAAAAAAAATCAGAAAAAGCTGCCATCATTTACCAAATCCAAAATATTTTTCCCAGCTCTAGTTCCTACCATTTTTTTGTCAGTGTGCCTACAATGAAATAATGCTTTTTTTTTCAATGCACATGAATTTGAAAGAATTTTCCTAAGGAATCCTTGGAAGCCTTCCACATACCCTTTATTATTAAGACTTTTTAAAAAATATTTTTGGTTTGGTGCAATTCTCATGATGTGTTGGAATTTATTGAATGCTTTCAGGAGAAGAACAAAAATAAATAGGCCGGGCTTTACTGACTAAGCACAACTAAATCCAGAGGGCTGCTTTTGAGATAACGTGGACTTTTATGAGTGGGAGTGGGATAAAATATCATTAGTCCCTGGCTAAAATACCTGCTGAAGGATTTTTGCCTTAAGACAGTCAATTTAGGGAAAGAACAGAGCTCAGGATCATATTTTATGACTGGCTGTGATTTGGCCCAGCCCTGCTGGTGGGAGCCAGCCTGCAAATACCTCTCATGAAGAGGCAGTTTTTGCAGAGGATTATGTTCCAGCAGGATTCCTTGTGCTAACAGCTTTCCAAGATGACTTAAAGTATCATCACCTACCCCTATGAAATATAAATCAAAAATTCAGCCCTTCCTGTGGCGGGGGAACAAGGGAGACTGAAATGCAAAATGATTTGTAAAGCACTGAAAACACACTGAAAACATATCCAGCTTTCAGTTAGGAAAATGCAGGGTTTTTGCAAGAGGCAGAGGATGTAAAATCCCCTTTTCCCATGGGAAACAGAAATAAAACTCTGTTTTAGAGAGTTTTCTGCTGGTCTTTTTGAATTTGTTGGGTTTCTCTGGGAGACGGGAATTCCTGGCAGGGACAAGGCCTTTGATTCTTCACCTCTCTGGAAACTGAGCTGATGTTTTATTTTTCCATGGTGCAGCCTGTTCCTGCTTTGTTGACCTGGATCTTCCTTCTTGTTTAGAGAACTTTTGTATTAGGCTGGAAAAACAAAAACATGGGCTTTTGCTCATTTTTCATCAAGCTAAAATGCAATACAAAAACCCCAAGAAGGCCTTTGGGTTTCCAGAGGCATTTTGGATATGTTGAAAGTATTAAAAATTCCAAGTCTGACAACTGGAGCAAAGCAACTTCAGTTGATGTTTATTTCTTTTGGTCTTTTAAAAGCCATCTTGTCCCTTGTATTATTTTTTTTTTTTTCTATGATGGTGAAAAATAATTCAGAAAACAACAATAGAAAAGAACTCTTTTCCTCTCTTTTTCTCCCAGTATTTTGACTTTGAGGCTCCTCAGGGGCTTGGAAGGGAGTGATGCCTCCTATCCGCAGGGACTGAACTCCCATAGCAGGGCACTCATTGCCCCTTTTGTGGAGCATAATGCAGTGATGGGAACAGCAGGAGGAGCAGGAGAAATGGTTTTATGGTGTCCTCCTTCTCCTGAGGGCATTTCCAGTGCCATTTGTACCTCCACCACCAAGGAGGCTCCCCAGCCTGGAGTGTTTTTGTGGAGGAGCAGGGCCAGAAGACAGGGGAAACAAACAGCAGGATGGGATAAAACAGCCTGCAAGTATTCCCCTTGCTTTCTCTCTCCATTCCTGGTTGAAAAAACTCATGAGAGACTGTGCTTTCCCTGTCCCAGGCCCCCTCAGCAGCCCTGGGATCACAAGGACAAAGTGTGGAACAATAAAAGGAGGACTCTGACACCTGATCAGGAAATGAGCACTGATTCAAGAAGGACAACGTGCTGCCATTCAGGCTGGTGACACCTGAAAGCCTGCTCAGAAACCTGTCAAAAGACAAAAACATAAACCAGGAAATGATCTGATCCTTAATTTTTATGGAGTGTGTGGATTCAAGGAGACTGAGATGAAGCATGGCCCAGGACAGTGACGTGCTTGCAGTCAGCATCTGGTGAGGGATGGCTTCGCCTCCAGCACTGAGCATTCAAATATTAAATGGACTGAACGCTTCAATCAAACCCCAAGTTGAGTCAGCTCCTAGTCAGGGTCTAATAAAGCCTTGATCATTGCAGAAGAAGCTGAAGCTGCAGCACAGCAATCAGCTGACATCCCCTGGGAGCACTGACACATGCCATCAGCAGGAGCAGCTGAGCAGATCCACCAAAAATGTCAAAATGTCACAAGAGGAGCTGAGCTGGAAGCTGGGACGGAGGGGCAGGGTAGGTTAAAACATCCCTGGATGATGCAGGGCTTTGACAAGGGGCTGAACTGGCAGAGAGGAGCTGGAGGCATGGGCTGGCAGGAAGCTTGAAGGGAGGCCCTGGGAGCTGTGGGTGCAGAGGGAACAGGAGCAGAGCATCCTTCCCTGCCTGCAGTGCTGGGCACTGCCAGGTGCCCCCAGAGCGCAGAAATCAGCTCAGGCTCAGAAATGAGGTTTGGGCACAGGCTGCAGATACATGTGGAGGACAGAAAACCAGTGCTGTAAATTCAAGATATGAACAAAATGAAGGGAAGTGCCAGCTCCTGCGACAAATGGACAAAAGCAATGCTAATTTTAAAAGGTGATGTGCTACAAGAGGAGAAGTGTTAATTACATGCATGGCAATGCATACATTAACCTTTCACTGTGTTGAAAATATTTCAGCAACAGGCATCCATTCCTGCAGAGAAGGAGAAGTCTGTGCTCTGATTACCCTGACTTTGGGTTCACATGGTAAAAATGCGAGTGGTGACAATTTCCTCCTGCTTGATGGGACAGTTTTGTGTCACTGCTTTAAACCACAACTGCCATGCCATGGTGGCACTGCAGACCATGTCCTGCACCACGGGGAGGGCACAGGGTGCTCCCAGAAAGCCATCCCTGAGGAGGACGTGCCACCATTGGCACCATCCCAGGAGGGTGCTGCTGTTTGTAATGCGTGTGCCACATTGATCACTGCTGCCTCTCTAACGTGTCATCACAAATCAGTCAAATCCTGACCTGTGTGCACAAGTCCGGAGCCCACTGCTGACACAGGATAATTTCTCTGAGTACCAACTTGGGGATTAACTCTTGATTACTTTATACAAGATTAACAACATTAGAGGGCTGATGTTGGTTTCAGGTCCAACAATCTCTCTTTTATTAGGAGAGCAGGGTTGGACAAATCATTTCCTATTCAGGCAAAGCGATGCTCCACCTGTGGGTAAAGATCTTTTAAAAGGTGAGAATTGTACCACCCCTTAATTCCCATCAAAAGGAATGATGTGCACTGCCTGCATTCCATTTTGCTCAGTACTGCCTGCCTGGATTTTTGTTTTAATTCTGACAAAGTGCATGGAATTGCAACAGAACTCCCCAAGGCACAGGGATAAAAGGAAATCAATCACGTTTTTGACACTTCCTGAAGGAAAATGTTTAACATACAGGAGATCCATCACAACCGTTTGTCAGATAAGCCATCCTGTGCTTGTAGTAACCTGAATATGTGGCATGCCTTAAATGAAATTAAGCTGTTATTAAAGAATATCCAGCGCTCCACCAGACTCCTTATAAAGCATCCTGCCAATTTCTGCCTGTCCTTTTAAAAGCACACCCCTCCTGCGACAGGGTACAAATGGATTTAACTTCTGCTGCAGCTCTTGGTTCAAAACTAGCAAACTCACCATTAATCACTGATCTGCCTTGTCAAGTTCCAGCATCAGTTATTGCAGCCCTGGCACACGGGGCTTTGCAATTAAAAGTGTCCGTAACCTTTGTGTAGAAAGGGTTTCCTCTTTTTGGCTTAAGAATCCCATTTTTCTTGCACAGCACACTCGTGACTTCCATCCAGGTGGCTGTTCCCCAGTGCAGGTTAAACCTCTGAGCTGATTAAATGACAGCAGTAAATGGTACCAGACACATCCCTCCATAAACAGAAGGTGGTTTTTTTTTCCTGGAGCTGATGCTCTGTTCCCTCCCCAGAGTTCAGAGTAACCTCTGTCCCACTCTCTCTGGGGAGAATGGAAACCTCTGGCTCCCTCTTTTTTCCCCTCAGTACGAATGTCTGTCAGTTTTAGGTTTGTAAGAATATCTCTGCTTTTCATCCGTTCCGGCTGTGACAGATATTTGATAGGCAGGAATGGAAGTTAACGGCCATCAGGGATGGGAGATGAATCAGTTGATATTTCTCTAGGATTCAGATTGACTCCTGGAGGATGGGAAAATGGCTCTGACAGGGAATCCTGAAATCCTGGACTGGGGAAATATGTTTTTGTAATTACACTTGTTGATGAGGAAAGGATAAGCAAAGGATAGAGCAGTATTTCTTTTCTGACTGATCCAAGAAATATTAGCCTGCCAATTTTAGAAATCTGTGAAAAATCACCTTGTAGTTGTTAGGGCTGGGAGTTACAATGAATTACAGAATCCTTAGAGCAATATTTCTGAGGGGTTTTATATAGACACATTTCTTAGCACTGAAAAACAGAGAAATAATACCACACATGGGATTTGTGGGTTGGTAAATGAAAGCAACACTTGCTCTTAGCAACATGAGTGCATAAAAGAGCTGAGTCTTCACTCTGACCTCGGTGGATGTTGCAATCCACAAATTAATGCTCCCATTCTACCTGCTCGTGGGATGCTGCTCCAAAATGGGCATTTCAGAGGGATCTTCACTTCCAGAAGTGTTGTTTAGCCTCAGGTGTGGGCAGGAAGCTGCCAGGCTATTTTGTTACCATTTCCTCTCATGTTTAATGGTTGGATTGGCAATTTCTCTGCCTTCCATGATTTATACAGCACCTATTTCAAGGCAACTTTCATCCTGCAGTGGCACCATGTACTAAGGTGGATGTGTTTATGGAATATTAAGATTAAGAAGAAATTGTAGGGTATGGGAACAGGGAGAAGTGCAAGCCACGGCATCGTTTTTTTCTCTTCAGGATTTTCCAGCTAAAGTAAATCACCAAAATGTTACTGTTTAGAGCCTCACATGAAGCTCTGTCTCTGGCTGGAAGGGAATCTGTGGCTGCCCCATCTCTGGCAGTGTCCAAGGCCAGGTTGGATGGGTTTGGAGCAGCATGGGACACTGGAAGGTGTCCCTGCCCATGGCAGGGGGTGGCACTGGGTAACCTTTAAAGGTCCCTTTCAACCCAAACTATTCTATGATCCTGTGAAGTGCATCCAAGTGAATGAGACAAAACTCTCATTTCTTTCAGAGGGAAAAACCGCGGGCATTTGCACAAAATATTTTGAGACAAATGTTTCATTTTCATTTATCTGCTTTATTAGACAGGAAAAATTGGTCTCTGGACCTTACCAAAACACATACCTTAAATCAACCCAAGCAGCTAAGGACATTAAGCCGGTGAGCTCATCACATCCTTTGCTTTCATGCCTGACCTGGAAGCTAAATTAATAAACAGATTTCTCCTTTATCTGGGCAGTCAGGTGTGGGAGCAGACAAGACAGCAGGGTGAAGGTTTGTCCTTCAGACCTGGGCAGTAAACTGTGACTGCTGGAGGGGTGCAGGGCACATCAGTGTCCTGACATCTCCCCGTGGCTTCACTCAGAACCAGCGGGGGAAAATTGCTCCGATAAACCATGAGGCTGTGGGAGCTGCTTGAACTGCAGTCCAGTGTGATGGAAATTCCGAATTAATGACTTCATCGTGACCTATGAGTAAAGCCCTGGCCTTTCTGGTGGGGAGCTGAGTCACTGCACAGCAGAGCAGCCCTTGATGTCTCCCAAACCCCACTGATGCTGGAACAGGGACCCTCCCAGGAGCCAGCAGGATCCTGTGCTTTGGCAATCAGGAGCAGCCTTCAGCTGCTGACCCAATCTCTGCCTAAGGCTGCTCTTAGAGGCCTCCAAGGGTGCAGATGCACAGTGCTAGGGTGGTATTTGGGGAAGCCTTTGCGTGGTACCTTCCTCGCCCTGCCTCTTCACAGGAGCCTGAGTTTGCCCAGGAGAAATGAGGCATAAAGGGCTCTCCCTTCACTCTCAAATCAGACAGGGGAAGTTGAAGAGGTCAATGGGCCGCAGATGTCTTTCTTCTGAAGAGACGTAGGGAAGTTGCTGCTTCCTATTTTTTGATTCAGAATTTAGGGGAAATGAAATTAGCATCACTCCTTGGCCAGGTTGTTCGGGGCCCTGAGCAAGCTGATCTTGTGGGTGGCATCCCTGTCTGTGGCAGGGGGTTGGAACTGGATGGTCTTTAAGGTCCCTTCCAACCCGAACCATTCCATGACTCTATGACTGCACCTTTCTGGAATGCTCCAAAGCCCCATATACTGGCCTAACCTTAAACAAAGCCGTGGGTTTGGCCGTGTCTTGGCAGTGAAATAGCAGGGATGGAAGGTTTCAATGGTTTGCCATTTCTTCCCCAAACAAGCAGACTCACTCCAAAAAACATGGCAGAGTTTGGGGACCTTGGAGATAGGCAACAAAGGAGATCCCATTCATTCTCTTGCAATTTCCAGCCCCACAGATGGACAGAAATGGAGAATTTTCTGCCAGGAATTTATTTCCACAACTGATTTTGTCAATCCACTCACTCACCCATCTCTCCCTGGTCCCACATGGCTCTGGGCTGATTGTGGATTTAGAATCACTTGTTCAAGTGGGGTGTCAGCCACTCATCCATAGGGGAGCCTGTGCCAGGCATTCCTGGAACCCCCCTGCTCCCATCACAGGGAGGGCTGTGCTGGGAAAAGCAGGAGTGCCAAAATGGGATTAGTGAAACCACTTATGCCCCGTAACAAGCTGGATTAAAAATAATCAGCCTCATCAGAAGGCTCAGTGTAATTGCTAGGATTATGGCAGCAGTGGAGAGGAAAGCTAATGGGAGCTGGGTCTGGAGAAATGCTTTCCCTTGACTTCCCTCACAAACTGGAGGAGAAAACTGGCCCACGATTCAGTTTTGCCTCTGATTCCACATAATGACTAAATCCTGAGAAGATAATTGGTGTTATGACCATTTGTGCTGGCAGCTGTACTCCAGTACTTTTTAAAATCATTATCTGTTAAGACATTTGCAAATATACAGTGAGCCTTGCAATGCCTCATTAAGGCACTGAGGAAGACAGTCGTAAATTTTATTGCCTCAGCATTACATGTTGGAGCCGTAATAGTGCAGATCTGTTCTGAATGTATAAATTCCCTTATCGCTTCAGCAAAATCTCCTGCTTTTCTGCTTGGGAGAAGGGCATAAAAATGAAAAATGCCATCAGCATTCAAACAGAGAAGTCTGACTGGCTCGATTTTTTTTCATTTAAGGAAAATGCTTGCTCCAACCACACAGAGAATGTATTTTAGAATGTAACCATACTAAAACATCAGACAAATGCTATTCCTGCAGCAGTTTTAGGCAATAGATTTATCTATGTTGTTTCACTTCCAGCTCACTGTTTCTCCTGATACACATTAACTTTTATTTCAGGGTCTCTATCCAAGCTTATTGAGGTCAGTGGAAAGATTATCACTGGTTTCTTTCAGTCTTGCATCAAACCCTTGATCAGGCCATCTCAGTTTTTATTAGGAGAGAATAGAATAAATTTGCTAGTGGTTTTGGAAAATTATTTTGCCATTGGGTTAGAAAAATTGGTTGATATTAAATGGAGCTGAAACACAGAAATTCACGTGATATCATTCTGTATTCTGGGGACAGGCCTCTAGTCTGTCTTCAAGAATTTGCTGTTTGCTGTTGTAAATTTGTTCATATAAGAAAGAAACTTTAGTGAGAGTTTAGCGCTGTGAGCTTTCCAGAAGTTTCATAGTGTTTGAGAGACAAAAAAAATCCCACCGAGTGAGTCACCTGTGTCTCATTCCACATGAACCTGGTAGATAAACGAGCACAGATAAACATTATTTAACCTGATGCAATCTCCACGGGCTGGGATCAGCTTCTCACTGTTCCTTCTGCTCTTCTTCTCTGCAGGCCTTTGGGTGTGGGGAGGGACTTTTCAGGGTGTGCTTTCCCCCTGATGTGCCCATGCTGTCCCCGCGTTGTGCAGCCGTGTATTTGCATGCAAATCCAGGGAAAATAAATCCCCTTTGTGTGGCCCCTCAGAAGGAGTTAATCTGTTCAGGATGGAGCCATCTCTCCTGTGGGAGCAGAGACAGTTGCATGAAGTGACAGGGATGCTGGAACATCCACCCTGGACTCTCACTGCCATGCAGACACGGGGAAGGAGACACAGAGCAGGGACAATAAGGTGGCACTATCAATATAAAGCCAGCTTTACCATCATCGTCCCCAGTGATTGAATTCAAGGGTATGAGATCATTCACTTTGAGTTAATGCAGAAATACAGCCTGTGCTTGAAGGTCTGAACATTTCCACAGAGATAAAAATACCACTTGCTCACAAATTGTTCAAAGCCTTCAGTTACTTTTTGGAGCTGGATTGGCAAGAAGCAATCTCTCAGTGCTCTCCTAAACTCTGCAGGAGAAGGGAATTCCTGCCCTATACTGTGGAATGGAGCTGGGACAGCATCAGCTGGGATGGAGGGAGCAGGAAAGGGACACCTCAATATCCCTCTGCCTCCAAAAAATGTTCACCTGTGTCCTGAATAATGGAGCCAAACTTTAGACTGGCCCAGAGCCACTGGATCCCTGACACAGCCCAGCAGCTGACCCCTCCACAGCCTCTTCCATCCCCCTGCATCTCTTTGCTACCCTTGTTAAGAACAGTTTCAAAAGGACAGAACTAAAGCAAACACATTTAGGGTTCGTCATTTCACAGGCAAGACAAAAATCTATAAAAAGAAAACTAAACAAGGAATCGTAGGAAAATCTTACCAATAAATGAGAGGCCCCAGAGTGTTTTGATCACTGAAGGTGTCCAGAGGCAATGCCAGATTTTTTTTCCCAGCATGCTGGAAAAACCCTTCCCTGGGATAGGTCTGCTTTGTCAAGTGTTGGGAGAATTGGTCTGGCCTTGCTGAAGCTGAGGGTGGAGTTGGGAATGAAGCCTGGCTCTTGGTTGAACCCTGGCTTTGAACTGGATCGAGGAGACAGGAGCACCTCTCACCATAGTTCAGAAACTGCCACAAACATTTAAGCTTCAGACTTTTTTTTCCCCCCTCCCTGCCTTTTTCCAAGCTTTAGGTTTCTTCCTTCTCCTGCTGGGCTCTCTCATAGTTTTCGGAGCTTGACCTCTGAGCAATGCTGGCAGCTGTGCATGGCAGTGTTGACATCCTGGCCCTGTGCAGCTGCACAGCCCACAGACCTCCGTGGGCAGGAGGTCACAACACCTCTGGAAAAAGCATTAAACTGAGAACTAACCATTGGCCTATCCCCACACCTTCAGCCTGAAAATCTGGATGCCTTTAAGAGCACAACTGGCACCTTTCTAAGGGCTGGCACTGCTGCCTCTCACTCAGAGTGGGCAGATTAGGAGGGACAAAGGCTTGGCTTAGTTCCCCAGAATTCTAAAACACACCAGGGCTCAGGCTGATTTCTGTCTGGAGCAAGAAGTCCTTCAAATCCCAGTCAGATGCTCGTTCTTGCCTTGTGCAGGATGTTGTACAGCTGTGTGCTTGGTGAGGGGACAGCCCAGCCCTTGGTGAGCCTCAAGGTACAGTCAAATGTGTTCTTGCTGAAACACCTCCAGGGCTGTAAGGAGAGTATCCAGCATCTACAGGAAATAATTTTAGGATTAAACACAGGAAAGAACTTTCTACTCTCTTTTTTTTTTTTTTTCCCCATTTGGAAATGAATATATTGTCCCTAGTTGCATATTAAGGGATACTGATGAAAGAGAGACTGATTTTTATCAAATTCCAAACATCTCTGGTACAGCACCTTCATTTCTTTCAAGCCATCCCACAAGAATATGAGGGTACAGGACAGCAGAGAAATCTGCATCATGATATTAAAAAAAAACTGGCTAATTTCACCAGCACCCAGTGCTGGTATTACAGTTTTAATTACATTCCTATTACAGCAGCACATTTCAGTGCCTCCTTTTCAACTCAGCCAGAGACTTCTGTAGGAATTCCTGTGCGTTCTCCTTCAGCCTGAGTGCACTTTGAGCAGAAGAAGCTGCCCCAAAGAGAATCCATGTGAATTCTGCCCTCAGCACAGCTGATGTGCAGCTCCACGTGTGACAAGGGGCAGATGCACAAGGCAGGGCTCTGAACTGGCCTCCCCTGAACTTTACACTGGTGGGAACCAGGCAGCTCCAAATGTTTTGCCAGTTGGCCCTCCCGCCCAGAAAAACCACAGGCAAATTTAATTTAGGGTTAAGCGGGGAGGTCAAATGTTCTCATTGCAATGTGAAGGACTGAAAAGAAGCCTGGGCTTTTCAAGGTTCAGAGTTGGGCTGCTGCAATGTCAGGCAGGCCTCTGCTCCTTGGATCCGTGCCAGGGAAAACTCTTGTTTATGTTGGTGTCAAGGACAGCAGCATCTGGCCCAAGACACCAGGCTCATCCTGGTATTTAATAATACCAGACATGGTGCTTATCACTTCTCATTAAAACATAAAAGGAAGCCAGAAAGGAAGAGCACAGTTTGTTCCATTTCTACTCCAATTAGATGCACTTTGTTACTTTCTGGATCACTCACCCCTGGTTGAGTTGAAGTTTGTTTTAAGGAGGGCTAATCAGCCCTTTAACCAGAGAATCCTTGGCCTCCCACTGCTCTCTTGCAGTGGTGCCTAATCAGGTAGAAGGAACATTTCTGCTTTGTGTAAAGGCTGGTGCTGACCTGAAGAAGTGGCCAGTCAGTAAATCACCACTGAGGGATGCCAGGATGCTCTCAGTGATGTGGCACAAATAAATGAGAAATTGTATGTTCAAGAAAAAGGCAGAGAACCTGGAGATGTGTGAATAAAAGAGTGGGCTACATCCACACCCTCCTTACATTTTCCACATCTAATTATTTTCAAGCAAGGACCAAAGGAAACTCCTCCTGTGACCAAGTGTAGGCTGAAAATAGGCCTTGTGATGAACAATTCCATTTTTCCTCAGTTTCTCAGCAAAGCAGAACACAAGTGGTACATGTGGAAGAGGGCAGGCTAAACACAAGTGGATGTTCCCATGCAGGCAATACTGTGAGGAAACCCACTCTTGGATTAAACTAACTAACCCCTCATTTCTGTCCTGGTGCTCCATTTGCTTCCCATCTGGGCACGTGGAGCATAGAGGAAAGCAGCCAACTCTGATTAAGGAAGAAAAAAAAAAAGGGATCATGAATGGCAAAATCAATTACTTGTCCAATTCCCAAACATCAAAGAAATCTCTTAAGAAGTCCTCTTAAAGAGGACAAGATAATAGACTCTCTTTTACTGTCCATTATCGCAATCCACTTGCACCACGAGCACAGGAGCTCTCCAGGTAATCAGAGCTCTTGGTCCTTATTTCCCAGTTTTTATCAAGTGATGATGGAAATGGAGATGAGCAGAGATGATGGTGGTGGTTGGGATTCTGCACTGGAGCGGGAGGAGAGAGGGAAATTCTTTGCATGTTTAACTCTGCTAACTTCACCAGGGACGATGCTGGGCCATTGTCTTGGTACAAGATGTTTTTATATTTTTATGAATGGGCTGTTTATGCAGCCTCTATGGAAGATCTTCATCTGCTGGAAAACAATGGGGAGTGATGAGGATCTGCTTCACAGGGTTACAGATGTGACATTCGAGGGCCCCAGTGAGCACAGCAGAGATAAAGTCCATTGTATTTAGATTTGAATGGAAGGAATGTTCAATCTTGAAGCAAAAGTCCCCTGGTTTGATACCCTGGAGAAGCTTTCCCAGAGCTTTGCTTCTGGGTCAGAGGAAGACAGGTAGCTGCAGTTTCTTCTTCCTGAGAGAGATGAGCCTCTTGCTGGGATCAAGTCATCTGAGGCAAACCTTTTCCTCAAGCACCTTCTTGCAGGGCTGTGCCTGAGCTTGGCTCACTGCTCATAGTGGAACTGTCTTTACTGCAGCAAGACCTTCATTCCCACCTTTTCCACCTCTCTGCTGACAAATTTCTAAGTAGTGCAATGGCAGTTTGCTTCTGAGTGGAAACATTAACTGCATGGATATGTTTATACGCTCACCAGGAGATCTGGCATGGAATAAACTATGCATAGTATTCTTACATAATTACTCTCAAACAAATTTTGCACTTGGAAAGCTGTCAGGTTTTTTCTCCTATTATTTCCATTTTTTTCTCTGTGTCACTTTGGGGTTTTTTTTTTTATCATCTTTGTGACTTCTTGGGTGGCAAACACTGGTTATTTATATTGGATTTGTGACACTGGCGTTGGTCAGGTTCCTAGAATACAACTGCAAACACCTTTGATCTCCTGCACAACACAGGCTAAAGGAACCAAGTCAATAATTCTGTCTTCAGCTCATAAAACCCACTTGAAGGATAGCCTATCTCTCAGGGAGTTATTGTCTTGATGCATTGGAACACAGACCTCAATAAATGGAGACTCCACCACATTTTCCTTTCTCAGAGACTTCAAAAAGAAAACTCGTGAGTCACCATCCCCTAGGCCTAATTTTCTCTGCATACAGCACTGACATCGACAACAACAGGAAAAACAACTTCAGTAGTGATGCCTTGAATTTTAACTTTTATATTTCTTAGATCCTGTTGTACTTAGTGTGTGCAACTCTGAAGTGCTTTGTAGCCTGTGAGCTGCTCTCTCGGGCAGGGATAGACATCACAACCCTCTCCAGGCCTGCTCTCCAAGGACATTTGGACGGTCCTAAGCCCAGAAAGTGTAAACCAACATCTAAAGAAAGGGGGGCAAGCCGGAGAGAATTACATCAGTAGCTGAAGTTTTAATTGGCGAATTTATGCTGATATGCTAATCTACCAAAACCTATAACTGGGGTAAGAACTCGTGACTTGTCGTCCATCTTGGGGTCCATCTTGGGTCTGGTGGCCCAGGGTATGCTCCCCAGGGTGTGCCCTTGAAGGCCTTCAAATAAATATTCACTTTTATTCTCTTACTCCTGTCTAGCCTCTGTTTGCAGGTAGCCAATTAAGGCATCAGTAGGCTACAAAAAGAATTACTTATAAATGAAAATATTCCTGTCCGATGTAGCACGATAAAGTCACCCTTTTGCACGTGAGCGGCCTCTGTGCCTGAGCCCAGCAGTCAGAACCGTGTCCTTACATCACCTCTGTGGCTTGAGGACACCTCTGGTTTGCCGTGGGCTCGGCTGGCAGACCTCGCAGCAGGAGGAGCCGTGGCGGCCCGCTCCCACCCTCTGCGGTGGCAGCCTGTGACAGCACAGCTCTGCACCGCGCTCTGCGCTGGGAACACTCGGAGAGAATGGAAATAAAGCCATTAAACCTTGCGGGAAAGCAACATTCCCCATCGCTGGGAAGCGCCCTTTGTGACCAGCTTCCCCTCCCGACTGCAGGCTTTTGGCACTCCCTGTCCCCTGGCAGGGGAGGAGGCAGCACTTGCAGCCTCTCCTTGAGCTCCCTGCCCCTCACAGGAGGCCAGAACGGTGGGGTAGCAATTACCAAGGCTGAAAACATTAACTGGGACCAGGGCCCTCCTCTGACCGAACGTGCTGGGCTCCATCTGCCACGGAATCCTCGGGTGGTTTGAGCTGGAAGTGGCCTCAAAGGTCACCCAGTGCCACCCCTCTTCCACTGTCCCAGGCTGCTCCAAACCCTGTCCAGCCTGGCCTTGGGCACTGCCAGGGATCCAGGGGCAGCCACAGCTTCTCTGGGCACCCTGTGCCAGGGCCTCCCCACCCTCCCAGGGAGGAATTTCTTCCCAATAGCCCATCTTAACCCATTCTATGCCAATGTGAATCCGTTCTCCCTTGTCCTGTCACTCCAGGCCCTTGTCCAGAGTTTCTCTCCATCTTTCTTGTCGGCTCCTTCAGCTGCTGGCAGGCTTCATTTACATCACCCTGAAGCTTCTCCTTTCCAGGATGAACAATACCAGCCTTTCCTCACAGCAGAGCTGCTCCATCCCTCTGATCAGCCTGGTGGCTTCCTCTGGACTTTTCCTAGCAGGTCCTTGTCCTTCCTGTGCTGGGGAGCCCAGAGCTGGAGGCAGAACTCCAGCTGTGCCAGCAGGGTAGAAGGTCAGGCATGACCCTCCCTGCACAGTTTGCTGGGAAAAGCATGAAGCCTCCCTAAGGTTATCTATTCATGAATGCTGAGAGCAAGAACAGGCAAAACTGTGATTCCTGGGGTATAAAATAGCACCACATCTCCCCAGGATGCGGCAGGAATCCTCTTGTTTCTGACAGATTCACGTCTCTTTTACAACTCAGAGTATTGCTTTCTGACTCTTCTATTTTTAATAACCATAGATGTTTAGCTGTCTGTTAAACTTAATGAGAATAATTAGACTGGATCTGGGGGAACAAAATAGACATAGTGTTGGTTTAGCACCATGCTCTTCCCTGGGGACGCTGTTCTGGTGGCTGAGAGACTGGAAGAAATCATCTTTAACAATGAAAAAAGACTTGGTGAGTCATTCCAGCTATGAAAGGGATTAAAATATTTTTAAACAGAAGAGCAGTTATTAATAAAGTGCAGGAAATGATAGGGAGTTACTGCACTTTGAGCAAAAAGACAAACACGACTCCCTCCCACATAGTACCCACTTTGATGAAACTCTCCCTGCCTCTTAAATCTTATTTTTATTCCCTCTCAACTTTCTTTCAAAACTTGTTTACTGAAGTGGCCATGATGTTATCCTTTCTCTGGGTGGATACTCCCCTGCAGTAAATGGTTTCTACTTTTCAATCTCTGCAACTGGGAAAAATATCTCCACTCCCTGTTCAAAATGACAAAACATCAGCAGCCAGTGCAAGTGTCCCAGACCTCCTGAATCCTCCTGAGGCTCCTTTCTTCACAGGTTTCTTACTCCTACAGGAAGTTTTACCTGTGCTGTGTATCTGTGCAAAGAAAACTGCCAGTAATTTTGGTCATACAAATAGGAGTGGCTTCAGAATATGGCCCCAGTGCTGCTCTGTATAACTGGAGGGAAAAGACAGTGATAAATATATTTTCAGTGTCCCCCACCAGCCAAAACATATTCTCACGCCCATGTAACCTGTGACTTTCAGAGATGTCACCTGGCACCTAGGACACAACATTTTCTCCATATCCTGTTTTAACCTTTGACTTCTTTTTCAAAGATAAATTTAATACATTTGATTATTTCACGAGTCCTTTCACGTGCTGACATTTTCCTTCCCCGCAAATATCATAACGCACCTTGTTTTTCTCTTGGTAAGTTTATGGATTTACTGTAACTTCTTGAAGTGTTTTGGCTGCTTCCCAAGGAAATTCAAAACAATCCACCCAACTTCAGCTGAAGCTCAAAGTCTCGTTAGTTTGAGTGGTTTTTTGACAGAAAAACGTTTTTCCCAGAACCTTTGCATCGGTTCCTTTCTTAACTCACTGGTGCTCCAAATCAAAATGTTCAAACTGTCCTTCACCTGGTCCAGAAGGTTTTGCACATCTCTGGTTTCTGGCTGCAGGAATAACTCTGTTCTGATTTACTCTGCTTCCTTCCTTTCATTGCCAGTAACTGGATCCCACTGCTGGAAACCAGCCCAAACCCCAAGTTTAATTTTAGCCCATGATGCTTTACTTTTGTGATGGCCACTTTGCAAAGCACAATTCCCCTCAGCTACCAGCTCATATTTATTGTTATAAATCCTAGGAAGCACGGGAATACAAGGGAAAAATGTCCTTCTTCATCTTGAAAACATAATACTCAGTGGCTGGAATGTGCCAAAATGGAAAAAACCAATTATTTTATGATGTTTGATCCACATTTAGTGCTGTAGAGGGAAGACACAATCCAGAAAGTTATGAGCCACAAAATGGATGTTTCAGAGGAAATAAAAAAATCCAAATTCTTATTTTTCCTTTTTTTTTTTTTAAATTTTATTTTTAAACTGATGCTTCTGTTGTCATAACACCTCAAGCCCTTCCTAAGAAAACCACAGAGTTAAGGCTCATACCCTCTCATTCTCTCTGAGTTGAAAGATGAGGCTCTGGGGCATTGAGTTTAATATCCCTATTTAATATCCCTTTAGTCTGTCCTTGCTTCCCTGTTTTAACATTTGTGACCCAGGCTCATATTTCCTTTCTGGATGTCTTCTGAACAGTGAGATGAATCTTTGTTTAATTTTGGCTTTCTTCCCCACTGCTGAGATTGTTTTATTTCTTGATCAGCTGTTATAGCAATGATTTTCTGCAATGTTTCCCTTTTTTTTCTTTTGGAAACTGTACATCTGCTCTTGGCATCTGTTCCATATCCTTTATGAACACTGAAGCAGGGAATTTGTTTAATTTTTTTTTCTTGCCGAGGCTGAGTCTATTGTCTAGAAATTATTTTCTTTGCCTTCAAAAACCCACAGCCTCCTTCATCAACGCTTTACTCTCCTCATGTTGGAAACACTTCCTATTGCTCATCATCTGGTGGAATTACATTTTATTCCATGTCATTACTTTCCATATTATTTCTTTAGAGTCTTTAATTGCGTTCAGTAACCATTCCAGCCCTTCCCCCTTATCTACCTCTTTATTGCTCCTCGTTACTTCTCACACACTCGTATCTTCTTTTATTTAATGCTACCAGTGTATATTTAATGACATCCACACTCTCTGAACCTACTAAAAACTGCCTTCAAAGCTGTGGCTTTTCTATCTTGTGTCATTTCGACCTCTTTATTCCACAGAATTTCATTGCATTTCCTCTGTTTGAATGCAAACATCTCTTTTTTACCATTTATCCTCCCTCGCAGTATGAAGCAAACCACTTATGCTGAAGAGTTTTAGTCTCATTGCAATATTTTGCTCTTGATAGGTTCAGCTCAAGTGGAGAATCCTGCTCTGTGTAGTTTTTGCATTGGATTTAGCACTAAAAAACCCCTTGAGCACCTCAGCAAAGCACTTGACTAATGCATTTATTGCTCCAACTTGTGTCTCTGAAGTTATCATCTTTCATCGTGAAGCATTGTTACACACTGCTGGCCAGGAAAGTGGAAATGGACAAACACACAAGCTTGGTTTATTACAGATCTTTAAACAGATCTTTTAATGCTTCAATGAGAAATTACCAACAGAGGCTTTGCTCTCTGGAGAGTGCCAAGAACTCACAAAGCTCAACAATTACAACACAGAGACACAGGGAACGTGAACCCAGCCCAGACCAGGCGTTCCCAAACCTCCAAGGGCTGTTGGATGTGCAGCTTCCCTGCAGCTGAAGCAGTGACCCTGCAAAGCTCAGAGTGAGGAAGGGGCTCAGAGCTCCTGGGGAGCAATTCCACCATCAACAAGAAACCAACCACCCTGAAACTCAAATATCAGCAGCTTCAGCACAGCCTGTACCTCTTCTTCTGGTAATTCTGCAGAGAAAGGAGTGCCTGCCTCTTCCATCAGCCTCTCAAAACAAAAGTCAAGTGGGGGAAAGTTTGTTTTCCCTCCTAAGCAAGAGAAGCCCTGAAGCAGGAGATTTGTACAATCTAAATGTGATACAAACGCCCACCATCAGCAAATATATGAGGAGTTCAAGAGCAGCCCAAAAGAAGGCACCTAATATGTAAAACAAAAAATTAGAAATTCAGGAAAATAAGCCAAGTCTAATATGGATTTTGAAATCCTTATTAGCCAACTGAAAGTAGGATTCTTAATTTTTTTTTTTTTTTTTTAATTTTCACACTAAGAATTCTGTGGCCATTAAGAAGTATTTTCTCCTTAGATCACTCTTGAAACTCAAGACCCCAGCCTACTCTTGAAATTAACTTCGTAAGTTATATTTTGAGATGATTATTTAAAACCAAAAATCAGTAGGATGAAACCATCTGCAAATGCTTGCAGAGCCCAGTGGATAAAAACTTTCCTGATTTGTGCCATAAGAGATTCACTTATTGCTCGTGTTTTGGTAGATCATGTATTCTCCCTTTGGAATATATTTAAAAATTGGAATGGCATCAGAGAACTCATGTTACAGAGAAAACTTTGCAAAGTTGTCTAATGTTAGTTCCCCTGAATTCCACATTCCCCGTTATCCTTGGGGATAATGGAACAGATCCATCACACGGATGCTAAAAATGTTTATTGCAGGGAATGGAAAGAGCTGGAACTCCTCATCCCACTGGCGTTTATGGCTGGTGGAGGAGAAGAAACACCTCCTTTGGGGGAAAGGCTGGAGGAGCACTGTGCTGGGAAATCAGCCACGTGCAGACAAAGGGGTTCCCATTGATATTTCAATGCAAAAAATGGTGAGAACAGCACCCGAACGTTCATTTGGGCAACACAAAGAATCAAAGGGAAGCAAAGCAAAAAAAAAGCAAAGACGGTTTGCTGGCTGATGGAAAAGGACTGGGAAGTTAATGGCCTTGGGGAGGGCTGCCCTGTGCTGCAGTACAGCACATCTGGTTGGACCCCTGTCCTAAAAGGAACAATGTCATAATTGTGAACTGAGCTGGCTTTGGATTCTCTCACTGAAAAATCTTCAAATAAAAGTTATAGTCTAGATGAGATTAAACTGTACCATTTCCTTAGAGTAAGGAAATCCATGTCAGAAACAACTGCAGCCAAGTCTGACAGCACGGAGTTGTATTTTATGAGCAGAAAAAAAAATCCCCATTCATATCATCCAGAAATCAGTAGGAAAAGGCTTTTCTGTTACAGAAAAACTGCTGCAATGGCCACAACTCAGATCAGATCCCTTCCAGATTTGGACACTGTGGTTCACCTCATTTTTAGCTTTTTATTTGTTACAAATATAGATGTTCCATGCATCTATCATTTTAAACCTTCCACACTAGAATGCAAATTACTTAAACAATACACTCACTTCTATACAATTTTTGGACATATGCTGACAAGTAGAGTTTTGTCAATTATACTAATGAAAAATTGTTTTTCAGAGCCTGGCTATTGAAAAGAAATGTGCTGTTTATAAAAAGTGTGATGTGAACTTGTTGAGGCAGCTGCAAATGAAAATTAATGATTAATCTCAGCACATGATACAGAAGGCAAGGAGAAATTATTGGTTACCCACCCAGATGAACTCATTGCCATGTGAGAAAGTCTCACAACTACACTGAGGAGGAACAAGGAGCTGAATTGTGACACTGGTGGTGCATAATGGACTGTCCCCTCTCACCTCTGCCAGGCTCACCAGGTGACACCTGTGGGCAGCAAAAGCCACCTGTGGTGAGGAGAGATGGTGAAACCAGGCAGGAAATCCTCCAGGCAGCCCAAAGGCCTCAGTGATGTCATTATTCTCTTCTTTTTAAAGCTTCATCAGTGCTGTACACTAAATTAACTGAGTTATTATCATACCTGTGCCAGGTTGCTCCTTATAAGTCAGTGCAAGCATAACCAGCAGAAAAACACTAAATACACACATTCCTCAAGCTGCCCTCTTTGAATAACATTCCTAAAGCTTTCATTAAACAACAGATGAATTTTCTCAAACTAGCAGCATTACACAACACAAACCATTGGGTTTTTTTCCTAAAGTTATGTGTGTCACACATAAGTGCATGGACACTTGCTTTTTAAATTAAAATTTTCCCAGATTTCTCTGGTGCTGCAATGGAACAAGAAGGGAAGATTTACACATCCTTCCCTTCTGACCATGCCTGCATTGAAGCTGAGGCTATGAACCACACTGAAAAACTGGTTTTATTTATACATTCCAGTCTACAGGCTGCAGCATTCTTCAGCCACCAGGAAGATGAAGACAGCTCTGCTGATATTTAACTTTATCACTTGGTGTTGTTAATTAACATAAGTAAACAGTTTGCCTTGCAGAGAAGGGGATAATGTGGCACAGAAGTTTGTAAAATGACTCACAAGAGCCACGAGTGTTGTGGGAAGCTTCTGGGAGCATCTCTACCTCCTTTGATTATGTGTTTCTGCAGCAGGTGCTCTCTGGGATTCTGATTGCTAAAGAGCTCATGTATTTTTTTCATCTTGGTTCCTGAAGTTCTGAGTGGAAACAACACCGAAATTGTCAGCTATTTGTTTTGTGTTTGGGGACTGTCAAGAGGAGTAAAATGATCTGCGTACACAGTTCAAATCAGCATTATTGGGCATTTTGATGCACTCAGGGCACTTAGCCATGAAAATCTTCCAGTGTTGAATAGACAATTTTACAGCTGGGAGACTTTTTTGACTTTTGTTTATGGTTGAAGCTTCAAGCCACAACTTCTCCTAGCAAAAAGGCTGGACTAAAGCCAGAGTTTTGAAGTTTTCTGAAGTGGGCCATAGCATAAAAAAAAAAGGTGGCACATTTTTCTTACAGCCTTAGTTTTCATGAGTCAAAAAGAAGTGAGTGCCAAGTCTTCTCTTAATCCCTACACAACACTTAAAACATTTCTTTTCTCGAGTTTTACAAACAAGGGCCTTACACTTGTTACAGACTGCCCAGGTAGCAACTAGTTCCTGAAACAGTCTAATGCTTGTCATTGCAACAATCTGTTTCAAATTGTAGAAATTAAACAGAGACTTGGTGGAAAAAATTTACCACCTGAGCCTGTAATTAGCAGCTGCCTCCAACGAGCAGCCTTAAATGCTGACATTTTTTTTAGTATTGCTATATGAAGCGCACCCACTTCAGTCAGGATTTGCAATTCAGCTGTGTCACACTTCCTGAGCTTCTCCAGGTCTCCAGGGCAAGGGTTTTAATTAGCAGAGAGACCCTGGCTGGTGGGACAGAGGGACACTCATGAAATCACTGGGTGGACTACAGAGCCCCAGCTGAGGGGAGTGAAATTCCTTCACCTGCCTGCATGCAGGAGAAAAATCAGGGTTTTTTTTGTGGAAGTGGAGATGACAGAAGTTATCTCGCTCTGCCAGCCACGAGCAGGCAGCAGCTGGCTCTTGCTGCACCTGGGCTGGTGCCAGCAGCAGCTCTGGGCAGGCTGTGAGACACTGTGGGCATCGCTCACCCAGCAGAGCAGCTGCTGGGGCAGGGGATGGCAGGGAACCACAGGAACTGGTGGATCATGGGTGGGCAGTGCAGCAAAAGGAGCTGGAAAGGAGCTGGAGAGCTCATCCTCTGCAGGGAGAATCCGTGGAGAGGGAGCTTTAAGTTCAATGTGAAGGTGTGAGGTGGCATGAGCACCCCAAAATTGAGTCTTGCCAGGCAAGATGGCAATTTGAGCATTCCTCTCCTTGCTGTGGGGGTACATTAACCAGCAGGCATTGCCCCTGCTCACTGCAGGGGGGTTGGAATGATGATTTTTGGGGGTTCCTTCCCACCCAAACTGTTCCATGAGCCTCGGTCAGCCCTGTGCCCCAGCAGGAGCAGCCTCACATCTCAGCTGGTGCTCTCTCACTTGCTCTTCAAGGATAAACTCCTTCCAGTGATTAACTGTGCTTTTTATTAGACTTTTCTTGATACTTAACTTGGCTCTTCTGTTGTATCCTTTATGCTTACTGCATCCTTTATGTTTATTGCTCTTCCTCCTCTAGGCATAGGCATTTATTCCTTTCCTCTTTACTATTGCTTTTACCTATTTGCCAATATCTGTCCTGAGAGCCTTTTCCTGGCTGAACAGACCACAGACTCTTCAAATGCTCCCACTTTTTTTTAGCTGTGTGATTATTCCCACTCCATTCACCTGCAGAGCAAGGCCAGGCAGGGCCATTCTCAGCACCCAAAGCAGAGCAACCCAAAGCTTTGCCAGACTCACAGAAAGAAAGGACTCCATACCTGGCGTGAACAGCCAGATAAAATCTCAGCTCACTTGGACTCAGTTTTGAATCCCTGTGTCCAAGGATCCTCTCCCCCAGGAGTGTAAAATAATGGAGATCCCCTCTCTTGAAAGGTTTGACTCACCTTCCCCAGCACCCTGGCACTGCTGCCCAGATTCCCTCTTCTCCACCTTTCATGACAACAGTCATTTATCAACTTTCTCAAGCAAAACAGCTTAAGCTGGGCTGCTGCTTCTCATCCTAATGAGCCAAAGCCTCTTCATGTCTTTAAAAGGATTTTGGCTGTGGGGAGGCCAGAGGTAAACAATCCAGTGTGTCAGGCTAGATTAGATTTCATTTTAAAGTATGACACCCTTTTCTGTTATTAGTGCTGCCAGGCACTGAGGAGTTTCATTAACTGCCTACAGCAAAGCCAACGTGATTTTTTTTTTTTTTTTTTGTTGTACAACAGAACAGCCACTAACATGCACCAAATATTTGTGTTATAAAGGGAGGTTACCTTGAACTTTTCAATAAATTTCAGGTTTTTTTGTTGTCTACTTGCTCCCTCTGATTTTCTCTAGAGGTAGCCTACCTTTCTTAGTGTCCTTCACAAACGTTGATGCTTTTTTCCTCTTGGGGTGGCTGTCAGTGTCCATTGTCATCTCAGGGGACTGAAGCAGCTCCACCAGACTCCAGGAGAAGATTCACTTCTTATTCTATTCCTTAGTTATTCCTCAGGCCATCACAGTCCATTAATTTTCACCTTGTGCCTCCTTTCATTTGCAAAACCTTTTGTTGAGTGGGTTTATCCGTGGCTTCTCAAGGACCCCAATAAGCACCAGCTGGTCCCATCTTGAATCTGGCCAGGGTTGAGGGAGAGTGTCAAGAATTTCCTGCAGTTATGGATTAAAACACTTAATTAAAATGTACTTCCACGTTCCTTCACTTGCTCTGAATAATAACTCACCTTATTCAACAACCTGACCTCTGAAGATGAACAGCTTCCTTTAAGCATTGCCTCTGAATAAAGGAATTCTTGTCAAAACAGCAGAAGCACCCATTATGTAATTAAAACTTCCCTGTTTACGTGGAAAATCACTGAGACTAATGCTGCAGGAAGATGAAGACTTTCAAGGGGAGAACCTTGACTTTCAAGTTCCGCTGAAGAACATGAATCATCTGTGGGAATGGGATTAAAGTAGATTTCTGCTTCAGCAGCAGGCTTTACTTTGTGACACTCCTTTCCCCCTGCTTTTCTGGCTGCTCGGTGTCTGTGCTCAGAGTCAAGCTGGGAAGGGGAGAAAATTATTGCCATCAAGGTATTCCTGCAGCAGCCTCTCAGTTGAAACTGGGGATGTGAGATCTGCATCACCTCCAACAAAATTATCGTGGCTTCTCCAAATCTCCCCAGTTCTGTGCTCTGAGCTGGTGTCACCACAGTCGTCTGGTGGTGATCCCAAAACCAGTCATGGTCTGGGATAGGATGTTCTCATTCTGAACTTACTGGTGTGGAGAGAAAAAAAGAAAGTTCACAAAGACTCTTGACAAAGGAGACTCTGCTGGAAGTTTTACTCTGAGCTGTTCTTCTGCTGTTGCATTTTATTTCCGCTTGTTTTTGAGGTGGTGTTTGAATTATCTATTCTTTTAAAGGTTATAGGCAATAAAAAAGGTAGTGCCAGCAGTTCACTGCCTAGGATAAGATACTCTCAACAACACAGTTAAAACAGAAAGGAAATATGAGTTACTTTATTGATCCCGTAGGAGGAAGCAAAGCCAAACAGCAGAAAAAAAATATTCTGCAGGGTATGAGCTTTATAATATAGGTAGCTATAGAATAGGGGCTTGATTGTGCATCTGTAGATGAACCTCTACAATTCACACCTCATTTAAGGCATTAAAAATGACATTTTTAAAAGCAGACTAGCCTTTGCTGTTTGACAGTGTGTTTAGAGTTTCCATCATCGCTGAAGGTGGAGGAGGCAACTCTCATTTC
Organism: Picathartes gymnocephalus; assembly: GCA_013390045.1. NCBI lineage: Eukaryota > Metazoa > Chordata > Aves > Passeriformes > Picathartidae > Picathartes > Picathartes gymnocephalus. The sequence continues at coordinate 52,765 of WEKY01023064.1, forward strand.
AGGGGTTGTTGAGTTGGCACCCTCTCCCAAAAAAATCTCAGAAAAACCAGGGAGAAATTCCTTGGTAAAAGAGGAAGCTATTCCAGAGAAAAGGGAGGGGTAGGAGTGAAAAGAGATGGGAAAAGAAGCTGCAGCTTAGTTCTTAGAGGGCCCCTCTTGTGATGTCTGTGAGGGATCAGAGTTACCCCCCTGCCCCTTGGAGAACACCCAGGGCCAGGATCCCTCGGGAAGGAAATCTGCTCATCACACAAGTGATGCAAAATTAAAATGCAACATTTCTAAGAAGTTGTCAGAACAGATTCTGAGCTCATCTAGCAATTCCCATACCTCTGTGTGAGCAGCCCTGTCCCAGTGAGGGGAACCACTGACACAGAGCAGCAAAATACCCTGGAAAAGGCTTGTGGGGAGGGCTTGCACAGCCTGCAGCAAATCCATATTGCTAGATGTGGTACCCCACACTGGAGTAGGGGATTTGTGGGGATTTGGAAGACATCAGCTGAGAAAATCAGACAAGAGTCAGGGGAAAACAATTCCAGGAGCTGTGTCCACACAGAATGAACCTTCATGAATACGGTGAATGTAAGAAACCTGAACCTAAAAGGTTTTGATGAGCATCACTTTGAAAATAACATATTAAAGCCAGAGTTACTGAAGTCTGGTTTAGTGTGAAATAGGGACCCTTGGTGGAGAAATATCAGCACTTATCCCAGAACACCTTCCAGCAGAATGGACACAGCTGAGCTCTGAGAAACCCTTGCAGGTGTATTCCCCAGCGAGGTGAGACTGCTTTTGGAAAGGCTAAATTCCAATATCAATTAAATGCTGACAAATGTGGAAGTGCAGGGAGGTGCAGCAAACCCTCTGTGTGAAGATACTGTTGTGGAATGTTACTGGAATCCATGGATGTGATTTCAAAACTATTAAAGGAATAAATCCCTTGTGTGTTCCAATGTTGTGTTATCCCACTGACATCTTGCTGGTGTTTATGGGACTTGCCTGCTTCCAGGGTAACCTGAATTCTGCTTTATGTTGTAAATAATGATTTTTATTATTTTTTTAAGCCAGTCAGGTTGATCAGTTGCCAAACAATAAATTTCTAGTTCCAGATTTTAACTGTACAACCAGTTATTAAGAAATACCAAAGGATTTACCTGTTCTTTCAGAGACTGGTGGCAGGTGACCTTTGCTTTGGATGATTAAAAATGATATTCTTGTCAAGCCTGGATTTCCATCTGAGCCCAGATTATGCACAGAATTGCTGGTGAAAACAAAACTGAATGAGAGAAGAGGGCTAGGAATTGGTAAAATCTTCTTTGTTGGAATGGACAAAGTCTGAGAGCAAATCCCAAGTAGGGCTGTGGTGGTGTGAGCAGGAAAAAGATGTGTTTTTATTTTCTTGGAGGCTTCATCCCTGGGTGAAGGGATGCTTGGCATGTTACTCACAGAGAAAATGCCAGCTGGAGATGAGTTATGTTACACTCAGCCCCAAAACTGTGCTGGAGAATGAATCAATTCTGAGCTACAAAGTGTAAGAAAAGTACATAATATTTATGTGGTGTCAAGTTTATGCCCTTGAAAGTGCAGCTTCCAGGACTGGGAGCTGAGGGACTCCACAGATTTCAGGGAAGATCTATGGATGAAGCCCAGCTGAGCACAGGCAGCTTCTACCACAGAAAATGCTGGTTCCCTGATGCACTAAGTGCTATTTATCTTTCCCAAGTTGCAATCAAATCAAGAGGAAGCAGCTAAGGGAAGATAGGCAGGCTTAATTTTTTTGTGTGTTTTAACCAATTTTAGATTTTTTTTTTAGTGAAATACTTTTCAAGTGCGGCCTTGCGTGGGTGTTAGGAACTCTGTTTATTTTTCTGAGCAATGATTTAATACTTTTGGATGAGCCCACATTGCACATGGGTGCTATAAATTTGAACTCCTCTTTTCAGTGCACTTGACCATCATCCTGATTAAACAGAATGGCAGATTTTAGGGTAGCATTGCTGGAAAATTGTCTTCAGGGATAATTTTGGAATTTTTTTTTCCCGTAAAATAGCCTGACAACACAGCCTGACAGTCTTTATGTCTGTATAGAACAAGCTTTCCCATAATTTTCAAAAGTTGGGTAGGTTTCTGGGGCTGATTTTCAATAGAAATAAATATTTTACCTAAATGCAACGTATTTACAACTTTGTGCATGCCTGGGGAACTTAAAATTTTATTTTGTGGGGTATCACTAACACCTGAGGTCAGATGCCCACAAAGAAATGACCGTGGGTCCTGCCATCCTTAATTCCTGTCCCGCTCACCTGTAGTTGCCTTAATTTCTGTAATGAAATTCTGCTTTATATCTAATTTTCTATTGCTGAGCTTTATCACTATTGACTAGACAAGTGTCAGAGTGAAATCCAGGTGGGATTCAGGAGCTGATGTGCTCCCACTTCTTCCTCCTGAAATATTTATCCAAGCTCCTGGACTTGTCTCACCCCTGAGGTTTATTTGTTTAGGGACCTTCTGTGGGAGGTGGGGAACGAGGGATTCATGCCATGTCTCAGGTAAAAAGGGATTTTTAAACCCACATCACCCCTGTGCTAATTAACAGCTCAAGAAGACAAATCTCTTGCCTCTTCTTCCAGAAGCCCAACCACACCCCTGCAGCCACAGCTGGCTCGGGGCCATGGATGGTGGGGCAGGCACAAATCCAGCTGTTTGAAGGATTTTAATCGCTGCTTCCCAGCCTGCTGCTCGGCCAGCAATGTCAAACCTGTGTCAGCACTCCTGTTTGCATTGTGTTTTTCAGGCACTTAATTACTTCCATCTATTTTAGGAGTTGTCGGTGCACTCTGGCATGTCTGGCCCCTGCAGCTGATGTGTAAGTGCCTCTCCTTTGGTAAATCTAAACAGATGCATTATCTGATGAAGTGCTTCTCGTGATTTAGAAGCAGCAGTGGGACTGAGCGCAGCGATCAATCAATATTGATTATCACAGCTTTTCCTGGGCTTGGGAAAAGTGTGCTGTAAGGAGGGACTGCCTGCAGGGCTCCAGTGAAGCCTTATCCCTGGGAGAAATCAAAGTGAGGGTAATTAATGCTGCTGGCATGAACATTAATTCTGGACTGGTGATGATGTGGCCATTAAAAGGAGCGTGCAGCCTCTCCCATCGTGTGTTGCACTAAGAGCAAGGAGCAAGAGGGGAGATTTGGCTGGATTGAGTTTGATGAATTATCTGCCTCCGTCCTGCCACTGGTATTTTTCTGGAGCTCGTTAAGCACAAAGTGCTGGCAAAGCCCCGGGTTTTGCCTGCTGCCCCTGGGCCACTCACAGCACGAATCCCTGAGCCAATGTGTGTTTTCTCTCCAGCTGTGCAGAAGCAGCAATTGAGGCTCCCAAGGACTGTGTGCAATAAAGAGCTGTGTTAAAAAGAAATAGTGTTACCTCCGTCTTGCCGGGGAAAACAGCACCCCGTGGCTCCTGCGGTGCGGCGGATGGGAGAGGGGGCTGGAGAGGGTGTGATTTTCTGAAACAGCAATTTGCTTCTATGTGTCCTTGAAGTCTGCCTCGGACTAGGGGAATAACTGGGCATTCTGTGGCCCTGGCCTGGAGTGAATTTGCCTTTTCTGCTCTGTTTTGTGCAGGGTTCAGCCACAGAGGCAGGTACAGATCTCTTGCTAATCCTCCTCTGAGCTCTGATGGCTTTTGTGTATAAAAATCTCGGAGCAGAATGGGTTACCACATCGTGGTGACAGTCTTCCTCTTCTCCATATCTCCCTTTTGAAACAGTAAAAGCTCGTTTGTGCCTTTAAAAATAATAACTTCCATAGATTACAGCCTCAACTGCATGCCAGCCTGTGTGGCTGCAGTATCTGAGCACTCTTTTATTCCAGAGACCTAATATAAAACTCTTCTGAGTTGTTGTAAATGCCATGAAAAGATCCTGCTTTGAGTGGGTTTAAGGTGCCCCTATTGCTCTTTAATCCACTAATCCTGGTACCTGCAGCTTCCTGGGCAAAGTTCCTGGGATGCTGAATAAAGGCAGGGCAGCCTGGCACATCCCTTGGCTGGGCACCAGCCTGGGGGAAGGTTCAGCTCTGCCTCTGGAGTGAGGGGATCCCAAACCTGGAGAGCTGCCAGCTGCTTTGGGAGCTGCTCTGCCTGGAGGGGATGCAGACCCAAAAATGGGAGAAGGTTTTAAACTCTGGGAGGTTCCCACTTTTGGGGTGCAAACTCTACTGGTGGGTGATGCTGGGGACACCTGGGGACAGCTCTGTGGTCCCTGTGACCTGCTCCAGCTGTGCCCTGCTGCTGCTTTGGATGGGAGGTGTTCAGAGGAGGCATCCCTGGCACCAGCAGGCTGCAATTAGTTACTTGTAGGAGTACTCCAGCCTTTCATCCCCGGCCAATGGTAATATTCCAAAGTGGAAATGCAGAAATAACTTGGAGCTCAAAGCAGCTTTTGTTCACTCACCGATAAACTTCCTTTTTTTCTCCTGACACACTGCAGCCACTGAGCAGGAGTTACATTTTTATTTTCCCTACAGTAAATCCTCTTTTCTGAGTATCTCCGTCAGCTGAGCCCATGGTGTTCTGCAGGTATCCTCCAAAAGGCCAAGAGGTTACCAAAAGGAAAGCTGGCACACTCTGTGCACTCTTGTCTCAAACCTTTTCCTGTGTTCAAGATGAAGCCAGTGGAGCTGAGCTCTGTCCACCCACAAATAATGATAGTTCTGCAACAATAAAACTTGTTGCTGATATGAAAAATAATCTCATCAGCTTCACCTTAGCCCCCACATTTTCCTGAAGTAACATGTCTGGAGACAAAATACTGAGTCCCACAACTGCTGAGGCTGTGTGATCTGTGTTTGAATGAATTCCAAAGTTCTAAGTTGGAATTTATTTGTATTTTTAGCTTTGCTTTATCAAAATGCTTGTCTCCAGCTAGATCGTGGTTTCTCAATCTGTATTTGAAGCCCCTTATTAGCTTGATATTATCAAATTTATTTAATGATTCTTTGTTTGCATATCAAGGACTACATGCCTTGCTTGCAAAGCGAGATCTGATCTCGAATCTTGTGTTAATTCTTTATCTGGGTGCTCTTGGTGCAGTGTAGAACAACAAACCGCAGCATTTTCATTAAGATACTCCAGTGATACCATTTCCTGTGAAAAGAAGATTTTATTGCCCGATGTTCTGTGGGGGTTAGTGAACGTGAGGCCCCTCCGTGCAGTGCACACAAAGGTCGGGGACACCACAAGGCAGTTCATGAGAGAGCACTGTCACCACTTGAGAAAACAACCTGGGCAGCAGAGCCACCTCTGTGAGCCACCCCACGGGGACAGAGGGGACAGCGGGCAGTGAGCGCCCTGCGGGGAGCTGGGGATGGGCACAGGTTAAAGGGAGGGTGAGTGAAGCACTGCCAGTCCCAGGGGTCATTTGCAAAATCCAATAAAACCCTTAAATCACCCCAAATCTGATTTGTGGCAGTACAGTGTTTATTAAGCGTTAGGGTTTAAATAAATCCTCTTGGTTTGGTCCTCCTGACGAGGAGATCTGCACCAGGGGGGAAAGGGAGGAGTGGAAGCGATGCGTGGGTGCAATCCAAGCGGTGCCTCACAGCACAGAGCTTGTAGACAAGACCTTTCCCCCGCTCCCTAAGCGAGGATTTTAGCAGGTATTGGATTTTTCCCAACCATTAACCTAAGTATGCACAGCCATTCATAACCCTGCTCTGAGGGAGAAGTCTGTAAATGCTTTCAGCATCTGAAGAAAGGCCTGTGATCACCCCGGAGCTGCTGTAATTCCTTCTGCAATATTTGTACCTCTGGCAGAAGCCACAAATCCTCCATCTGCTTCTGTGGTGCTGGTCCAGTGCCTCATGGCACCCAAACTGGTGATTAATGGTGCCGAGGTGATCAGCACGACAGCACAGAGGAAGGAAACCTTCAATTGCTGTCATCCTGTGCCCCCCTGGGACGGCCAGGAGGAGCTTTTGAGAAGGATTTCTTTGAAGTTTTCTGTGAATGGCTGCAGACAAAGGGCAGGATGTGCCACTGGGCTGTGGGCTGCAGGCTGGGATGGCAGACTGGGAGGAAGCTTCTTAGTGATGGTTGAAAATCCTGTGTAAATGTGATTACACTTTATTTTGCTGCAGTAATGGCTGTGGCTGGAGCCTGGAGGAGCAATAAAGCCCCTGTCACTTGGGAGCCAGGCAGGGATGGAGCCGATGTGATGCATCTGCCTAATGGCAGCAAATGGGGCAGTGGCCTTCCCTGGCAGCTGCCAGAGGACTGGAATTCCCTTCACTTCCCTCAGCCTTTGGGGCTGTTTCTGATGCCTTTGGGGATGCTGGATCCTCCACAGGAATAGGGCACAGGCTGCATTCACAGCCCAGGCTCCTGGGCCAGACCTCGGTGAGCCATTGAGGAGCTTTTCTCCTTGAAGGCTGGGAAGTGCCAGCAGTGGATGTGGATGTTGAAGCCCTGAATTTTGAGAACCAGATTCATAATTACTTGGTTGGGTTTTTTTTTTTTCCATAGTCTGAAGTTCACAATCTCCTCTTGCTAGGCCGTGCCTCAGCAAAAACTCTCATTCCAAAACCTTCAAAAAGGGAGATCAGGTTCAAATTTTGGGACAAAGCTGCAATTTCTCCAGATATACTGCAATTCTCTTCTGTTTTTGTCAGACTATTGAGTTCTGTTTTTCCAAAAGCCTATTTTTGACATAATGCTGGTATTTCATGAGCTTAAAGTGCATTTGGCAAGCCTAAGGAGGCTGCATTCATTGTTATTCCAGAGCCAGCAGAAGAGAGGAGATGCCAGCATTAACAAGGGAGTGGGACAGTTTGGCATTTGGGGCTTGCTTAATTTAATCAATGACATGGGATTACGAGCAAGATTTGCCCAAAGGCTGAGGATTTCATTGGAACACTTGCAAATGATACTAAAGTGAGACCTCTAACAATGCTCTCGATGAAATTTAACCTTTCTTAACTAAGGAGCTGTGATGCATTTCATCCCAGAGATCCACTGGGTGCCAAGGAGCTGATTTCTGCAGCCTGGGCAGGAGAGCAGCTCCCTGCCATACACCAGCATGGCTCTGCCTGTGGGCTCTGGTCACAGGAACTGGGAGTTTTCATCTGTACTGCTCTGCTGATGTGATTTTGCTTGCAGACATCTCTGGGTACTGGAAATCCAGCCCTTCCTTTCCTTGAACACCAGGCAGCTTGGACAGGCATGAAAGCATTCCTGTGTTTCGCTGAGCAAACTGCAGCAAAGATGTGTCTCCAACAAGTGGTTGTGGTCTGGTTTTACTGTCAGGATGTGGCTTCTGGTGGGAAGGTGTGCAAGGTGCTGGTGAGAAGGGGAGGGGAAAAGGGAGCCGTAGAAAAGCAGGAGGGAGTTACTTGCATCTCCATTATCTTGGGCCAGCTTGACTTTCCATCACTCTTATAAAGTGCTCCTATCAAAATTAAGGAAATTGTATCTTTGCTAATCAAAGAAAAGGAAAGAGGGATGTGTAGGCTGAGCGACCTCCCAGGATTGTGTAGGAGGCTGATGTCAGGTGGCAGCCAAGTTCAGTACTTTTAACATTTGGTTTTTTTCTGTTTTACCCTGTTCTGGGTTATTTTGTCTCCTTATTGTTGTTGTTGTTTTGTTTTGTTTTTTCTTTTTTAATCCTCCCCAGAGGAGAAAGGAGAGGTCTGGCACGTCATTTGAAGGCTCCCTGAGAGCTCTGCAGGAGCAGCTCCAGCAGAGCAGGTGCAGCCTCAGCTGCAGGTGCTGGGGAGGAACCTCCCACCCCAGATGGCAGCTGATGGTCCCCTTCTGTCTTTGCTCCTGATCTCACCTGATCCAGCTGGAGAAGCTGATGCCACCTGGCAGTGACAGCCACCACGGGCCTGGTCACTCAGGGTGGCTGAGCATTGGTGCTGTACAGCAACAGAGAAATTCTTGTCCCAGAAATTTGTGTGTCATTTCCCCCCCACCCCGTTTTTAAAATAGAATTCCTTTGGGAACAATTCCATACCCACAGAAAGGACGCTGGCTCCTAGTTTAAAGCTGAGGTTGCCCCTAATAATCCTTTCTCCAGTGAGATTGGAAGTGTTTTGAGAATACTAAAACCATGAGGTTTGTGTTTTTAGAGAAGGAATCTCTTTTCCTGTTGCCATTTTGCACTGAGATCCTTCTAAAGTGATTGAAATGCCTCCCTCAGAGTGCTATTTCATCTTTGCTTCTCTTTTGTGCCTCCTTCTTATTTATGGAAGCAGCTTTGCTTCCTCAATAAACAAGAGCTACATTTTTTCTTGATTTCATCAGGCTGCCAGCATGAGCTGCTCAGGACTCAGCTCTGGTTTGCTGCAGACTCCACCCGAAACAGTAATCCAGTCAAAGGGATGAGGTGTAGATCTAATGGTAATGTGGGCACAGGCATCTGGAACGAGATTTGCTATCAAATATATAAAAAAAAAAAAGTTGAAATATGATAAACTATCTGGGATTAAAGTGAAATGACAGGAAGGATTTTTGACAAATGCAGATCTTTTTTAGCTGCGTTTCCCCAAATCCAGCTCTGATTTTCAGACAGCAATGGACCTTCCAGCTCAGAAGTAAAGCCAGCCTGAAAGACACAGGAATAACTCCTGGCTTTCCAGGGAATCATCCCTGGAAGTGTTCAAGGCCAGGATGAAGGGGTTTGGAGCAGCCTTGGGGTAGTGGAAGCTGTCTCACTTGGGATTGGAATGGGATTTAAGGTCCATTCCAAACCAGATCCCTTTAGGATTCCATGCACCGCTGTCAGGACTGAGCCCTGATGCCCAGGTGCAGATGAACTCCAGTCCCTTTACGTGGAATTTACCTGTGGTTCATCCCCATTTGAAACCTAAACCCAGCAGAAAAAACTGGAGGAATGTGGGAAAATTTTAGGCCACCAGAAGTGACCTAAACACCATTTAAGTTGTTTCTTTTCTTCCCTGCATTTCTCTCTGCTCTAAGGAGGCAGCAAAATCCAGCACCCTGTGCCACTCTTCACTCTACCTTGTTGCCCAAGTGGGAATTTTTATCAGCACAGAGCAGAAATGCCCTGCAGAAAGCACGGAGCACCTAAGAGCTCTTTCCTCATGAGATGTCCTGGCTGAGGACTTTGATCAGGAAAGGATCAGTTGGGTCACACATAAACATGGGCAGTGATTCTCTTTGAATTACCTCATGAATTTTACAAGGTGGAGAAGCACCAAACCCGCAATTTTTTATAGTATCTAACAGATTTTTCTCCCCCCACCCTTTCTAACACTGATATGTCACATCAGCTTGTCTGTTGGCAACCCTCCCCAGGTGCAGAGCCAGATCAGCAGAACTGCATTTATTTCAGTGGAAGGATGCCAGGTGATGCAGTGAGGACCTGGCTCTCTCATCTGAGCTGTAGCTGTCATGCTTAGCTAAGCTTACTGGCAATTTTTGCCTGAAGATTTTGTGAGAATCAGTTTTCTCACACGATTCGGGTGTTTCTTGTTCCAGGCTGGTCTGGAAATACCCCGTAGCAGATGTGCTGGTGGCTCAAATTACACTTGCATTCCAAGTCTGACTTGACCTTGAAAGAGCCAAACATAAAATGATAAAATCACAGAATGGTTTGGGATGGAAGGGACCTTAAAGAACATCTCATTCCACCCCCTGCCACGAGCAGGGACACTTTCCACTATCCCAGGTTGCTCAGAGCTCCATCCAACCTGGCCTTGAACATTTCAAAGGATGGGGCATCTACCATTTCTCTGGATAACATCAATGGGGTTGACCATCAGTTTTAACAACAGCAAAATCTATTTAAAGGAAGGAAGAAAGCTTGTTTCTCTGCCCTAGATCCCCATTTCTTTCATGTGATATTAATTATTGAACCCTGCTGCTCTGCTTTATATCCCACTCCCCCCATGGATGGTATCCTGAGTTAGCAGAGCTCCCCTGTCACTTTTTCCCCTCCACTCCATGTAATGCTTTCCTGTGCTTAGTGATATCCCACATGGAAATCCTTGTTAGCCTTGCTAATTACTGCTGTGCTATTTAAAATCAGTTTATCCTTTTTTTTTGGCCAGACAGGACAGGCATTTATCCTTGGGGCTGCCTGATTTCCATCATGTGGGTTACGGGATTGCAGAGCAAGGTTCTGCCTGGCTGGGCTTGCCCTGAGTTCTGTAATCACAAGTGAAAAACCAGCAGTGTTTGATCCTGGATTTTTAATGTGTGTTCCATGAAACACATGAGGAGTGTTCCAAGCAAAGGGCTCCTTAGAGCAGCCATCATTTGGGATTTGGAAAGTGGTGCTGGTTGTGGGAAGAGTTCCCTTGTGCAGATGTAATGTAAAGCACGTGTACATTTGGGTCTGCTCGTGTTTAACAATGTATTTGCCAATAATGAAAAACACACGAGTCCAACACACCATCATGGTTAACTGCTAAAGCTGCAAGGCCTCATTTGTTCTCCATGCACAATTACCATTTTATAAGATTTAAAGCTTTGTTTTTCTTCTTTTTTTCTTTTTTCTCTCTCTCTCTCTCTCTCTCTTTTTTTTTTCATCCTGTACTTGTAGAAAGCTCAGCTATGCCAGAAAAATCTGTTCTGTTAATGCTCAGGTGTATCACAGTACTTATGGATCAAATTTTTGTGGTTTTATAGGGGTTGTTATCACTCCCCTGTATAACATTTGTAGCATGTAAATGGGACAGACTATCTGATATGACAATATGGTGATAAAATATTTACTTTTAATGTAGCGTGTTTACTATTAGATATCAAAACCTTTTATTAAAAAAAAAAAAAGGCAAAAAACTTCTACTTTCAATATAGAGAAACAAGCCCGAAAGTTTAAATTATTTATGCCAAATCCATTACCAGCTCAGTGGCAGAATCAGAAACTGATTCTAGTTTTATTATGTTTGCCAATGCTGTGCAGTGCTCAGAATATTTCAGTTAATGAAACATAAACCAATAAATAATAAACCAGTAGCCTGCCCTGGGATTTCAGTGGGAAGAGACTTGGGCTGTTACTGTGAATTGTAGCAGCTGCTTCAGAAACAGGTGCTGTCCTTGAGTACCTGCCTGAACTTCGGTGTCCCATCCTTGAAAGTGAGGCACAATTTATTTAATCCATGAAATGCCATTTGCAACTAGTTCTTCAAACAGTTTTGCTCCTAAATGATTGCATTTTTCTACATTTTTGATTGATCATAACCGTTCCCCATTTCTTCAGGTAATCTTGTGGGTGATCAAATAAATGGTGGAATTCCCCTTTTCTCTTAGCACCCTGTTATGTTCTGCTGAGTCTAATCCAGGTCACTCCACTGCTTTTGTGTTTGGGCTTTCTTGGATTGTGGGATCATGGAATGGTTTGGGTTGGAAGGGACTTTAAAGCCCATCCAGATCCACCCCCTGCCATGGGCAGGGACACCTTCCACTGTCCCAGGTTGTCCAGCCTGGCCTTGGGCACTGCCAGGGATCCAGGAGCAGCCACAGCAAATCTGGGCACCCTGTGCCAGGCCCTCCCCACCCTCCCAGGGAACAATTCCTGCCCAATATCCCATCTAACCCTGCCCTTGCTCAGTTTGAATCCATTCTCCTGTGTCCTGTCACTCCAGGCCCTTGTCCAAAGTCTCTCTCCATCTTTCTTGTCAGCTCCTCCAGGTACTGGAAGCCCTTGATTATGTCACTCTGAAGCCAGAGTGACAAATTTTTCTCCAGGCTGAACAAGCCCAAATCTCTCAGCCTTTCCTCATGGGGAGAGATTCTCCATCCCTCTGATAACCTGGTGGCCTCCTCTGGACATGTCCCCTTTGTCTTCCATCCCAGATTTGGGGCGGGTGACAGCCCAGAGCCACGCTGGGGCTGTGCCAGCAGGAAGGGCAGGCAAAGCCAGGCCTGCTCCCACTCACATTTGCCAGCAGCATCCCTCAACTCCAACTTTTATGGACCGAGAAATGCTATGATCAGTCTGCCCTTGCAGCCCGGCAGTGAGTGAGTAACAGACTCACATCTTCCACATTTACATCTGCTCAGAAAAGCACATTATCCCATGCTCCAGCAGCACACCAAATGCATCCATGGCATGCAGGGGCTGTGCCTGAGAGGACGTGTGCTCCAAGAAATGTGTCTGTGCCTCAGTTAAAAGGCATATTTTCCATTCCTGTCGTCCCGAGGTTTTCTTTACATTGTATGCAGCAGCTCTTAGCTCATAATTACAGGTCAGCAGTTATTTAAGGCAGTCCAGCCTGTTTCTCCATAGCTAAAATAACTTCAAAACGTGCATTTATCCCCTCAAAACGGGTGGGATTGTGTTACAAAGTGTAGCTCTGAATGACTCCGCTGAAACACACCTGAGAGCCATGCAGAGCCAGCGTAATCGAAGAATAAACTCTCTGTAACCTTCCCAGAGCCACCTTCCTTGGGAGCTGCTGGCAAAGCTCACGCCTGCTCTTTGCCCAGAATCCCCCTAAAGACCAGGAGGGGATGTTTTGTGGCAGGTTCATGCAACTGCAGTTGTGAAAAGGCAGAAAATGCTGAATCTTGGTCGCTATTCTTGCAGCAAAACATTTGTTTCCACCTCACCCATGATTGATTCTATTTCCTTAATAGAAAAAACATTCCCTGGGTAATTCCAACCACATGTGAGATTTTTCCATAACAATTTCTGCAAACATCCCCTGAAACACCTGCAAAAATTTTCATGCCCGCTTCTGAACTGGGGCTTTACATCTTAAAAAATGCCACTTCCATTTGCTTTAATGCTTGGAATTCAATTTATGGCTGCAGCACGGATTTCACATTTGCCTGCCTGGCATGGAAATCCTGCCAGGCTTTTTTCCTTGCGCTGCCCTTCAGAGACCACCATGGGAGGGAAGAAAGGAGAAGCAGCTTTTCTGTGCTGCTCTCCTGCTCTTCCTCATTTCCCAGGACTCCCCACCACAGCCATGTGATGTCCTTATCTTCCACAAATCCACAAAATAGTTGCTTTATGGGCTTTGATGGCTTACCACAGAGAAGGAAGTGTGAAGGCTTTGAAAATTAGCTGAGGTGGAAGGGAGAAATCCGTGAGGGCAGGATCAGTGTGGGGCTGGGAGAATGTCTCATGAAGCTGAGGTAATTCTGTACCTTGCATGGACCTTGCTGAGCTTCGTGGCCAATTGTCCTTGCCTTTCATGAGTGGGGTTAGGCACTTCTGGACAAGGGCCTGGAGTGATGGGACAAGGGGGAATGGATTCAAACTGAGCAAGGGCAGGGTTGGATGAGATTTTGGGAAGAAATTCCTCCCTGTGAGGGTGGGGAGGCCCTGGCACAGGGTGCCCAGAGAAGCTGTGGCTGCCCCTGGATCCCTGGCAGTGCCCAAGGCCAGGCTGGATGGGTTTGGAACAGTGGAACAGTGGAAGTGGGACACTGGGACAGTGGAAAGTGTCCCTGCCCATGGCAGGAGATGAAACAAGAAGATTTTTGAGTCCCTTCTAACCCAAACCATCCTGTGACTCTGTGACTCATGTCAGGCTTCCCAAGCAGAGATTTTCCAGCTCTGCTGCTGTCCTGGCTCACCAGCAAATCCCAAAGGCAAATGTGAGAGCTGCCTTTCCCCTTTAGGATTTCACACCTTGCAGCAGTGTGGGCAGGGAGGACAAATTGGCCATTTCACGCTGTGCTGCACCACAAGCTGAGCATCCAGGTGTGCCTGGAATGCACCTCTGCTGTGTTATCAGCCTGGAATGCACCTCTGCTGTGTTATCAGCCGTGCTGTGCATGTCCTGTGCGTGCTCAGCTCTGGGAACCACGAGATGGAGGAGCCAGAGGAGTGGAAAGTGCCCTGAGGTGTCCTGGGAGAGCTGCAGGCCACAGCATTAAAAAAAAAAACCAAACCAAACCAACAAATGATTTCTACCTTTGTGCTGTGCAGTCATTTGAAGCTGCTTTTTAAGTTTTTCTAATAGTGAGTTGTTTTTTCACCCCTAATTAACATTTTTCACTTTGATATGGTCATAGACGGAAGCGAAATTTTGGTTAATATTTTTGTTTCTTCGGTTGCAAAGGAGGGCATTAAAAGAAAGAATTGCTTTCTCTTCTTAATGCATTTATGGCATGTAACACAAAATTTGGAAGGGAATAAAGCAAAAATCAATTGTAAAACCGTTTGAAATGATATTTATAATTCCGGAGGGCTAAATAGGCCGGGGCTCAGCGGATGTTTCTTTTCTTAGCCAGCAGAAAAGCACCGGAAAGGAAAACCAAGCTCTTCAAAACTTTATTTTCATAACAGGGTAGTCTAACTACCATAAGAACCATCTGCTAAAATCAGGCTTGTGTTTTTTGTTTTTTGTTTTTTTTTTTTTAACAGAAACTAATGTGACACTGGATCTGGTTTTAACAAAGCACAGTTTTAAAAATAATTTTTCTCCTCGACAAAAGGAGAGTTATGGCTCAAGACGACAGGTTCCCACAAAACCCAAAGGCTAGACCTTGCTAAATCACAACTCTTTTAGTTTTAAATCACCTCCTTGATGAGGACATAGCATTCTATTGGGCAATATTTCACAAGAGCTGACCTTGTAGGTGACTGTGGTCACAGGGAAAAGATGTAGTGAGGCAGGGGAGGTGGCAGGGTGTTGTTATCCCTGGGAGTTTTCATGTGAATAGTCCCAGTGAACAATTAAAAAATAGGATTTGTGAGACTGAGGGTAAATCAGCCCCTCCTCTGTCCACATTTTCCTCCTATAAGCTGTGAAGTGCTGGCCCTGCTGCAGTGGCCTCTTTGCCCCCTTCCTTCCTGCACTGCAGCTGTCACAGGGTTGCTCTTGGCAAAGAACATCTCAGATTGGGAGCATTTTATACTTTTAAGTAATTGAAGGAGTCTGCACAGCCAGGTAATCAATGAACTATGTAAATGCCAATACTAAAATGAAATGGTTAATTGAATTTAATTTCCCTGGGCTGCTGCTTCTGCATTCTCCCAGTGTGCTGCCCTAGGACAGGCAACCCTTTCAGGAACAAAGAGGGTCTTTGCATCCAGTGGAATAGCATGAAACCCATTAAAATCCCTGGGAGTCTTTCCATGCTATTTAACAGGTTTGGCTCATCCCATTTATGAGCTCCAGGGAAGAGTGTTGCTCTTGGCCCTTTCTGCAGAGGCCCCTCTCAGGGGTCAGCATCTCACCCTGCAAGTCTGACCTGGGGGGATGTACCCTTGGAAGGAATTACAGTGCAGGCAAGTGGCCAGAACACTTTTTCTCAGGTGATTTTATACCTCCTGAGAGCCGTGTGCTGGGCAACTCTGATTTATTGCAAAAGGAGTTGGCACAGCACATAAAACACCCAATGTTGTGCTAAAACAATTCTCACAACTGGTCTCTCTGAGGCAGTGCTCCTGTTTGCTGGCAGCTCAGGGCAATTCTGATGACAAATTAGTGTGAATTTGTACGTGCTGAAATCTCCCCACGCCCCAGCACGGCCTAGGAACAGCTCTGCAATACTGAAGTGGCCCGAGAGCAGAACCAGCACCATCAGCAGTGATTTATCACAAATCATTGGAGCTCTGGAGGTGAAGGAGGACCTGCAAGCTGTGAGACTTCAGCTGCAGGATGCTCAGTCTGTGACACTTGTGCCAACACTTCCCAAGGGATACTCAGCTTTATCCAAAACCCTTGGAGCTTCTGTCCCTGGGGACACTGGAGGGTCACAGCTGCAGGGGCTCTGACGTTTTTGCCTCTACTTCACTGGAGGCTTCTTGTGCACAGCCTTCCAAAGTTCTTTGTTCTTTTTGGACTTCAAATTTTCAGCAGTGGAGTTATCCATCTGTCCAAAAGTAATATAAGTGTGATCTTTCCCTCCCCTTGCCTCCTCTGGAGCATCTTTGATGTGTTTGGGCAGGAAAACATCGAATTGGAAGAGCAGCAAGGCCTCTCCTGGTTTTTCTTGTGCTGTCATGTCCTCAGCTGCTCTTTGTGGGCTCTCTGGCACTCCCACACAGCCCTTGCTCTGTTCCTGGTCCCTTTGATAATCCACACCCCCTGCTCACTCTCATTCTTGCTCCCTGTCACTTTTCCCTCCTCCCTCTCCCCATTCTCACGGGATATCCGTGACCCAAATCCTTCTCTCCCCAGCAGTCAGGTTGTTAGGGATTTACTGCTCTGCTCATCATTTCCCTTCTCCTTTTAAACAACAGCCTATTGCATCAGGCTTTTGGCCAAAAAACCTATGATGCCCTGGAGCTTTAAGGTCCCTATGGACACATTCAGACCTAGGTTTTGGTGATTCCCCAGACTAGGAGTGGATGTGAGATCCAGATTTGTTGTGGCTGCCCCTGGAGCCCTGGCAGTGTCCAAGGCCAGGCTGGACAGGGCTTGGAGCAGCCTGAGACAGTGGAAGGTGTCCCTGCACCCACTGGATGGGCTTTGAGTTCCTTCTAACCCGAAGTATTCCAGGATTCTTTAATCTTAAAGCTTTGCTGTGGTTCAGTATAAAGATAGGAGCACCCTGCCAACATCAGCCTGGGGGAGAATTAGGAGGTGGATTTGGGGGATTAATTAGCTGGAATGTTGGGCTTTGGATTGCTCAGGCTGCCAGGTGAGTGGAGCTGAGCCCATCTGCAGGTTTCTTACAGCCCCAGACTGTCTTTGCTGTGCACAGTCTCCCAGCAGCACAGAGCAATTCACAGCACGTCTTTAGCTCCCTTCCAGGAGCTCTGCATATTCTAAAATTCTCTGAAAAGCCATCTCCATCACCCCCACAGCTGCTCCTGTCAGCTCCTTCCAATTTATTCTCAGGCTCTACCACTGCAGGTTTTACCTGCTGGCTCCCCTTCCAGAAAGGATGAGCTCTAATTGTTCCAGCTCCTTCTGAGTCTCTCAAAAGGCTGAGCCACAACTTCTGCAGTCGCTGCAGACTTGGGTTCCCACGGCCATCAGATATGCAAAATGCATTTCCTCCTGCCAGAGGCTTGGAAATTCCTGTGCACCTGTTAGGATCTGGCTCTGGTGCACCTTTCCTAGTGTTTCATGTAAGATCAGAGCTTCTCCAACCTGTGATATAATTCTGCCTGAATTAGGAAGCTTAGTTCTCAGCTTTTTTTTGCACAAAATTGAAGTTGGTGACATTTCATGCTTTGAAAAGCTGCTCTGAAGAGGCTAAGATATTATTAGGTGTTGTTTGAAAAGCATTTAAACTGTCTCAGCTCCATTTTTCTCCCAGACTGTTGGGATGAGAACATTTGGCATCAGTGTTTTCTCTAATCTAGAATACCCAAGGACAGATGACCAGTGGTGGACAGAGTCCTCTCCATGCTTTCTTTTCTGGGAGAATCAAACTGTTCTTGGCCTGTTTTGAGGTGGGATTATCAAAAAAAGCACAATTGCAGGGAGCTTCATTATTAAGGGAGCTTTAAATTGCAGCCTCTGCCTGTAGCATGGAGGCATCTGCACTGCAGCTACGTTATGTCTGGATCCATCAACATGGATCTTCCCTAGCCTGGATCCTTTGGCAGATTTGACACATTTCATCAGTTATTTTTTATTTCCGTAATCATCTGATGATGGGTACATTGTACCCTTGTGCTTCATTTATGCTTTTCTATTCCTGTGCAAAAATCCCACGGTTCTTGAGAATTAACCATATTTTTAAACATCCCTCTACCTCCTTTTTCCCCCTCCAGAACCTAACAATCTTCAAAGGTGCAATTTTAGCTTAAACTTATTGTCATAGGCTACAGAACCCTTTGGTAGCATTTTTTTTCAATGTAATATTTCTGCTTTACTGGCCTTTCTAGTTGGTTTTTAATACTGTTTTCTGGTATGACACTTGCCTGAGTACCAGTTTATGGGACACCTGAGTTGAATTGTTCTTTAATGGAGGATTTCATTCCTCTCTACAGGCTTTTCTGTGTACAATTCCCTTCTCTGCCACTCTGAATGGCCTTTGCTGGATTCTCATTCGCTTCTGCTTGTTTGGCTGCAAATACTTGGGAAAGGGTTGTATTTCTTTCAGTACTTGCAGTCCTTTCCCTCAAAATGAGCCATCGTGAAGCCTCTGAAGTCCGTGTTTGCTGTTCAGCAAAGAAGGGAGGAAAGTTCCCAAGTTAAGCAACTTATTGGCAGCACCAGGCATCCTTCACCTATGGGAAGCACAGAGAAACATTAGGGAAGCTAAAGGATGGGAAACCCCACTTGTAATTATTTTAAGTGCCTTGTGCCTGGAAAAATGACTGACTTGCTCACTTCTTGGCTCTCCAGGTTTCTTGCATCTGAAGAAGAGCACAAATGACATGAAAGCACAGCTTTTGTTTGCTGGAGAGTTTTATTTTTGTCTACATTTTATGCAAAGCACTGCAGCCTCATCCAGCCCGTGGCTCCACACTGACTCTGGTTTTCAGCAGGATAAATCCTTCTTCCCACGGCCTCTGGGGTGAATTCAAAGCCCTGCCACCTCCTCGGGATTTGGTTGGGTCTGGCTGAATTCTGCTGGCGTGGTCTCTTCCTGAACTAGGAGGTGGCACCGTGTTTTAGGAAAGAGCAATGAAGTGTCAGGGTCAATAGAGTGTCAATGGGCTGACAAACGCTGGCCCGTGTGTCCAGACAGCCTCAAATCACACACCCTGATGGGTCTCAAACCAGGCAGCCCAAATTTTCTGCCTAAATTGCTGCTCGTGGCTGAAAAGCCAGGCTAAGCTGCCTGGGCATCTCTGTTCTCTTCCCCAGTGCCTGGGTCTTGCAACCAGTTTTCCGTGTTTTCTCTTGTATCTCATTCCACATCTTGCACAGAAAGGTACGTTTCATTTAAGCTGGAGTTTACCATTCATTTCTCTGCTGAAATTAATTGAACTGTTTTCCTGGAAAAGCTGTAGCATGCAGAAGATCTTCTTGCTCTGTAACACATCACAGATTTCCGTGTGCTTTGTTTGAAAAATTGTTCCTAAAAAACCATGCAAGTAATTGAAGATAGCTGGAGCTGCAACTTCACGTTGTGATGATGTTAAGACTGAAATCCTCATCTCCACCTGTGGCTCCTGTTTGCAATTTGTATTTTTTCTTATTTGTAATATGAAAGCAGCACTCTTCTGCTGAGAGATGGATGCAACTGGAATTGGTGGCATTACTGGAGTGAAGGCAATATTCTCACCTTTTCTTGTTGATTCAAGCTGCAAGTCTTTTCCACTCTGAAGGATTACCATGAGTTTGGTTTTCCAGCCTTGCTAGGAAATGTCTTGTATCCTTTGAAAATAGGAACATTCGAGTTGCAATTGGCATGGACTGAGAAAAGCCCTTATTAATGAACCATCCTGTTTTTTCTGCTGTAACTTCCATGCCCTCAGAGTAGGAGCACGAGGTGACATTTGTGGGTCAGGATCAGGGTGGGGGCTCAGCTCAGCTTCTCTAATAGATCATCTCTCATTCAAAACGTGGCCACAAATGAGGTGACCATCATGCCTGGTTGGGACAAAACTGGAGTCAAGAGCTCTAACTGGTTTGTTCATTGATAGGAAGAATTGCTGTTAATCTGCTTTGGTGGGTTTAAAAAAAAAAAAAAAAAAATAAAGACACATTTGTTCCAATAAGAAAAACTTCGTGCAGCTGAGCTCTGAATAAAAGTAAAAAGGAATAGTGGAATTCAGTGCATGATGCTATTTATAAAAATGGCCTTCACATTTCTGTGGTTTCTTCAACCTGGAAAAGCAAATTTGCCCATGTTTTCGTTTCCTAAGAGGAGATAAGAACCCCACTCCCTGGAAAAAGCTCAGTGAAAGGCTGAGCCTTGATGTGTGCTGGCTTATGAAGCACTGCTATATGGAAACCACAGAAATGGAATGTAATTGCAAACTCCTGCTCCATCCTATATATACAGTGCCCAGACAGTCTGGTCAGCTGTGCCCAAAACAGGGATTTGTTCTGAGGGAGCCAAAGCTGTCTGGGTGTCTGGTCACCTCTCTCTGCCCCTTCCCTGCCTCCTTTCTCATCCTTCCCCCATGCTTAGGGAAGACCTGGAGCCTTCAAACGATGTGAGAGCTGAGAGCATGGAGGGTGATTTACTCACTTTGCAAATACTCAGCAGCGTTTTTTCTCAGTCTATCAGAAATCCTGCTGTAAACTGAAAATTGTGGGACATCAGGGTGGCAGCCCTGGGTCTGCAGAGGGGTGGGAAAGAACCCACCCTGCATCTTCCTTCCACCCCACCACTGACACACACTGCAGCTTTTTCACATTTCTCCACTCTGAATCCGACTCCTCCTCACCCCATTCAATATTTGATGGCTGAGTGGGTGGTGCAGTCCTTTTTCGCCCTGGAATTGTCTCAAATGGGGTCAATTGACTGAAATGAGATCAGTTGCCCCCAATGGGATCAATTGCCTCAAATGGGATCAGTTGCCTGTGATTTTTCCAGCCCTCAGAGCTGGTGTTAGGAAAGGAGTTGTTGCCTGCTCAGCCCTTCTGTGTCCCCTCCAGTCACCTCCTCTGACCTTGGATCCCAATCCTTCCACGGCTCTTCCTGAGTATTTGGAAGGCAAGTTATGGTCCAGTCCCACCAAAACTGGCTTTGGGGCCCAAACTCCTCTCACAGAATCACTTAGGCTGGAAAAACTCTCTGAGATCATTGAGTCCAAGTGCCCAGCACTGCCGAGGCCACCAGTAAACCATGTCCCAGGTGCCACATCCACCACATCCAAGTGGTGATGGGCAGTCAGTGTTTAATATTCATGCATCACTTCATATTACTCCTCCCATCCAGTGCCTTTTGCTTGGGTCTGTCTGCATTGCTTGTCAGGGAATTATTTGGCTCCTGGTTATCAAGAGATTAACTCTTCTTTTTTTTATTTTTCTTTTTTTCTTTTTTTTTCCCTTTTTTTCTTTTTTTCTTTTTCTTTTTCTTTTTCTTTTTTTTTTTTTTCTTTCTTTTTACCAGCATTATTATTTTGCTTGCACTAAAAAAAGGCAGAGCACTATACANCAAATTTAACTTTGCTTTTTTTGTCTTTGCTCTCAGCTATCTGAAGCAGTGATTTAGATGAGCTGTGACCTCTGGAGGATTGTGGTCTTCACAAGGAGGTGCCTTGCAGCAGCTCAGCCCCAGCCTGTGGCAGTGCCAGACAGGCCAGAGGACAGGGCCACCACTGACCCATTCCTGTGTTAAACCACATCCTCAGGGCTATGTTTATTTAACTGTGCAAACAGCACCTTCAGCTAAATGTTGGGTACTCTAGGAATGTCTCGCTCCCTGCAGGGGCAGGATTTGGGCATCCTGCAAGCAAAGCACCTGGGGTGGATGGGCAGGGTTCAAAACCAACCCCAGAAAATGGTTTCTGGGGGAGGTTGTGCCCCCAGTCCCACTGGGTTTGCCTCTTCTGGGATTTCTGCAGCAAAATCCTGTGTTCTCTCCCCATCATCTCCTGTCCCTGGTGGATCTCCCAGGGCCGGGAGTTCCTGCAGCTCCACAGCCTTGGACAGAGTCCCTGCAGGCCACAGGAAAATACCCAGCTTTTAGCTGCTGATGGCTTGAATTGGATTTAAACCAGAGCAGATCTGTAAATAAAAGACCCTCCAGTCCATTACCAGCCCTGTGCAGTTCAGGCCTGCCAGACTCACTGCATTTCCAAGGTAGCTCTTGAAATAAACTCTGTGTTCTCTGGACATATACACTTACATTTTCACCTCAGCCATTTAGGATCACATGAGCCTTTAAAAGCTTTCCCAGGCTTCAATTGCCTGAGCTGATTATGCACAAATCTGATTTGGGTGCTGGCTCCCATTCCTGTTACCATCCTATCCTATTTCAGCCACCCCTCCCATCTCTCCCATAGTTATGGAATCCAGATTTAAGGGGATTTGCCAGAATGTCCATGAAAACCTATCTTGCTGAATCTCAAACTGATTCCAATAATAATTAATCTTTCCAGCAAAGCTTCTTGTGCAAATGTTGTGCTTTCACTTTGCCCAGCCACCAACACACATCCCAGTCACTTTATACCTTTCCTGGTCTGTTTTATTTGTGTTTTTCTAAGGAATAACTATTTATAGTTGTTTATATATATTAATATATATTAATATAGTTAATATGAATCATATTTTATAACACAAGAGCAAGCAGAGCTAGCTGTGTTTCAGTAAAAGAGACAATCAGAAGTTAATTTACACTTGGCAAGCACAGAGGTAAAGTGGGACTATGAAAATCAGGTACTGAATTTTAGGTTGTCAAGTAAGGAATGTTTAATGGCAGAGGTTTTTTTTAATGGAAGGAAAATTGCATATACTTCTCATATTCTCTGCTGGGGCTGTCAAAGTTTGGGGAAAAGTGCTACACAAGCACTTTTCCTCCTGAAGAACAAAAGAACTGCATAATCTTTCATTCTAACTTTTGTTTAAAGCTGCCATAATCCTCACCCCCACCCACTCCCTTTAGGATTATTTCTGAGTGGCATTTCTCTCTTCCTTTATTTTGCAGGACAAACTGGAGCATCACCCGTGCTCTTGTTTTTGAGGGGGCCTGCAGATAAAATGCATCAGCTGGTGCTGAGGTCCCAGACAGGAGGGTGGGAGAGCTGCAGCTGCAGTCCTTCCCTACAGCACCACTGCACAAGGTTGTCTTCTAAAACCTGCACATAAAGGATGTAAACTTTTTTATTTTTTCTTTCTCTATAGCCTAGGGAGATTTAAAAGTCATTGGGAAAATGTCCAAAAAAAGAAACGAAGTGTTTAATAATGCTATTTTTGTCCTGGACTCTGCGAATTCCTCACGTCTTCTCCTCCTCCCCTCTCTTCTGATTTGCACTGTGGGATTAATAAACTGATTCAAGTGTAGATTTTAAACCTGAAAGGTTGCTGCTTTCTTCTGATGAGGTATATCCCCATCTGAGCCAAGCTGTGGCCTGACCTTGAATTCCAGCTTGGGAGGGGCTGGTGCTGGGGGTGCTGCCTGCCACAAGCCAGGCTGGATTCAGAGGGGAACCCCACGAACCTCGACCCACAGCACCTTGAATTTCTTCTCTGCTAATTCAGCACGGAAGGTGTCTCAGTTTAGGGCAAATCTGGGAGGAAACCTCCGCAGGGGGTTCCCCCAGAAAAGCCGATCCAAGCCACCCCTCCCCTCAGCTGGTTCAGGAAATAGAGTTCCTTGGAGAAAAGTGGAAAAAACTATTTATTTAACAAACAAAACACCCACAAGCATAAAGAATGAACAACACTATACAACAAGACCTCTTGCCGTTCTGAAGAGATGGCAAACCCAGAAAAAGTCTTTTCCGTGGGTGTGTCTTTGGTTTTTCTCTCAGTCTCTCTCTCTCCGAGGCTCGGGCCCGGCGTCCCGGCTGCGGCGCCGCTTGGGGGGAGCCCCCTGCCCCGGGCAATGGTCCTGGGGTCCCCGGATCGAACAATAGCAGAGCAGTCCAAAAAAAAAACCACTTTGGGTCTCAGCTAATTAAAAAAACTGGCCAAAAAACAAAAGAGGGGAAAAAAAAAAAAACCACCAAAGGAGAGCTCTCCGCTGTCTGTGCAGACAACCCAGAGTCCAGGAACAGGAATGCTGAAGGTGTTATCTCTATGTTTTGAAAACAGCTGCCTCAGATGTTCCACTGCATGTCTCTCCTTCTACCCCCTTTTGCTCTCAGATCCTGTCTTAAAGGTGCAAAACTTATTTCTGGGCAAAACAGATGAAATGGGGATAAAAGCATCATACAGTCAGCCCAGGAGAGAAGGAAACCCTGCAGGAGAGGGGACAGTCCCTGCTCACAGGGCCCTGAGACAGACCAGGCCTCTCCGTCTCAGCCTGGTTTTCCCCATAGGCCTCCTAACAGCCTTGCCATGGCTGATGGAGAAAGTTCTCTCCTTCATTCATTTCGTCTCATCTGGAACAATTTTTTAGCTTTATTGCTTCGCTGGTTCATACATTTCCAAATTACGCCTGTTTTCCCCCTTGTGCCCGTTAAATTCCCTCCCTTCCTCAGAGTGTTAATTAAAAATATTAAAATTTAAAACCTGATTTGTGATAATCTTTCAAAATCAGTGAGGGCTTTGGGGATTCTCTGAGTGATCATGTGGTAGAGACAGAAAAAATTTGCTGTTTGATGCTGAGAGTTGCCCTGGCTGCTTTGCACTTGGGTGACTCCAGCCTGAGGCTCTCCTTAGGCCTTTGCTCTTTTTAGCCCAGGTGAGAAGGAAATGCAATAAATTTTTCAGTCCATTATTCAGCAGGATTAAGGGTGTGTAAAATATTATAAATTAGCAGTACCTGTACTTCATATTCTGCTTAAAACTAATTTGGGATAGAATAACACTTAAGTCTCCTGATACAACCTAATGAAATATAAGAAATTACAGAGTCAGGAGAAAGCCTCTTGTCTTTGTGAATGCAGATGATCCAGAGTACAGTTTATAAAATATTTCCATTACACTACTTTAAATGATGAATCTTCCAACTTGTTTAGAGGTAATTTTCTAGGCTGGCATTGTCACCACCTGGATAATTAGTTATTTGAGAGAGAAATAAAGGTGTTTTGTTTTCAGGGTAAAAGCATCATCCTTAAGTAATGCAGATACTTTTTGCCAAACTTAATCCAAATTGCCTTAGGAGCTGAAACTTCCTGTTTGAATATTTTTAGGAAACTAATTAACTCTCAGAGATGCAAGTAGAGGTTTAAAACACGAAAAGCAGGTTGTGAGCCAAAGTTTTAACAGGAGTCACACAGAGTATCACCATTTCCACCCATCTTTGCCCCAGAAAGAATTTGCTCTTGATTTATCTTTGTTTGGCTTCAGTTTTTGCACTAGAAAACCCAAACAAAATGATTTCATGTTTGTGTAATATTTTAAACCTTACCTATCCAAAAGCCACAAAACCCAAATAACTCTTTCCCCTCATTTTTTTTTATGATGTGGTGAAGCACAAACTTACCAGAGGAAACACCAACAGCACATCCTACAGAGATGTCATCTGCCACGTTGTTTGTTCTAATTTAAGACCTTTTTTGGGGCTTGAATGGATGGAAACCGTGGGACAGGTGACAGCAACTGCACCCAGAGCTCCCAGATGGATGGGAGAGGTATTTTTTCACCCCAGTAAGGAGTGTAGGGGGTCTCCAGCATCAATCCTTGCCTGTCACAGCCTCGGAGCCCCCCTAAACCCCACCCTGTGAGTCCTCCCCGGGTTGCCTGAGCTTTGATCCCCTGCTTTTGTGACCCGGAGCTCAGGGATGCAGTGACAAATCCTGCCAAGCCCTCGGAGCTGACAGGACAGCCAAGGGGGCAGCTCCTTTTATTCGCTGTGAAAATGCCATTGCTGGGCTTTGATTCCTCTGAAACGCGTTCTGTGCTGGAGGAGGAAGGGCAGAGCCTCCTTGAGAGGTGCTTTTTCCTGCGTTTGAAGCAGTGTCTGATCGCCTGGGATCGCGGCAGCTCAATAATCAGGATTTCCTCTATAGCTGGGGATCAAAGCCGGCGGTGCTCTCAAGATGCTGGCGATGCAGAGCAGCTCCAAAGTTGGCTTGAGGCAGAGCTGCCAGCTCCGTGTGTGCTGCTCGGCATCCCTAGGCATGGAATCCAGCACTGGGAGCACTGGCAGGGGTCCGTTATCCCAAAAAACACGGAAAAGTTGGCGTTTACCTGAGCAAAACTCAGCAGACCCGGCAGAGCTGCCTGAGCATCCTTGGGAGGGAGGGTTGGGGTGGTTTGTGCTTTCTGAGCCTCCTGAAACACCCCAGGGGATGTAAAAACAGGAGTAAAAACCTACTGAAGTTTAGTGGTGAGCACACACCAGGAAGACATCTCACATCAGCTCCGGGGTGTGTGTGTGAGCTCCCTGGTAATTCCAGAGGCAACAGCAACATTTAGGTGCTCAGCACTTGCTTAAAAAAAACCATCCTAATGATACTTGACACATTTTTCCTAGATGAAATCGTAAATTTGAATCCATTTATCCCTTCCCCCCAAAAATAAAAAAATAAATAAAATTAAAATGGCATTTTAGTTTTTGCCACTTTTAAGAAAAAGCATTTCTCAAGAAGTTGCAAGTGGAGATTTGTTACATTTCATTTCAGAAGATTTATGGCATGAACAAACTCGCTCCTGGTGAAAAATGAATCAGGTTTTTTTCAGATCTCTGCTGAGGGTTTGGAGGAGTTTTTAATTATATAAATGAGATACAGAAAGAGAAAAGTACATATGTGTTTTCAATGCTTGAGAAATGTTTTCTCTGAGTTCCACACACACTGCTGGACTGGTCTGCTGAGCATCTGCAGCAGCACAGGTTTGTGCAAAAGCCTCAGGAAAACAGTTGCATAATTGTATTTACTGGATTTTCCCATAAAGAGCAGTTTTCCTGCCTGAGAAAAACGTTTTCATTACACAAGGTCTAAGTAAATACAGTCATGTTTCTAGAATTTATTACTTCTTGGGGAAAACATTTTATTAGGAGTTTTATTCCATTACAAATGTTGAATAGGAATTCTGGAGGAGTTGTGTTTGTTTTCTGAAGCGTGCTTAATTTAAGCCTCACCATTGGCCACAACTTCTTCATTACCATACTCAGTAATGGACTTGCATGCATTAACTTCCGTTTCTATGTCCCTAAGAAGATTTTCAGGGGAAAAAAAATGAGCATTACATTAAATACCCCATTTTCTACAAGAAGAAAAGTTAAGGCCAATTAGGGATGAAAGATCCCAGCTCCCTGTAATGTCAGAGAGCCGAGAGAACAGGAAGGTGTTTCCTATTTGACAAATTCCCTCAAGTTACTTGTTATTTCTCAGCTTTGTTTCTCTCTAGGAGTAACCTGAAAGTGACTTAATTTTTATTTTTCTTAAATTCAATTTGTAGTCAGCTAATTCCCTCTTCAGCAGGAGAGCTGATGAACGGAGAGGGGAAAGTTTGGAGGTCTCTTGTGGGAAAGTTCAAGGATTGCCAATGAGCTCAGAAATGTGGAGCCCTGCTTGGGGGTGAGCACAGCTCCCAGACCTCCTGTCTCCAGAAAGCTGGGAGAACAAATGAGAATCAGTGCCAAACCAGACACAGATTTGAGTTTTATGAGGGGAAAGTGGGATTTCTGTTTGAGGCTGGGTGGAGGAGCAGTCACACACTTCAGCAGAGAGATGCACCTCCTGTGTCCACTCATCCCTATGCACATAAAGCCAAGGGGCAGGGCTCAGGAGGTGGATGGATTTGCTTCAGAATTATGTTATTCACTCACAGTCTTCCCAAAGTGTTTAACTCTTCTTGGCTGTTTTTGTTTTGGTTTGGTTTTTTTTTTTTCTTTACCTGGGATTACTTCAGCACAAGTCAACTGAGTTAAAGAATCTCATTAAAGGGAGGAAATTCTATCAGATGCCAGCAAAATAAACCAGGAGAGTAATCAGTCTTTAGAAAAAAAGCTTCAGGTTGTGGAGCCACGCTGAAGAAGAAGCTGGGGAATGGTTCAGCTGAGGGAATCTGGTATTGGAAGGGAGATTCAGAGGCATAACACTAAACACCAGGACGTGGCATTTCTCTGAGCATTTACAAGTGTATAATGGCCATACCTAAGAACAATGCCTTTTGAATGAGCTGGGGGCTTCAGAAAGGTTGAAAAAGAGAGAAATAAAGCAAAAGTTTTGTGTGATGCAACACCTGGGCTTGGTGCAGAGTGAGGAGAATTCAGGTGAGGGATAGCTTGGGCTGACATTGCCCGAGGTGGGGTACAGGAGATATGATGTGCTGAGCAAAGAATTGTTCAGGAGCAGCAGAAAGCACTTTTTGGCATAAAACCCACCCAAGGGTGCATGAGCAAGAGAGCTGCTTCCCACAGACATTGACAACATCGTTCAGTGTGGTGAGAGTTCTGAAAAGTCTGTGCACAATCACAGAATCGTTTAGATTGGGAAAGACCTCTGGGATCACTGTGCCAATTAACCCAGCGCTGCCAAGGCCACTGCCATGTCCCAAGTCCCCACATCCACACATCTTCTAATTCCCTCCAGAAGCTGTGAAATCACTGGCACTGCCTGATCTCAGCTGGAGGCAGGGCTGCTGCCACCCAGGTGCTCCCTGTGCCAGTGCCACCCCCGTGGCACCCTCAGGAACCACCTTTACCCCACTGCCATGGCTGAGCTCAAGGTGCTGAGTTATTTCAGCAACTGCCAGCTCCAAAAATCAACCTGGGCTCGAGTTTCCTGTGCAAAAAAACCAGATAAAGACTGAAGTCCTAATGGGAGTTAGTCTGCAAGTGTTGGTGCTGGATCTGCTGTACACATCTGTGTGTGACAAGCAGTTCTAGACCACCAGGCAAGGAAAAGGACTTGTCAGGTCTATTTCCCTCTGGGACAATCTATTTAAAAAACATCATATTTTCTTGTAATTGAAGCTTTGCAGAGAGTTTTAGAGCCACATGCTCAAAATCTGCAGGAATAGCAGAGAGCACGGTCCTTTCCAGGATCACACAGGGGTTCCATGAGTGCTCTGGCAGGAGGGATCCTGCAGCCAGCCATGGTGGTGCTGTGGAAGGGGCACACAAGGCTGTGGAGGCTGAGGTAGAACATTTATGCACCTGGACATCCCAAAAACCCATCAAGGAAAAAAGCCCATGGGGCTCTGGTGTAAGGGAAGGTTGGAACTAGGTGGGCTTTCATGTTCCTTCCAACCCAAACTACTCCATGGTTCTGTGATTCTGTGGAAAAAAAAGATGAACATGAATAGGATAACCTGGAACAGGATGTGATAACTGGCTTGGCTGGTGCTGGAGATGTTTCTGTGGGATTGCACAGCATTTCTGGCTTTGACAACAGCTCCTTCTCCACAGCAACTGGAATGGATTAATCCTTCCCTGCCACAGGGACAGCATCTTAAAACAAACATCCAGAACGAAGGCTGCTATAAACAGCAGCAAAACCAAGAAGGTTTCAACTTGCAATCACATTTTCCTTGCTAACCACTTCTGGATGGGGAATCTCAGCCCTTGCTCTGAGCTCTCAAGATCTTTTCCCTCTTTTCTGTGCTCGATTTCAGCATTTCCCTCTCCCTCACCTGACACACACATGACCATGGGCATGCTGGGCTTGCCTACCTGCTCCTGCCACTGCCAGTACTGGCTGCTGCTTGTCTGCCAGCCTTCTCCTCTTTTTCTGGGATGCAGGAAGGGAGAGACAAGGAGGCTGGAATGACTCACCAAGAAGACAAAAGGATTGTGCATGTTTTTCACACTCACTTTGTGTGGCAGCCGCTCACATCCTCCGGCTGTCCCAAAGCGAGCAACTCAGAAAGAATTGTGGGAGTCTCCACAAGTTGTCTTCAAAATAACAAAGAATCGTGATTTATGTCATTTTTTAAACATCCAACCCCCAAATCTTCTAAGCTAGAATCTGCTCTTTTGAAAGACAGCACGCAGCAAGTTTTCAACATTTCAATTTTGTCTGGACCATAGCTACGGTGGGACTTAGATACTAAATCTACAACTGATAAATTAGAGGCATTAAAATCAGACAGAAGAGAAAGGCTCCCAGCTTTACTTAACTGAAGTGAATTTATCTGAAGAGAAAGGTTTTCCTTCTCAGTTGAAAAATGAGATTATATGAAAATCCACCACCGGAATGTGGCAGGTATCACAAAATTACCTTTCCATCTTTAAATGCGTGTAGGCAGGGAAAGAATCTCCTCAATCCCTGACTCCTCACCCACACAGGTGCTGGGAGCCATCCAAATCTTATTGCTTGAGGCAGCCCCAGTGACATAAATCACCAGCAGCTCCTGGCCTGGCCCCTGAAGTTGTGACATCGAGCACTGAAGCTGCCTCTGTCCCTCTGACAAATTAAGTGCAAGAGCTGTTAATTCTGCCATGAGATATTCTTCTCCAAGAGATAAAATGGACCCACAAAGAGTTTTATAGAGCTTGAAATCAAACCCTGAGAGCTTTTAGGGATTTGATCTGTGAAGACACCCAGCAGCTTTCACCTCCGTGGGTCAGTTCCCGCCCTGTGGACCTGGCACTAATTCCATCCCAAAAACGCTGACAGAAAGGAAGGTTAGCAGAAAATCTGTATCTCTGCAGTATAAAATTTGGAAAAAATCAGTGGGGAAAAGAGATGAATCTCTGATTTCCATCTCAGCCAAAGGTTTTCCTCCTCTTTGTGCTGGTTTTTGTGGGTACAAAGTGTCTTGGTCAGGGGTGTTCCTCATATTTAGTGTGCACCCACAAGCAAATCCAGGTGTGGAGGGTCCCCCTGGCACTGCCCTGTGTCGTGGCACCTGTGAGAGCTCTGCTTTCTGCCCCTGGACAGAGAAACAAAACTTCCCAGGCTTCTTGAACCACCAAATCGTGGGGAAAGGTTGCATTTCACAAGCCTTCAGCTGATTTGGCTCACCCCTGTGAGTAGGGTGGGTGTTTGCTGCCCCTGCAAGAACAGACTTGAGGACAAATCACTGCTTGTCTGCATGGCAGGATCACCCATGCAAAAATAGTTCTGATCAAAAAAAACCAGGTTTATTGCTTGCTAATTTTAAATCAAATTACCTACAGATTTGCTTGTTTGGAAACAAAGCTCAGCTGATTTCAAACCCAACATTTCAACAAAAACGTGTGTTGGTTTTTGCTCTGAAAGAATTTCCTGTATAAAAAACAGGCTGCATTGTTATTGGAAGTAAACAAGGCAAATGTTTACAAATAGCCCATATGCAGTTTTGGTTTGGGCAGGACATTTTAATTCCACCCATCAAACAACTGCAAAATCCATTCTTCTTCCACTGCTCTCTTTTAAAGGCAGTATAATCAAGCCAGCAGAGCCCAGCCTGATAACTATAAAATAATACACAGCATAAAATTAGATCCTCAAATACACACACATAACAGTACTTGACTCCATCAGCATCTTGGAGTTTACATATAAATGAGAATATGATGATTTAATATCCACTGATGTACGAGGGCAAGCTTTGACACACTGTAGAAGCAGAGAAATCTTTCAAATGCAGTCCACATATTTCATTTAAATCACAAGAACAACATGTTTAGGGAAGGAAGATCCATTGCTGCCAGCCCTCTCAAATGCAAACCGGGCTCTTTTCTCAAAAGAAAATCTTGCTTCTTGAAAAATCAGAGTCACAGACAGGCTTGGGTTGGAAAGAACCTTAAAGATCATCCAGCTCCACCTCCCCAAAATGACATCGTGGTGATGGAACGTTGTGATCACCCACAGCATTGCAGGATTCCTCTGGGCATTAGTTAGTCCAAGCTGAGCAACAGAGCAGCACTTCTCAAAAGGGGCCAGCAGATCCAAGGTGGGAATTCATGTCAGCTTTCCCAGTGAGTCCCCAAGCCCACAGCTCCAGCTCCAGCCTGAATTTTGCCCTCTGCCTCCCCTGTCCAGGTTCATGGTGCCTTTAGAGGGAGCACAGCTCATCCCCAGGGGATTGACATCACTGGGTGATGCACATCCCACTGATGTTGGACCCCTGTGACCCCTAGAACAGCCTCTGTAGCACGTCAGCATTCTCTGGAGCTGAGGAGGAAGCAGCAGAGTGGAGGTGAGACAGGAAACCCTCGCACCTCTCTGCTCTGGCTGCAGGGTGCAACGGGAGGCTCACTTACCTTCTCCACGTTTCCAATATTCTGCAGGCTGAGAGGCATCGAGTTTTATGTCTGAAGTTAGCACAGTGGAAGGAAAAAGAGAATTCTTGCCAATGTTTGTGTAGCCTTGCTGCCTGATATCCTGCAACTGTCGTGCCGGGATTTGCATCATGTGCCAGAACTTGATGAGAATGATATTTCAAGATCAACTCAGTGCGTGGGTGGATTCTGCTCCAAGACATCACTTTTTCTTACTTGAACTGGAATTTACTTACTGGAGAGTCTATTTACACTGCTGGTAGATTTTTGTGTGCTAAGGACCGGGTTAAAATAAATGTTATAAGGAGTAGAGGCAAGCCAGGGCAATCAATTTAATAACTGTGACATTTCTGGGGCAACTCTGGAGTAGATCACATCAGAGCAGTAATTAACTCCCTATTATTTATGATAAAGTCAAGTATTTGATGTGAGTGAAAGACGTAGGAGAGTTTTGACTGACAGCCTTCCATTATCACAGGCTGCAAAAGCATTTGTAAAGTTGTCAAGCAGGAGATGCCCGGCACGTTGGGTTTGTCAAGCAGATGTCATCATATCTGTCTGTGCTGATTGCTGGGCTTGTGTGATTTACTACTGGGGAGGATTTTTACACCACCAGGAGCCTTGGCAGCTCTTCTTCAGCCAGGAAGATGAGTTGGCACAAGGACTGGGTGTTGGGCCCATGCCTGGGTGCACCACAGCAGCCCCTGGGTCTGGTGAGCTCTGATCCCAAACAGGATCCAGTAGCACAGGAAAGGATTTGAGCCCACCAAACTGAAACTCCCTTCAAAAAAAGAGAGTGATTCACACTATTGATATCTCAGTGACGTTTTAATTAACTTCAGAATGCCCAGAGTGCAGAAATCTCACTGCAAAACCCCCGTCCTGCTGCGACATCTGTGGCGAGTTAATGCCACGTGGTACATCCATAACGCACTCACTCTGGGTTCATTTCTGACGGGGTCAACCCGCGGTGCAGAAGCTTGTTTTGGGAGCTGGTTTGAGTCATCCCAAATATTTGCTGGGGAGTTACTGTATCCCCACCTGCGTGGGTGAGCCCTGCAGCTGCTCAGCAATCCCAGGAAGCACCCACGGCATGGGATCCCAATGGGATGGGGAAGCCCCAGCTCTCAGTCATCCTACACTGGTTGCTGTCTCTTCCAGGGTCAGGGGGAAAATAAAACCTCACCCAGGTTTCTTTCTGCGTGCAAAATTAACAAATATGGCAGTGAGAACATTTGTTGCACTTGAGGTCTGTGAAGAAAAGCTTTGGCAAAGTGGGAACACGCCCTGATAAACAATAATTCTGGTAGGAGTGTGATTGCTTTAAAAGCTGTGCACAAGCGGTTTGTGCTTCCAAGGTAGTTCCTTTGAGATTAATTAGTGCAATACTGTTTGTTAATCTTGTGTCAGGGGGGAAGTTTGGAAGAAAAAGTTGCTACTGACCTCAAAGTTGTAGATTCTTGAAAAACCTGAAGCAAATTTATTTAGAAGAAAGTGTACTTCTCTCTTCAATTCTCTTTAGACCAGTGCTGTTTCACTGAGTTGGAAAGTGACATTTGAAAACTGCTGATGGAGATGAGAAATCTTGGAAAGGGTTTGTCATAGATATCACATGGAAACTGAGAGAAACTTCAGTATATTTATGTTAAAGCATTTATATGGGAGGACACAAACTGAATGGAGTGATATTTTCCATGATTCCAGGCCTGATAAATAAGGAAAGCACAGGGAGCACAATGAAGCATCTCCTGCTGGAATCTGAGAAAAGCAGGCTAGAAATAAATGGTTTGGAGATAAATACTCTGTATTTATGTGCTGAGTACTGGAGGCTGTTGCTGGGCCTTTGTAGC
Organism: Picathartes gymnocephalus; assembly: GCA_013390045.1. NCBI lineage: Eukaryota > Metazoa > Chordata > Aves > Passeriformes > Picathartidae > Picathartes > Picathartes gymnocephalus. The sequence goes on from WEKY01023064.1 coordinate 86,166, forward strand.
TGTTGGTTGCAGCAGTGAGAATCACACGCTGAGGGAATGTTTGAACACCACGAGGTTTCAGCACAAGCCCTGAAATTACCAAGTATTTTTAGAAGGTATTTTGCACCACAAAGAACCCATTGGAAGTTCACTGGGTTGTTCAGAGAGGCTGTGGATGCCCCATCCCATGCTCAAGGCCAGGTTGGATGGGGCTTGGAGCAGCCTGGGACAGTGGGAGGTGTCCCTGCCCATGGCAGGGGGTGGCACTCGATGGGATTTAAGGTCCCTTCCAACCCAAACCAGTCTGGGATTCTATGACAATCAACTTCCTAAGATCCTACCACAGACAGCAGGGGCAGGCACCTGGTCATGTGAGATCCTATGAATTAAAATCAGCAATTCTCTAGAACATATTCCACAGAAACCAGAATTTTGGATCCCACAAAGACAAGAAAACCCCATTACTTCCATGATTCATGCAGACTTTCTGGTTGTTCCCTAAGGTGCAAGGATTTTTAACCAGGTTGCCCTGGTTTACATTCACCACCCCAAATGATGAAGGCAAATAATTAACCTGGAGATTTTAACTGAAAGCTCTTCAAGTGTCCAGAAATTCAGGGAGAGAGCACCCAAGTGCTTTAAGAGGACCACAGGGAAGAAAAGACCATTGAGGAGACAGTGGGGGAATATTAAAAATATTTGTTTTCCTCCATCAGTGATCACTTTCCTCTGAGTTACCACGAAATAAAGCAATTCCAGAGCAGAGGATTTTGAATAGCAGTGGAACCATAACACCAGGGAATGTTATTTAATTGCAGAGCCGTAACGATGCCCAGCATTTCAGCAGCCTTAAAACATAAGTCTTACTTCAGTAACTTTTAAGGTTTGTTATTCTTTGCCTTACCATTGAGTTGTAACATCATCCAGGTGGTTATCTCGACAAGGTTTAAATTTCCAATCTATTAAAGCAATCCTAGCAATCTGTTATTTCTAGGCCATTGAGGGAAGGTTAAAATGAAAATTACACTGGAGGGAGTAAGTTATGTTCCAAGGACAGGTTGAAAAGATCTCAGAAGTGGAAAGCAGTAAGGTTTCAGTGGAAGAAGGGGAATGAAATGACTGATAACAGTCAGTTAAAGTGATCTAAAGTGATTAAAGCAGCTTGACAGAGGTAACGTGAAAGGATTTTTCCCCCCACTAGTGTAATGGGGAATTTTCAATGCATGATTTAGACAGCTCCTACCTCCGAGCTGTTTTTGTACAGCTCAGTTAGGTTTTAAGCACTACATTACAGGAATGGAAAATTTCATTTTCAGGAGTACACAAGAAGAGCAGCATCCATCTCCACACAGCCATCCACCCAATTTAAATAGAGCTCTGTGGCACAGGAGAAGCAGAGAATAGAAATATTTGGGAAACAGCAGTGAACCCAGCTGAAGAAAAATCCTTTGACATTGGGACCTCATGGATCCCAGCTGGATAAATCCCCTTCACAACTTAAATCTGTGGAGTCGTGATGGGCAGAATCACAAAATGGTTTAGGTTGGAAAGGACCTTAAAATTGATCTTATTCCAGCCCCTGCCATGAGCAGAGACACTTTCCACAGAAGCAGTTGTGCCCCAGACACAGCAATGCTCTGTTTTGGCCAAGTTGAATGTCATTTATCTAATTTTCCCCTGTTGCTGCAAGTGAGACAGATCCCAGGCAACAAAACCCATGTGTACCTGTTGGTAGAGAAACAGCAGCAGCAACAGAACCTTGAATAAAAAAACCCTTAATACCAGGTCTGTTTATTTTTTGGTAGAATAGCAGCAGTTGATTTTATTAATTTTTATGGCGCTATTGGGAAATTTAATAGTCCTATAAAAGCCAGTTTAAAACTCTCTGATTGTCTTATCTCTTCAAACAAATGCGTACCCTGGGAATTTAAAAAAAAAAAAAAAAAAGGAGAGTGTCAACTGGATAGGGCCATTACTATGAATAATTTCCCTCTTACACAACTCCAGAGCCCTGACACAATAGACAAGAGCCTCCATGGTTTTTTTGGGGGGGAACATGCCAAGGCTCACTAAAAGGGGTGTTTTGTTCCCTGACCCCTGTCTGCTGAGGGCTCCCTGGGAGCTGCCACGTGTGCAGAGCAAATTGCAAGGCACCGAGGGCTCCTGTCAAAGGAGTGACTGCACAGCAAGTTGTTTGAAAACAAATAATTCAGTCATTTCATGTATTTTCACACAGTAAAACCGGTTAGTGGCTGGTGGGGATGAATGGCACACTCAGCGAAAGGAACAACCAGTCTGGGGCTGCTGGAGGTGAGGCTCGAGGGGGCGGAGGCGAAGGAAGTTTTTGAGGGTCCCAGTTGAGGCAGAGGGAGAAGGGAAAAGGACATGTCAGGAGTGTGGGGGGTGAGGTGACTGCACCTCTGTGTGCCCTCAGAAACGTCCCTGTGTTCCTGCAAAGGGCTGACACTCCGTGGTTTGTAAAAAGTGAAGTGACGGGCCGGATGTGAGCCGCGGAGAGCGGTCTGTGTCCGCAGCGTCTCTGTACCGGGAGAACGGGCCTCGCTCCCAGCGTGCCGCAGACACACAAAGGAGAGCAAAAACTCAATTTCCTCCTTTTTATTTTCTATAACCACACGGCTATACCATAGAGGTAACCGCTGAGTGAAAATTACTGCCAGGCCTGTTTTGCTGCTATTTTTGTGGCTTTTCTCATCATTTTAAAAGACAGCCAAGCCCTTCTAGCTCGCCCCTTCCTATTACACACAGCCGGCAGCGTGGCCCAGCTCCCTACCAGTATGGCCCAGCTCCCTCCCAGCACGGCCCAGCTCCATCCCAGCATGTCCCAGCTCCATCCCAGTATGTCCCATCTCCATCCCAGCATGTCCCAGCTCCATCCCAGCATGTCCCAGCTCCCTCCCAGCATGTCCCAGCTCCATCCCAGTATGTCCCATCTCCATCCCAGCATGTCCCAGCTCCTTCCCAGCATGTCCCAGCTCCCTCCCAGCATGTCCCAACTCCCTCTCAGCATGTCCCAGCTCCCTCCCAGTATGGCCCAGATCCCTCCCAGCATGGCCCAGCTCCCTCCCAGCATGGCCCAGCTCCATCCCAGCATGTCTCAGCTCCATCCCAGCATGTCCCTGCTCCTTCCCAGTATGTCCCAGTAGCCACCCCAGCAATCTCAGGGCTCACCAGCACCCTGGGTGCCTGCTCTGCTGCAAACAGGGTTTGTTCCCCAGCTCCTCAGGGCAGTGTTTCTCACAGATCACATTTCCACTGAGTTATTCTTGGTTCTGATAATGCCCTTCACAGCTGCAGTTTTATCTGAGGTAAATGAGACTTTTGAGGCAGAGACTATAATGAGGAGGCTTTGCCTTCTGGGATCATCTCTGCTGCTTAGACAGAAGCTCTAAGATGGATGTTTTATGCTCTCCCGTGTAAGAGAGAAAATGAGAATGAGAGCAGCATACCTCCAGTGGTGTCTCTGTCTTTCTCCATGAGCTCAGACAGCTCCTCACAATTCCCTCGGGCTGGAGCCAGGGTGCTTCTGCTGTGCGCTGGAGCTGCAGGGATGGGCAAGGACAAGGGCCAAAGAGGGGAAGGACCAACTTTTGAAAGAGAACATCCCTTTGTGTCCTCCAAATGTCCTAAAGCGCTTGCAAAACACTTTCTCCACACGTACTTTTATTTTACTTTTAGGTTACTATACTTCCACTTTTTAAACTAAAAGAGGATTGATTTAGGTTAGATAGAAGGGAGAAATTTTTTGCAGTGGGGTGAGGTGAGGGTGCCCAGAGAAGCTGTGGCTGCTCCTGGATCCCTGGCAGTGCCCAAGGCCAGATTGGACACTGGGGCTTGGAGCAGCCTGGGACAGTGGGAGGTGTCCCTGCCCATGGCAGGGGGTGGCACTGGAATGAACTTTAATGTCCCTTCCAACCCAAACCATTCTGGGATTCTCTGATCTACCCCAAACCTCCACTGAGCAGGAATAAATTGGTTTTGGCCCAACTATGTGAATACTTAAGATGCTGTTCTCTCCTCTTCCCCCTCCTCTGCATGCTGAGCATGCAACAGGCACATACAAGTTAATTTTATTTTATTTTTTTTTTATTTCTCATAATGAAAGGCGCCATCTGTGCCATATCCTCCTGTTTATGTCTGCTGCATCTCTGCAGGCTGGAACCTGTTGTGGTTGCCAACACGGAGCCTCTCCAGATGATGAACTTCTGGGTTTGGTTTTTGATTTTTTTAATTTTTTTTTTTCTCACAGGCATGACTCACATAATAGTGCAGAGAGAAAGAAATTTCCAGTTGCAGGGCTATTTCTGAAAGTGTACTTGGTACCTGTGCTGAAATCTTGCCTGAAAGAGAAGGTTTAAAGTCCACAGTACCCAAAGGCAGAGTCCTGATGAATTCCTGACAGGCAGGGTTGAGTGGTAATTCATCCATCAACTTGGGGAGGACTCTGTACCTCTCTTCCAGATAAATGAACTTTAATTTATTTAAATTTAATGGAAAACCATATGGAGAGGAACAGAGAGCTAATTTAAAGCTCTGCTCAAAGCAATCAATATGTTAACAGATTCTTTCAACATTTCACACTCGGTTGCTGAAAAATGTTTAAAATGTATGTTTTTTTTAATTAGTATTATGAAAACACAGGGTTCCTGGCACGTTGTATTCAAAACTCAAGAGCCAAAATAAGCCTCTGTTGTGAAAATTGAAATATACTCTGCAAGCACAAATCATTTTATTGGAAGTGGAAGTGACAACTGTTTAATATTTTACCAAAAAAATGCACATCTCTGAAGACTTCTAGGAAGGCACCTATAAATCCTAAAGGGCTCACATCACGGGGTTTCATATGGCCCTGAAATAAAAGCAGTGAAATCCTTGTAGGAGTTGCATTAAGAGATTGAAGTTGGCAGGATGAACACACGAAGGAGCCTTTCAGTGTAAATGAATTAAATACGGGTTAAAGCAGCAGAATGCAAAATTCTCAATTATGCACATCAAAATTTTAATTATTTTTGTATTTTCCTTATTCCTTTGATGCTCCTCAAGGTCAGTTCTTTCCGTCCTAGGTTTGGAAAACAATTTTTTGTCAATGGCAACTCTCCTTCTACTCTCGAATGTTGATCTCCTAACACTGACCATGTTCTGTCCCACAGCCAAATGCGTTTTACTCAAGGTATAACTTAATTTACTTTTATTTCAAACAACAAAAAAAAAAATCTGTGGGCAATTTAAGATCCTGGAAAAGAATAAATGTCCCAATTATATTTTATCTTACAAAAATACAATGGTTTAGTGATGTTGGTGAGTTTTATACCTGCAGTTTGTAATTTCCATTACGGTTTCATCTTTGTCAAGCTCAAAGAGTGCACGCTGTAAAAATAAGTGAAAGCCTGTTCTTTCTGAAAGTTTAATAACTCGGGGTTGTTAAGAAGGCTGGAATCTGAAAGGAGCAATAACTCCCTGCCATGAAATTTTAGCAACTCGAACAAAGTCTTATGGAAATTCCATGAATAGATTTCAGTCAAACCTCATTGAGGGCAGGTCTGACTTTCCTGTGGCTTTTTTAAAAAACAAATTATTTTAAGCACCCTTTTTTAAAAGGTTTTTTTTTTTCCTTTTGGTAGGCAAATTATCCTGCAGCCTTTTTCATGTCAGATTTGCCAAGTCTTCTCCCAGAAACTTATTAACATGATGGTTCAGCTTTGCAGAGACTAATAGCTCCAAAGGAAAAAGAGCAAATTATGTCTAAAGAATCTGCTGCTATTTTATTTTATTTTATTTTTGTATTGTATAATTTTATTTTTTATTTTTTTATTTTATTATTTTATTATTTTATTTTATTTTTATTTTATTTTATAATTTTAATTTTTATATTTAATTTAATTTCATTTAATTTAATTATTTTTATATTTTATTTTATTTTATATCTTTTATTTTATTTTATTTTATTTTATTTTATTTTATTTTATTTTATTTTATTATTTTTACAATGTAATATTCTTTCATTTTCTTTGTATCTTTTGCCTCTGGATTTTTAATCTCTTGGGATAATCCTGACTATAGAAAAACAGACAATTAAAATTCTGAGGTCCTGCAAACACTTCTTATTTCTTGCAAGATCAGGGTAACAGTAAATGGTGGATGCCAAATAAAAACGAGGGGATCTTTTAAATAAAAAAATCATAAAATTGGTCTAATTAAATAAAATTTGTCTTTCATTGGCCAGTCTGCTGGAAGGAATTTCTCTTGCAGTGAAATGTAGAGGAACTGGAATTTCTATGAGCATTTTAATGCCCTGTGAAATAAATCTGAACGATCAGCAGGAAAAAAAAAACCTTAAAGCCACTAAAATTCCAGTGTGCCAAGGAAGGGACAAGGCCAGGTTCCAGAATGGGTGGGAAGTGAGGTGTGAGCTGGCCCTTGGATGCTCAGGGTGGCTTTCCCTCCCTCCCTCCCTCCCTCCCTGCCATTGGCAGCTGGAGGGATGCTCCTTCCTGAGCTGAGAGCTGAGCCTTTCAGAGCTTTCACCACCCACACCATCTGCATCCTCAAAATATTTCTGAATCCAGCTGGGGGTGGCATCACACCTCTCCAAATATCCCAGCTCAGAGAGGCACCAGCTCCTACTGATTTGCGGGAGCACAAGAAAATCCCCTCCAACCCAAAGGTTCTCTGTTGGAATCCCAGGATCAGGAAGTTGTAAGGTCTGAAGTTTAGATATAGAAGTAGTTATAGAATACAAGTAAAAAGTTTTAAATGTAGTAAGATAGAACTGTATGTTAGTACGTGGTTGGATAAAAAAGTCCACACTGCGACAGAGATGTAACACAAGTTTGATGGATTATTAGTGGAGAAATCACAACAATGTATGTGGCGTTAGTTTATTGGGTAATTAACCTTTGAAAGACCTTGTAACCTACAATCTTGTGACCATTTTCGGACACAGCTGACCTCTGCAGACCTCTGTGAACGCATTCCTACACCTTCATAAGAAAGAAACAATAAATCAAGCTTAAATCATAAAAAAGTGGTCCTGTCTCTACCCAACATAATCCCGACAGTTCTCGTGCTCTTCCAAGCAGCCAGAGCTCAGAAGAACAGAATTATTTAATAATCTAAATATGGTTCAATCAAAATTCATTGACAACTACTCAGCAAATATCCTTTCATCTCCCTGTGGGCAAAACCGTCTTTCCAAACCTTTAATTTCTAATTTAAGATTCCTTCTGTTCTGTTACCAAATCCCACCCAGAAAGCTGCCAAGATCCATCTTAAAACAGCTTAGGTTCCCTCTCCCAGCACTGTGCTTGATGGAGGGTTTCTAAAATTCAGTGTAGTGATTAGAGACCTTCTAATTCCACACTCAAATGTATTCAAGGCACATATATATATATAATATAAATATATATACACTTGCCCATTTGATCTTATCCTGCCCTTCCACTCAGATAATTCTTCTGGTTATTCCCAGATGATTTTTAGGGAAAATTATCATATTTTTTCTTGGTCTTTAATCTCCTGATTTGTCCGTGATGCCTGAGTAGCTGAGCTGGGTAAGCCACGGGCTTCAGCTGCAACACGTGAGCCCTGTGCTGGTTTTCCTTTACCACTCACCCTGCAGCTCTGATGGACCACTGCCCTCCTTGATTTTTTGTGGAATATTTGGGGCAGTGGCAAGGGGCAAACAGTGACAGAGCATTGCTTTGTTTGCTAAGCAGATCCCCTGTGGCAGTAACGATGATGGTTTTATGAAATCAGCATTGTAAGGGGCTGAAATGATGGAAGAAGCAGGCAACGAGACCTTAAACAAGTATTTCACATAGGACTTCAAGGGCTTGCTCATGGGTTAAATTGGCATTTGTACATTGATACAGTGAGCAGTGATTTCTTTCATTGACTCCAGTCCTCTTAGAGGCCTATACGCAAACCTTGAGAGTCCTCTAACTTGAGACAGCTGACTTTGGAAATTATTTCCCAGCAGAAACCCCGGTGATCATAATTTGGGGTGGACACTGAAGTGGTTTGAAACCCCACAGGTCCCTGTCTGTGATTCTTCAGCTGCTCTGAGCTTGGCTGCCCAGGCACACGGCACCGGTGGCGTTTGGAATGGGGAAGGGACCACGGGAAGGCAAAAGGCCAAACCCCTCTGGAAGCTTTCCCTGCCTCTGGAGCAGCAGCCCACGGGCAGGACCAGCAGGAGAGCCACGTGTGCTGTGATGGAGCCCCCAGGGAAACACATTCCAGCTTGGAATGATGAGCTGTGCAAACTGGAGGGTGCCTGTGGAGCCTGGGGGAGTGTTCTGGGCAGAGGGAGGGATGGAGGAGCTTCCCAGGCTGGGAGCAGTGCCTGGGAACTGCACATTTCTGGGCATGTGGCAAAGCCACCTGACCTCGCCTAAGAGGCTCCTGATGAGTCCCCAGAACATTCTGAGTTTAGCAAAAACACTGAAGTCTCTCCAGAGCCACTCAGAAGGTGTGGATGGCACCACACAACGCTGCCAGGGACTTCCTGGGGTTAAAAACTCCGTGTGTGTGTGTGCCCCAGTGGCATCCATCAGCAGGAGAGCACATTCCATGGGCAAGCTGGAGGCAACACGAGGCCTTAAAGTGCTGGGTCCCACCAGGAGCGTGTCCTCTCATTCTGCCTAAATCTGCACTCCTGTAAAGTGCTTCTGACTCAGGGTTTTGGTGTTTTTCAAGAGCAGTGGTGAACATTAGGAAAATAGGAAAGTTATAATCGTTTCTCCTGTAGATTTCATCTGTGCTGTGATGTCTGAGTGCATCTGCATAATTAAAACATGGCATTCAGCAAAAGAAATTGCCTTAATGGGTGATTCCCCTCACCCTTTACAACCAAGCACCATCTGTCATTTATAAAGAAAAGTAGCTTTTCAACTAAGTTCTTTCTTCATTGGAATTTAGTATTTTTTATTTCCATGGCAGGAAGCCTTTTCTGGTTCCCAGGATACGATTTGGGATATATAAATCAAGACATGCAGGAAAATGTCTGTTGCCTAGAGTGTGTCTGGCATGTGCCTGTGCCCAAGACATGGACTTATTTCTGGAAAATCTTGCTAAAGTTGGGAACCCCCTGTTGTGTCTAACCCTCCATCTACCACATTATTTGGATTGCACACAGGGAGCAGATCCTTTTCTCCTTCAGGATTTCCTTCCCAGCATCTGAACATTCCCTCTCACCTGCTCCTCACCTTCACATCTGCACTCCTATCTGAAAACAGAAATAACATCAGTCTCTTCCATCGGGTTTTTCCAAGCTGGATGGAAAGATTGGTTGGTTTGCTGTGATTCAATGTTGTTGTTTCCCTTTTTTCCCCTCCCCTACTGTGGGAATTTGTGTTAGACACTACCTGGCAGGCAGAAAGCTGAGGGGAGAAGGAGAGGCTGGGGTGTGAGTTTGATGCTGGGGGAGGGTGGGACTCTCTCTGTAGATGACAAAGGAAAAATCTCAGTTCCTTCAGCACTTCTGCTCCTTTTGAGGGGAAAAAAAGTCTGGTCTCTCTCAGGCTGACATATTTTCAATTCATTCCCTTTGAATTTTCTGGGAGCAGTGCTGCCAAGCAGAGCATCTATCCTCAAAAAACAAAAAAACCACACACAACCCCCCCCCCCAAAAAAAAAAAACGAACCAAACCAAACCAAGCACCAAAAAACAAACAAACAAAACCCAAAGTGAAGCAACATTCCCCTAACAAAGATGACCGCAGGTGAAACTGGAGCATCCTCCCTCCAGTTTAATAAAGAGATTTATTTCTACCTCCTTTCATGCGTCACTATCTGTCTGTAGCTCTAACTGTGCTGCCTCACTGGCACAGGATTTTAAAATCCTCTGGTCAGGGAGCTCCTTGCTCTCATTTTTATGGACAGGGTGTGAAACCCAGAGAGAGTGAGATCTCTGTGACCACTCTTTACACGTCTGGGCTTGGGTGACACAGTCAAAGACTGAGCAGGGGTCAGGCCTGGTTTTTCCAAGATCCCCTGACCACCAGGGATGCAGAAGGAAGATGTGAGAGATGCTGGACCAGCCTGGATGCTCCACCCAGCACAGGGCAGAGCCTTGGGGCAGCTACACTCAATCTCCATTTTCTGCAGCACCAGGAGGTTCCCACCCCTGGGTTATTTATCCTTGGGCTCTGTGGACTGGCTCAGTGGCAGAGTCTCGCCATGAGAGAAACTTTTCCTTTGCTATTCCCAATTCCCAAGCCCCCCACAGTCCCTGATTTCTGCACAGATTGTCCAGTTCTTGTAACACACAGCAAGAAATTCCTGTGGTGGTGTCTCCAAGTGCCAGCACATGTGGGCTGCTCCCTGGGTACATGTTTTTGCTCTCTGCATTTCAGCAGGATTTAAGGCTCTGGGGAAAACAGTTACAAAGGGGGAGAAAAACAAAACCAAACCCCAAACTCTCCCAAACTGCTGCGGCCAGGCTGCTGAATTTCATGCTTACCAAGCCCAAGCTGCTCTGAGATAATTAGCCACAAAAGTCAAAAGAAAAGAGCCAGATGTTCCCAAACCTGTTCAGCAGAGATTCTGCCTTTGATTGTGACAGTTTAGCATATGAAATAAAACTGTCTAGAGTTGGAACTGGAGTTTAATTTCTAAGATGGTTAAAAAAAAAATCTGCTTCATAAGAGGAAACTGTCTCGGGAAGGAGCAAAGAGTTACTGAAACCCAGCAAGATAAAAGGCACAGTTAAGTAAAAAATTAATGAATTTTGCCCTCTGTAGAGTCTAAGTCCCAGCCACAACAGAAACTGGAGTATATGAAAAGTGATTATGCACACAGAAGTACAAATAAAGCCCCTCATCCTTTTGATCTGCTTCTATAATAACAAAAATTATGGGAAACAAGGGTACAGGCCATCCCTGCCCATCGAAGATCTTGAAAGGAAGCACATGGAAAAACCATGATACTTGCATTTTTTCAGCTGAGTTTTCAGTATTTTTCATTTAACTTCAATACTAGACTGGAATGAAGTCAGCAATGACACCATGAGTTATCCCATCTCATCCCATTTGATTTGGGGCTTTTTTGTGGACCTCAATTCCAGGAGCAACTGAAGAGACTGTAGGAGGATTGAGAAAGAAAAAAGAGAAGTATGAGAGAAGAAGCTAATTAAGATTCTAGACTATTGGAAAATCCCAATGCCACAGAATATGAAAGGTCAGGTAACTAAGAAACAGTCAAATTAAATTTACTTTCCCCTTTGGCTTTCCAAGAAAACCTCGGCAGCCACAGAATACTTCACCCAAAGGAAAACTGCATGGAAATATTAGGTGAACTTCAGAGAAAGGGCTTATTGAAATGCTTTCTCAAGAGCACTAGAACACTGCACTAAGCTGCACTGATACCTGCCAAGTGCTAGGGCAGAAATCAGTGGCAAAGCAGCCCTCAGGGTGATTATCTGATTATCCCTCCTGATGTGGACACACAACAAAGCCTGAGCTGCCTGGAGCCCGCTCTGTGGCTGACCTTTCCTACTGCACTGCTCTAATCCAATAACTCCCAATGCTCCATCTCAGACGTGTGGTCACGGATAAAACCTCTCTGGAGCAGTCAGGAAGAGGAATGACTGCAACTCTGCCAAAAGGAGAGAGGTTCCCAAGTTCAAATCTTTATTGTATTTCTGTCTGCTGGGGGAATCAGTTACATCCTGCCCAGTGGCAGCTGGTGTCAGAGCTCACCCTCTGACCAGCCAGCACTGATGGAGCTGATCTCCAAATTTGTGAGCTCTATTAATCACTTTCCAGCTGGAAAAATTTACTGGGCTAACATAATCTAATCACTGCAAGATCACATATTATGATACGATTTCCTTTCTGATAACATTTTTAGTTCGCAGCCCATACTGATTCATTTATTTTCTTATAAAATATCCTGCTGAGTTTGCACATCTGCTCAAAGTTATCTAGAATAAGTTTGTCATAATTTTGGGTAGGATAGTTTTGTAACAGGAAGGATGATTTTGTAATAAAGTGTTGTACAATAATAAACAAATCTCTTACCACTACAGCTACACTGGATAGAACAGTGTCCTTAAGCAATTGTTCCCAATTAGTTCTCACTCTTCTGCTTCCCTTTTTAAAGATATCCTTAGCTAGATTTGCGCAAACATGTTAGCAAAGCCCATCTGAGAGCCATTCCTAAGAAAGACTGACTCAAATCTGAATTTAGCTGCTCCTGGTATCACAGAATGACAGAATGGTTTGGGCTGGGAGGGACCTAAGGCTCTTCTCATTCCAATCCCCTGCCAAGGCCATCACACCCATCCCATTGCTTAACCCAAAGAATCAATCTTCTATCAGGTGACACCAACGAGGATGGACCAAAGGACAAAAGCCTTAGGCTTAAATATATCTAATTTTCTAATATTTTTCTTGTCTAATGATGAAGTCCCCAGATTCCCAGTAAAGCTGAGCATTTCTCCTGCTAGATCAGAATTTAGGCAGCACAGCACACCCCCTGGATGGCTGCAGCTCCCACATCCAGGGTAGCTGGGAAAGAGTGATGGCTGCTAAATATTTCTTCACATAAAGCTGAATGAAACCCTGCAAGTTGAACCAAGTTGATTTTCAACAGTAGTGAAAAGGCCTTTAAAAATGTGACTCATGGAAGAAAAAGCATCTGCAAAGGATGTTCTCTTGGAAAAAAGTCGCTGCTATTTCTTTGCTCTTTTTCAGGCTGATATCTACTCACTCTGCTTGGTTAAAGCTCATCTCTTCCCTGTGGAGGAGGAGAGAGTTATCTTCATTTTTCACAGAGTACGGCTGAGTTTCAGAGACTGCCTTAGCTAAGGTCACACAGGATGACAAAAGTAGGCACAGAAGCACATCCAGACCACTGGAAGTCCTGTGTTGAAACTGTTAAACTTCTTCCCTGTGAGCTGGAACTGGACTCATAGCTGTAGAATATCCTGTTTATTAGAGCCACTTGAGTTAGAGAAATGTTTTCAGGGAAAATTCATGTTTAATGAATTAGTAAAAAGAAAAGCCTCTTTTAAAATAGCTCCTGCCTCTAATTATAGTAGGAAAGGAGGAAACACTTTAACTTTTTTTACAAAATTCTGTTTTGCTTTAGCTTGAACCACAACAGAACTGAGATCCTGCAAGATTCCTGTGAGATATTAGGTGTGTCTTATTTACACAATATTTATTACCTTCTTTTAAAATAATTGGCCAAGACTTGTCTTCATAACCACCTTCCTCCAAACAGAATCCACACAAAATGCAACTGCAGCTATTTAGAGGAATGTATGTGCTTTCTAGCACTCACTGCTCTGACAGGCAAATGTTAATTGGGTGAAAATGTCTCCCAATTTAATTAGTGCAAAAATAGTCTGTTCCTATTCTATTGATCAGAAGAACACATGAAATATAGCTGAGCATCAGATGAGTGTCATTTCTGACAGTCCAAATCTTTCAGCGAATTAAAATACACTTTTTTTTTACTGCTTGGAAGGTTATGTAGGAATATGACCAGTGTGACTATGAGGATGCAATTCTGGCATTCAAAGCTTCAGGGAAGAAATGAATTTTTAAAGTGCATTTTCAGGCTTTGCTGGGTGGGGACAAGGCAAGCACAGCAGGTCACACTGTGAGCACGCACTGGGAGAGCAATGGTCCCTCGGCTCTGCCTCCACGGAATTTTTCCAGTCCAAGTTCAAGCTGCAGGGAGGCCTTCGGGGGGTTTCTCATGGCCCATCCCAAGTGTGTCTTCCCCTGGTGGAGATGGCTCGGGCCATTGCTCCAAACTCTGGTGGCTTGGTCTGCTCATGGGAGATGGGGAAAGAGGTCTGTGAGTCAGGGGGGAAGTGGGAACTACGTCATCTGTGAGCTCCACAGGTCACATTTCAGCCAGGGTGAAGGCAGCTGGACATGGACTGCTTTTCCATGAGCTGGAAATTCGGTCTGGATTGTGCAATTGGTGTCTGTGGTGAGGGGAGTCTGGCTGTGACACAGGGAGGGTCACGCAAGAGGGGACTCATCCCAGGACGTGTGTGCGGTCACCCGGGGTCATCTGCTGTGGAATTGCTGGTATCAAGAGAGACAAAAGCCTCACAAATCCAACCCAAAGCTCCCGTGCTGCTGGCCATGTGCTTCTGTGTTTGGAAAGCAGCAGCAGTGTTTCATTCCCCAGCACTCACCACCCGGCAGGTAAACAGGAGCAAAGGAACCCCACAAGCTGTGAGCACTTTCCTCCTCTGTGTCCCCCTCTTCTGACCTCTCTGCGTGTTCCTATTTGGCTCTTGCAAGCACTGATATCTTGATTTCTCCTTCTCCACTCCCCATCACATCAACATCCACTCTCCCCTGTGCTGGACCAGGACTTGATGATCCTTGTGTGGCCCTTCCAGTTCAGGATATTCTATAGTTCTATGACATCTGACGTTTAAGTTCCTCTGTGTCTTCTTCCTCGACCCAGATTTGACCTCTTGCTGCAAGACAACTTGTTCATAAAATGTTTTCTTCGTAAGCCAGTTCTTTATTTAGGCAGCTGCTTTTCTCTTTCTGTCTGCATACCGTGCTAAAAAAAAAAAAAAGAAGTTGCAGGTTTTGTGTGTGGTGTAAACCTCCACAGTTCTGCTTTTTACTTTCAAGCCTTGCAGTGCCTTTCTCAGCAAAGGCACTCCCACCCTTGTGGGATCACCCAGTTCATCCAAATGATCTTTCCAGTGTTTTTATTTGGGCTGAAAACCAGAAATGGGTGACTCTTCAGGCAGGCAGGAAAGATAAAATGAAAACAGTCAAAAGTAAACTCTCTGGAAAACAACTCTGATTTTTAGATACTCTTAATTTGGTTTCTTAACTTCTTCCAGGCTGAAAAATCCCCCAAGTGAGAACCACGTTTCACTCATCAAATAGCTCCCCACGGCTCTGCCTTACTGAAAGTCTTGGAGAAAGCTGAACACTGTGGACACAGGAGCTGTAACACGGACAGGAATTACCTTCAGTCGCCTCCTAAACACCCTCTGACACACTACTGACATCACAGCCCGAGTTTTGGCCAAATTCCTGCAAAATCTACCCCTCAGCTCACAGAACAGTGCTATCAGCACCTGTCAAAGTGAAGAGGGGAGACACAAGGAAATGGGGCTGAATTCTCCAGCATCTTCTGAGGGTAATTGGATAACCAGAGCCCAAGCTTGGGGCTGGAACTTTAATTTTTAAAGCTGTGCAGGGGGAATTGAGCATTAAGAGAAATGGGAGTCCTCACGTAGCAAACCAAAAAGCCTGAAAATGTGAGTTTAAGCACAACAAGTGCCAGCAGAGAGATAATTGGGTGCACTTCTGGCCTTGTCTGCAAACTCTGCTGTACACAGAATCATTAAAAGCAATCTCCCGGTGAAAAAGAACGCCTGCCTCATATTGAGCTGTTTAAGTGGTTGCTGTAATTGTGCTTACAGATGTTTTAAGAATACACATGTAGGAAACTGCAGGTCTTTAATTATAGGTAGGCTGGCAGAGGGTGCACTTTGCTCCACTGCAAACAAGCCTGTGCTGAGCCGGGAGGGACCTCCCAGTGTCTGCTTGGGGAAGAGAGAGGCTGCTTTCCTTCTGCATCCCAAATCAGCTGCAGGGGCAAGGACCCTCTTTGGAAACAGTTCCTTGCTCCAGCTCCCTGTGCTGATCCCTTCCTGCCAATGTCACTCTTGCAGGATGGAGGGAGGGAGGGATGGAGGGAAGGAGGGAGGGAGGGAAGGATGGAGGGGTGGATGGATGCAGGATGGAGGGATGGATGGATGGATGGACACAGGGGTGGATGGATGGATGGATGGGTGGATGGATGGATGGATGGATGGATGGATGGATGGATGGACACAGG
>WEKY01023064.1:102090-128121 GCA_013390045.1 Picathartes gymnocephalus
GGATGGACACAGGGATGGATGGATGGATGGATGGACGCAGGGATGGATGGATGGATGGATGGATGGATGGATGGATGGATGGATGGATGGACGGACACAGGGATGGATGGATGGATGGATGGAGGGATGGATGGATGGATGGATGGATGGATGGATGGACACAGGGATGGATGGATGGATGGAGGCACTTTTGACTCTGGCTACTTCTCCCTGCCCTTCTCAGGCCAAGCATTTGCCCTGGTCCCATGGGGACAGGTAACAAAATAGGGCTAAATTTTCCCATCTCCCTCCAAGTCCAGCCCCACAACTCTGTGAACCTGCTGCCCCCTTTTCTTGTCACTGAGCTCATGGGGTTCCAGCTGACGTGGAAAACTGGCAGTACCAGAGCCCTTTCCTCCTCTCCCCTTCTCTCTCTTGCTTCTCTACCTGCTGGAGGAATCCAGCCCACAGAGACAAGCAGTGCAAGGAGGGAGCCGTGGTAATTACACGCTGTGTGGCATCATTATATTTTCCTTGATTCTACAAGAAAACTACACTCCCCCTCTTGTCACTGGTTTGGCTTCTTGCATCCTTTCCTTTCTTCAGGGCAATGTCCCTGGCTGTGCACCATGAGCGTGCGAAAACATTAAGAGTGGAATTAAAATGTATTAAGGAAAGCAACAACATCAACATGCTTAAAATGGTGATTGTCTGAGAGCAGGGTTGTGCAGGAGATGGAATCTCTTTCTCAAAATGATGCCTCTTGTTCATCCAGGTACAGCTCAGCACTTGAATGCTGTGCCACTCATTAATGAATTTTTACTTCTGTTAGCCTGGCAGAGCACTCTTAATGGAGAAAATCAGAATTTATTCCATTTTCTGTGCTCTTTGGCAGCTTGCTGCCAGGAGATGGCAGGAGATGAAGATGGGGCAGAGCTGCTGTCCCAATCTGGCCATTTCTCCTGGGTTGTGGTACCCTCTGCATTCACCTGGAACACAGTAAAAGACATGAGAAAGTTTTATTCTTCACTTCCTTCTGATTTTCTAATTGTAAACCAAGGTACTCAGGATGTAATGGTTTCATTAAGAGCATTAAGCCCTTTTTAAAAATGAAAATTAAATATTTGGAGACTGTGAAAACCATGCAATTGTCGAGAATGTATTGCTCATATTTTTTAATTTTTTTTTTAATTTGGAAAGCACTCTGAAAGGATAACTTTCCCCTCTGCCAGGTCAGCTGTGACCCACAGGTGTGGCAGGTACTCTTTTATTTGGCAGAGAAAGGTTTTCACACCCAGGTACCTTTTTTTGACCATTGATTTGCCTTTGAACTGAGCAGCCCTGGAGGGGGAGGATCCTAAAGAGGACCCGAAAGAGGCTGAGCCTGGAGGGAGTCCTCAAAGTGGTCTCCCCTTCTTTTATTAATAGAAAAATACCAAATAAACAGGAAGGAGGTGCATGTGGAGAGACCACAGTAGATGGAAAGAAAAGGGAGAGAAGGTTAAAGGGTCGTTGACAAATTTAAATGTGAATGTTTCCAGACTCTCTTGGAACTGGATGAAAGGTGCTGATCTCCTCCAGGCTATTCTCAGTGTTTTGGTTCAGGACTGAGATTCTGCATTATGTAAAATATGCTTTCCTGCTACAGTTTCACCATTTCCTGACCTTAAAGCCCAGAATAATTTAACTATTTCAATTGGCTGGCCATAGTGATGTCTACTGATAACTTGGAGTTAAGGCCTTTCCCACACTTAAAACTTGTCAGCACAGCTTTTTTACTAAAATTATACCAGTTTTTAAGCAAATGCCTTCAATGGCAAAGAACTGTGTAGAACATACATAGAACCATTTGGGTGAAGAGAGCTGCTGTCCCAGTCTTGAGGGTTTTTAAAAGGAGGTACACACATAAATGAAGTTTTGAAAACGGCCCTTTATTAGTGAAAACACTACTTTTACGTAATGAATAATAGTAGAATAGAATCCCAGGATGGTTTGGGCTGGAAGTGACCTTAAAGTTCATCTTGTCCCACCCTCCTGACACTTTCCACTACCCCAGGTTGATCCAAGCCCCAATGTCCAACCTGGCCTTGGGCACTGCCAGGGATCCAGGGGCAGCCACAGCTTCTCTGGGCACCCTGTGCCAGGGCCTCCCCACCCTCACAGGGAACAATTCCTTCCCAATATCCCATCTATCCCTGCCCTCTGGCAGTTTGAAGCCATTCCCTGTGTCCTGGCATAAGAGGAGCTGATTCTCCTATTCAGGAATCAGTAGGTGCTTCTTCAGCCCTTCACCCTACATGTGGATTTAGGAATTTTTGATTGGAATGTAAGTGAGCAGTATCTTGGAATGAAAGATGTTGTCTGGACACTTCATCAAAATCAAGGAGCTCATCCTACGGGATTTTAAATTCAACTCCATTTGTAGTTTTGTCTCCAAATCTGCAAGCTCACAGGTTAGGAAATGTCAGCACCATAAAACGCCTGCAGGTTTGCAAGCTCCAGCCTGTGTTCTTGGAAAACAAACTTGTGTTTATTCTCACATCACTTTCCATGGGAGTTAATTGAATCCCCCAGTTTCCAGAGGCACTGTTTGAGGGCGAGGTTTTCCTATCAAATGAGGTAGGGGGGCCAGAGATTCAATGGAAATCAATTCAATTTCAGAGCTGAGACACATCCTGCGGACACCACCTCTGACTGGATCTTGCCTGGAGTTACTCTCCTTTCCCCACTGAAATGAGGAACACAGCCAGACTGTGCAACGGAGCTGTGGCATTTCTGTTCATTCTGCACAAATGTGTCCCTCTTTGGATAAACAGATTCCCTTCGCCTTATCTCCATCATCATCTTTGGAGTCGTCCATGGAATTTCAGCCACTGTGATCTAGGGCTTAAGTGGAGTAAAAGCTTTTAGGGGGAGAAAGTTTATCTTTTATTGGATTACTCTGAAAGAACAGATAAGCATCCAGGCATGCAAGTCTGAATGTTTGGAAAGGAATTCCTTGTTTGAGACCTTGGCCTTTCTCTCCAGCTTTTTCAGTTTGTCTAATAGAAATATTTGTCTTTGCAAAGCCTGCCATGACTACTCTTGAAATGCTGCACAGAAGTCAGGGAACAGCAGCCTGGATTTCCAGTCAGAAGAGGCTCAGAGGGAATTTCTGAAGAGCTGGAATCCCAGCCACAAACATGAGTTACACGTAGGTCTCATGGGCTCAGATAGGAGCAGGTCTGATTTTTTTTGGCTGCAAACACTCAAGGCCATTCCTTGGCAGTGTTACAGGAGTAATATTTACACAAGGATGAAGGACAACTTTGTCAAGGCATTTGCACAAATTAAAAACTTTATTTTTCCTTGCTATTATTTATAATAGCAGGCTGAAAAAAAAAAAACCATAACCAAAAACAAACCCAAAACAAACCCAACTCAAAGCTGGTTTCCCTATGAAGGAATTTTAATTGATTTTCATGGTAGGATTGAGTGACACTGTTTTCAAAGCACAGGCTGCATCTTGAATATACTGTAAGGATGAGGAGGGAAAGAAAAGTATTTTTTTCTTCTTATTGGGAATTCTGTATTGATAATGAGGAGCAGGGGCTTTAACACAAGGGATTTATGCTGAGTGATTTGTGCTGAGTTGGAGAACAAGCCATTTTTTCACTCATAATATGAAAAAAAATTAGTTTGGCTTCAGGCTGATCCCCGAATATATGATAATGTAGATAAAACTTTCTTGAATTTAACTTCAACTGTAAAAGAATCCAAAAAAATGAAAAGTCAGTATTTAAATCTGCGGCCACATATGGACCTTGGTAAGGTTTGTTGATATTGAACACCCTGCTGGAGCTGCTCAATACACAGGAGATACACTCTGTGCACCAAAGAGCAGAAAAATAACAGTGAACTCCTAAGTCAACTCCCCTGATTGCTCTAGAAATGAACACAAGACATTACACAAGTTTCTGAAATGAATGATCCCATGGGCCTCTCATACAAGAAATAAACCTGTAGACCTGCAGGGTTCATAATGGATGAAAATGGGACAGTGTCCTTGGTAGCTGATTAGAGCTATTTAGAAAACAGCAGTTTCATTTTGCAGGTGAATGCTGGAATTCCTTAATCTCTTCTCGTTCTAAACTGGAACAAAATGTTGACATTTGCTGGTGCAATAATTGCTGAGTAGCAGCGTTGTGGTGTTATAGTTGAAAAACCCCAAACAAACCCAAAGGAAAAAAACGAAGATAACATCTTATTGGAATGAAACATTGACAGATCCATCAGGAAAGTAGAAAACGGAGTCCAAATTCATTTGCCACCTCAAACACTGCTGCTGCAAAACCACCCTGGTCTGAGTGCTGCTCCATGTCTGTCTCAGCAAGGACTGCTGGATGCAGCCCCAGATGTTCTCTGATTCTGCCCCAGCAGCACCCAGGGGGTGTGAGACACAGTGAGCTTCATCCTGATAGGTTTTGAGGCAAAAACCCAAATTTTTGGGAATCTACAATGTCTGTCTTTCTACTGCCAGCCTCACTTCCTCTCTGAAGTGCAGATTTGGTCTCAGCACTTTAATTCTACCCCAGCCTTGCAATGAAGCAGGGCTGGAAGTGGTGGGAACCTTTATGGCTGGTACACACAAAGGGTGAAGCTGGTCCCAGAAAGTCCATTTTACTCCAGAGCTCTTTAAAGTGAAAAGCCTCAAACATTTATTCTTGCTGACAGAGTTAGGAATACATGAGGCTGTCAAAACCCAACTCAGATGCAGTGTTGTGTCTGTCACCGTGTTGGTGGAGTTTAGATAGGAATGAGAAAAAGAATTTGTTTCCTCGGTAGCAGAAAATTGCTTATTTTACAAGGTGCCACGGAGAGCGTTATCTACTTGGGATTTATGGGGTGGAGGCTTTAATAATGCATTTCAGCAGGAAAGGAATATTTGTTTTATGGCATCCTTCCCAGGGTAGTGCTTGGCTTTTAGGTGCACTGTGGCTTGAAAACTCCCAACACACCTCTCAGGGAGCTGAGACACCAGTTAACCCCAGAGCAAGGCAGGATTTGCTGAGGGGTGGGAGCCCAGATTTTTCCCAAGATTTGGGGACAGCTGGGCTGTGAAGGCACCCTGGTAGGGCAGTGTCAGGGACAAAGCATCGAAGCATTAAATGCAGCTCGTTATTTTGGACAGCACCTCTTTGTGTGGAAGCACCATTAGCAACAGCAGCAGAGTTGGAGCCATAAAAAGCCATTCCTGTAGGATAGCACCGGGATCCAGCCCTGTGAAGTACTGCCCGCTGACATCTGATAAGAACAGCGAGATAGCTTGAGCCTCTGAGCTAAATAAGGGTAAAAATGATGCTGTTGCTTCTTTATTGAAGTCAGAGGCTCAGCAAACAGGCTGTAATGTGCATTTTTCTGGCCAGCAGCAGCTCCGTCAGCTGAGTGGAACGGCCACAGCCGGCTGAGCTGGGGGGAAGCGCTGTGTGACAAAGAGCCAACAGGAGGGTAATATCAAGGAGCTGCAGAGACTTATTTGTTGCTTAATGAAGAGCCTCTCGAGGCTGAAAATTTACAGTGCTTCCACAGTTCAATTTTGTTGGAGCAGGGAATAAAAATAAGCTTTGAGCGGAGCATGGTGACGTCGTGGCGAGCAGAGGAAGCAGCACAGACCCCGCAGACCTGCGGCCCAAAAACTACATTGACAAGGGAAGGCAGGCTGAGAACACGAGCCAGCAAAGGTCAGCCAGGCCATGGCGTGGGGGTGGTAATTAGGCCACTAATTAGATTCTCTAGGGCGGGCTGGGGAAGGAAGAATGCTTTACAGTGGAAAAAGGAAGAAAGAGATTCCCAGCGCGCTGTGTCCCCTCAGAGCAATCGGCCTCGTGATTGCTGCGATGGGCCAAGGCCTGGTGGAAATGAGGAGCGGCCCGAGCAGCTGGGGGTGGGATACAAGGACCTTGTGACAGGAGTAAATAGGTTTTCTCCACCACGGAAACACTGGATTTAAGGGAAGGACCTGCTGTGAGTTGTCCGCCATCCCCAGAGGAAAATCCTTGGCGAAACAAGTGGGATCAAAGCTGAGTTTTGGTGAAGGAAGGGGAGGAATGGAGGTGTCCAAGGCAAGAGTCTTCCCTTGCAAGCCAGAGTGCACTCACTGTCTCTCCATAATGTCTAGGTAATGGGAGTAAGGTAAATTAAAAAGGCTGAAAGTATTACCTGGAGAAAACCAGGTCCCCAGTAAGTACAAGAAACCGAATTCGTGTCATACAAACACTGCAAGTTGATTTTCTGAAGTGGATTCTTTGCAGAGTCACACTCCTTACTGACTTGTGCTTGGCTTCATCCTGGTCCCCTCCTTCTGGTCAGATTTAAAAATCACATTTCATCTTATTTTTCATTTCCCAGGCTGTGAGATCAATAGTCTAGTCACACATAAACATAATCCAAATCTTTTTGTACTGTTTTTGTTGTTATCACAGAAAGGACTTGCACTGAAAAGAACATTTTACAAAAGATTGTTGATTCTGCTGGGATGGATCAAAGCTAAAACTGTAACATTGAGAGAAGAGAGAATTCAAATAGAAAAGAAAAAGCGAAGGCATCTGGGACATACAATAAATGCATCACTTTAGCTGTGATTTTTCACCTCTGTTTTACCTCGTTTATAGGAAGAAATTCCTCCCTGTGAGGGTGGGCAGGCCCTGGCACAGGGTGCCCAGAGAAGCTGTGGCTGCCCCTGGATCCCTGGCAGTGCCCAAGGCCAGGTTGGACACTGGGGCTTGGATCAACCTGGGATAGTGGGAGGTGTCCATGCCCATGGCAGGGGGTTTATAAATATGTGAACATATCTCCAATCTATCCACAAATAAAATCAGTGAACTGTGCTGATCCTAATTAACCTTACACTCTACTCTTGTGGTGTTTCTTATCTCTGTACCACTTGAAAGTAAAGTTTGGAGTCCAGGTACAGATTATACTGAAAGTACAGTGTGGAAAATCTTCCCCACAGTCCATTATCCTCAACATTCACATCTGAGGGGGAGCAATCTTCTTTGTGGATGGCCGTTGGAAGGAGCACAATGCCTTCAACTCCACTGAAAAGAGTTGCACTCCAAAAAAAACCCCAAACATCGTGGTGGAACTTTTCTGGTTGTATCTTCCTGGAATTCAGATACTTTGGTCAGAATTCCATCCAATTCAATTAAGACCATGCATGTCAGCAACACTTGTCCTGTCACTTTTTTGGCCCAGCATTGGCATGAAAAGAGGGAGAATTTGGATAAGGGACAGGACTTCTGGAGCAGTTAATAACTGAGCTGTGGCCCTTGGCTGCAGCACAGTGAGTGTAAGAGGTTGTTGGCCCAAAAATTAATCAGAGGTCACCTTTTCAGCTCCCCAAAGCAGAAAGCACCGGGAGTCTTCACTCAGCTGGCGATCAGTTGAAAAGGAAAAAAATAGATTGTCATTTTTTTGGGCAGCAGTGCTTGCCAGCCTCAGCTGCAGCCAGTGGAGAGATTCCTTGTTGCCTGAGGAAGTGTCCAGCAGAGCTGCAGGAACACAGAGTACGGAGGAAGGGCTGGCTCTCTGTGTCCCTGGGCTCTGGGAATGCTCTACCTTCACAGAACTGCCGGCCCGGCAGCCGGGGTCAGCGGCGGAGCATAAATCCAACCACAATTCCTCCTGCAACAAAAAAGAGAAGAGAAAAGGAGCAAGAATAACCCTTGATTGTGAAATTGGAAATAGAGGGATATGGCAGGAGGGAGAGGAAGAGGAGGATTTGGCCAGGGGTGCAGGGGTGAGTGGAGGTGGGAGTGGAGCATCCCACTGCACCCCCTGGGAGGAAGCCCTTGCCAGGACAGCAGGAAAGGCTCAGCAAACATGAAGCCTTGGGGACCAAAGCAAATATTTCAGCCTGGGATGGAAGTACTGATGTTTCAATCAGTGGGGCCACAACAATGATGGATTGTTTTTATTTCCTTGAAGGAAGCAGGAAATGGACAGAAATGGGGAATTTTATCACCCCACTGCTCCAATAGACGTGCAGGGAGTGCAGAGGGAGCTCACAACACCCCAGTGACTGCTGAGTGCCCTCCCAAGCTCACTGGGCAATACTTTGTGTTATTTGCAGGCAGTAATTGACAGCAGCAGTTTAATTAAACAAAAACAGCAAGAGAGTTTCTTGCTAAAAGGGCAGACAACAATCATTTTCCAGAAATGGATCCCTCCAGCTCTTGCTGAGGATAAACTCTCAGAGCCCTTGCAAATTCTGATAAGTGATTTCGAGTCTGCCTTGTTATCTTGCCTTTTTTTTTTTTTNTCTTGCCTTTTTTTTTTTTTTTTTTAATATACTGTGAAGTTGTTGGGAGGAATAAAAAGAGCCAGAAATCTTTATTATTCTTCCTAAGGGATTCATTGCATTCTACTTTGCATTGCTTCATCTTATTACCAATTTTCACTGTACATGCTTTTAATAAATACCTATTGCTATAAAGATAATATTCTTATCACATTAATGGCTTTGCAGTGGTGTAAATGAAAATGAATATTAATAAAATTAACAGTAACCTTGATACAGTAGAACACCGTTAACTGGGAAATTTTTGAAGTGTTTTACAGTACAAGAAACCTTTTCTGTTTTTTCTCTGCCAGTGCTGGAAGGGAAAGTAGGAGAGACAGAAATTCAGATATTTGTGGAAAAGGCTCAGTGATTATTTCCCATTATAGATCACTGCAGTCTGGTTTATTAAAAATATCTGCTCATCCCCAATTCTTCCCTGAGGTATTTCTGCTGCCTACCAGCTCTGCAATGAATGAATGCAGACACCATATGGGCACTTGTCTTCCAGCCTGTGTGTGGGTCTTTTGGGGCTCTGCTCAGATTCCAGCAGATGGGTCAGACTGACATTTCTTTTCTGAACCAGAAGAGAATAAAAAGGAGCAATGGGGCTACATTGCCATTCTGGGCAGTTCTGCATCTTCTCATCCAGAAAGCTGAATGAATCAACCACAGGGAAGTTTGTTCCTTTTTTACATTGCATCCCTTTACATGAAAGAAAACGTCACCTGTGAGTAAATCATCAAATATGGTGATTTTTGCATGTCTGTGCATTTCCCAAACATTCTCCTTTGTTCATATGCAGGCTGAATTTGAGATTGGGAGCACATGGAGCTTTTTTGCATGGGTTTTTTTCACTTGTGTTGGCCTAAAAACTCCAACAGGAGCCACTGATACCAGTGGCTGTAAGTTCTGCAACAGAGAGAATTACCAGTTCTGAGCAAAGAGCTCTGTTAGTGCAAAATGAGAGGAAATTCCAGAGTGCTGGGAGTGCAGTCAGAGGGAAGGAGTATTGCAAGATTTCCAGTACAAAGCAGAGATTTAGACTGTAAAACCAAGGGTTTAAGTGAGGTTAAGCCTTGAGATTTTCAAGTCTGAAAAATCTGGTAATGTCAAAGTTGTCTCTACTGGGCTGAGCCCTGTCACATTGCTCATTTGCTTTTGTAGTTTGGGGACATTTTTACATACAAAGGTATAAATTTAACAGAATAAACAGCAGTATAGAAACCTACAGATGGTAACTGCAGTGCAGCCAAGCATTGGCTCCAACGGTGAATTTAACGTTAGGGTTCCCTGCTTTAGCAGATGGCAGATTTTAGGCCTGACTTTGCATTGATGTAACTTTCTTAAGTGCAATCTTTTGGTGGGGGGTCAAATTCACTGAGATTTTGCTGTAGCTGACGGTGCCATTGCCTCAAACATCAAATGAATGTGTGGGTGTGTAACTCATCTCAGGTGTTTGGGTTTGGGTTTTCAGTTTGGGGAAGGCAGCTGGACTTTACAACAGGATGGAGAGTGTCAGCCAACACCCGGTGACAGAAGTTACAAGACCCATGAAATGAAGAATTCCTTGTATATGATCACCTGGAATAATGTATTGCTCTGCTTCTAAGTGGAGATGGAAAGAAGAAAATGTGGCTGTAGCACTGTAGGAAGCTGCACTAACTCCATCAGTGACTCCTGCAGAACCTGAGGAACTGTGCAAGAACCTGACCTTGTTGTCAACATATCCTTCTTTTCCACAACATTACAAAAGTGTTCCTATCACTGGCTATAAATGAAAAGTAGATTAATTTTACAGGAATATGTAGATCCCAGCATTCACATTCACCTCTCTATGCTGGCATCACTAATCTCTCTCTCTCCATCACTCTGATTTACAGCAGTCCTCAAAATGCAGACTAAGGCCTCTCAGTAGTGTTTATCTCACTGTCACTTTGTCACTTTGTCACTTGACCTTACTCTCATGCCTCCAAGCAGGCAGAAGCTGGCAGCCACTGTCTCCAGCATAAAAGTGGATTGAATAGATTAAAAGTGGCCAGAGGGTGCTGTGGAAACCAGAGGTGTGAAGGAAGGTGGCCAGCTCTTCAAACAGAGTGATTAAAGATGGCAATGCAGCCTTGGAGGGTTAATGCAGCATTCACTGCCCATAAATAACACCATAATTTCACCATCCAGAAATACTCCAGGGAAATAAACATTTCTCATCATTGCCAGGAAAGCCGAATCATTAAGGAACAGAATAATGATGAAATACAGAAAGTCTTGCTTCTTGAGCGCAGCACATTAGTTTCTGGGACATGAGGCTCATTTGTAATAGGGATCTAATTCATATAATCAACACCAAGGCTAAACACTGAAGAGAAGATTTTCTGAAATAAAGATTGATTTCTGTGCCAGTCTTTCCATGCTAAACACACTCCCAAATTGCATTTCTGTGCCCAGGAGTGGGTGCTGAGAAGCCTAAATATCCATTTGTGCATACCAACAGGCAGCTTGCCTGTGCAACCAGAAGAAAAGCAAGAGAGGGATGGGTTTTCCAAATCTCAACTCCCTGGTGGTGCTTCTTGGCTCTGATTGTGAGCAGAACTGGCTCGGTGTGGCTCTCTGTCCTCAGCATTCCTGGGCAGCATCCACAAGGCACTGAAGAGCTCCATGGCACCACTCCGAGCCCTTTGGATCGGGATGAGGCTCTCGCTCTGTCTCCTCTGCCCTTACAGCAGTGCTTGACTTTAATATTTCCCTCTTCACCACAAGTTCCCAGAGCCCTTCTCAAGCCTTATTAAGGTTCACATCACACTCAGGGATGATGCAGAGGTCCTAATGACAGGAAAAATGAGGACAAGGGAAGTGACTTGCTCACTGTCCCACAGTTGCAACCCAGAGACTGCAACAGGAAGATCTGAGTGTCAGTAGTTTGCTCTAAGCCCTAATGAATCCTAATGACTGGCCATATTGACAATTCATAGTGCTTCCACTGGGTTTGACACACACGAAGTGCTGTTGAAATGCTCGTTTGTTCACCCTCAGTGATCACTGGGGCTCTGCATGGTCTTCACCTCACAACCCACTCCGCTTTGCAGATGTGGAAAACCACAGAGTTAATCAGATATTGCTCCACAGCAGGAGGCTGGGCGTGGAAATTGTTGCAGGCTGAGAAACGAAAGAGGATGTTCACAGTGTCTGGCTTTGGCACATCACTCAGTGCCTGATGGAGGGGTGCTGGGGCTGAGAACTTGGTCTCCCTCACTGCCAGAAGAGGAGAAAGCTCCATTAGAAGCCCATTCAGAGCATCTGAATTAGAAGCTGTTTCTCTCTGCTGGGCCTCTGGAGAGATGAACATTAAAGGTCTCCAGCTAGACATGTGAATATTCTCCCTTAAGTGCTTATTATTATTCCCATTTTGCAGGTGGGTGAACTGGAAAGGACAGGACGGTGCTAAATTAAGCGAGCTGCCCGCGCTGCTTAGGCTCCCTCTCTGCTCCCCCATAAAACTCCTGGAAATGTGTACGAGAGAAAAGAATGTGAAGCTGCATAAATCTCCAGGGGAATATGTTTAGGTTGTAAAAATACAGAGACAGCATGGAAATACCTCCAAGTGCTCTGGGAATATATGGTGAGTCATGAGCACTGTATATTAAATGGTCAACGCTTCTCCAACAGAAGCAATTCCTCATGCGAGACCACAGGAGTCACAGGAATTGGCTTTGCCCCAAACTGCCTGATTCAGCAAGATATCAGCAGTGTGCAGAAACCCTGCTCTTGTGTTTCAGCTTCTAGGCACTGGGAAAAAGGAGAAAATAAGAGATTTTTGATGGATTCAAGCATGGCAATGTTTTAACAGTGTGAGTAGGAACTTATCAGAAAAATAAAATGCAGTAAGAATAGGTAATCACAGAACGACAGAATGCTTTGGGTTGGAAGGGACCTTAAAGCTCACCTCATCCAAGCCCCAACACCTTCCAACTGACTAAATTGCTCAACAAAATATATGTATGAAATGCATCCCTCCCGTGCTATTTCTTCTGCTTGTTATCCCTCTCAGTTTTCGGCCATCTCTGGCATTCTTCCTAAAGCCAAAATTCGGTTTGCCTTCGTGGTAGTCATTAAAAATTATCATCTAAGAAAGTGTTTATCAGCTCTATCATTGCAGGTGCACTGGAAGAGTGATTGCAAATTAAAATGGCTTTGTAACAAGGCCTGAGCTAGCAAAAAGAAAAAAAAAGAGGCAGAAAAAAAGGTATATTAATTTTTCTGAAATTAGAAGATAGAATAACACTCGGAGGAAACATTTATCATTATGTCAGCAAGGAGGTTGTGTGATTGATCTTTTTAATAATGGTTTTCATAACTTTGAAGGTAAAGACAGTTGGTCTATCTTGGTATTTTTCATAGAACATCTAGCACGTTAAATTACTTCATTTGTGTATCTAAAATGAAGGCTAATGCAGCAAAAGCAGGCTTGGAAATTCATCTCTTTGCAGTTGTACAGGGACAGGGCCCATCTTCTGCTCCTGAAGGAAAAAAAGCAGGATGGTACAGGCCATGTCTATAAAGGCAGACCCCACAAACTTAGAATTAACAAATCAGCCTTGGTACTTGACATATTTATAAATTATGGCTAAAAGAAACAGGGTTTTTTTGGGTTTTTTTTGTTTTTGTTTTTTCTTTTTATCCAGCACTATGAGATGTTTGTCCAGAATGTAAATAATTTTTAATGAACGATTCATACTTGCACGCACATGACTTGTATGTAAATGTGCTTCATGCCACAAGCTGTTTTATTAATTCTTGAACCCCTGTTGAAGGCTGAGGTTTGCAAGGAACTTCATGAATGAAGAGCAACAGGGAAAGAGGAAAGACTGGGGTATGTGGAGAAAAAAGCCTATAAAATACAGTTAATCTGTTTTTTTCTAGAGGTAGACAAAATGGTAAAAGTCACTTAAGGAAACAAGGCTCACATATAATAGAAGCACTCGTTAGAACACATGCCTGATCAAATTTTAAATGCTTCATTTTGAATTCAGGAGCTGGAGAAGGAGAAACAAATGACATGAAAGTGAAAACTCAGGGCATTGGAGTGTGCATGTAAAGGCCCAGTGACCTTCAATTCCCTACCAGTGGCTCAGAGACCAAATGTGACAACACAAAACAGATCTGGAGAGCCACAGTTGTGTATGGGACAGAAGAGGAAAAAAATTGTTCTGTAAGAGGAGCTAAACACCTCCAGGAGTAACAGCCTTCCCTCTTTATCTACCAGAGCAATGTGAAACCACAGGGATGTTCAGGTGGGGAAAGAGGAACCAGGGGCAGAGATCCTGCTGACTCCAGTGTGTGCCTTGAATCAAAACCACACCTGACGGGGACAGAGAAGCCACCTGATCATTTTAGCAGATCTGAGAAGTCTTAGAGAGCATCTTTCATCACTTAATCTGCTGCTCAGCTATCTCAAGCTCTTCATTAATCAAAGCTCAAAATGCGCTACAGATTTCCAAAGCCTTTTTCTTTTCTTTTCTTTTTTTTTTTTTATTTTTAATTTTTTATTAAAACAAACCATTTAAATAGAGCTTGAAGCAACGTCATGTCAAGCTCTTGGCTGCTGCCTCCCCCAGCTTTGTCAGTGCTGTGATGAGCCCCTGGGTGCTGTCACCTCTCTGAGAGCTGCAGTGGGGAAGCCTCAGGCCAGCAGCATACGGGAGCTGCTCCCGCTGCCAATCTGAACCCATCTCCATTCGTCTTCTGGATCGTAACTCCTCCTTCACACCCCTTCAGAGTCTCACCCAGCAGTGCATGCAGCAGCTTTCAAAGCTCTGCCTGCCCTGGGAATCCCAAGCACGTGCTGCCAGAAGCAGCAGGTAGTCACAGGCTTCTCGTTGTGCTCGGTGCCACAAAAGAATTATGGTAATTCTGAGCACTAAACCATTTAAATTCTATTTTAATTGATTCCCGGCTACCTCACAACTCCAGCATATTGTTAAATCAGTGGTGGATGAAAGTAGCAGGAGGTAACATCTTCTGTGTTGCTGCAGGGAGAGCACATCTAAAACAAGGCAGTAAATCCTGGGTGCCTCACTGCCAGAGAGATGCAGACAAATTGGAAGAAATTCATAAGAAGAGTAATAAAAATGATTAAAGGTCGGAAGAGACTGAGTTATGAGGGAAGATTAAAGGAACTTAATATGCATTGCTTGGCTAAATGACGACTAAGAGGGGAATGATACCCTTCAACAAGTACTTGGAGGGCATAAAGATCCCCAGTAAAAGGGAACTCTTTAGGGTGCTGAAGGACACACGGCTCAGGATGAAAGGATGGCGTCAGGCAAAAGGCAACTGGCTCTCAGCTTCCATCATTAAAATCTAACAGATCATTTGTGGGAAACCAAATTCTGCCACATTTACGTAATCAAGATTGAGTTTTAATTTTTGCCTGTTCCAGGGACAAAGGCCTTGTCTTCAATTAAAGGCTGAGCATGAATTCCCAGAGGCATTCCAGGGATGTGCATGCCAAGAAGAATAATTCCCAACCCAAGTTGGGGAAACAGCAAAAAAAGGCATTCAGAGTATCTGAAGGTTGATATACCCTTTACTCAGAGCTGAAGGATGTAGAAGATATGAAATTAGTGATAAGAATGTGCCTGTTGCCAGGATACCAGGGGCAAAATGAGAGTAATAATGCACTTCTTTAAAATACACACATTTCATTAATTCCGGTGAGAATTACCCCAATATTTTAATGGGAGAGCAGCAAATCCTCCTGCAATTTTCTCACAGCACCAACTCGCAGCCTCGGAGTTGGGAGAAGAGCTGAAATCATCTCTGGGGGTGCTGGAGGGCACATCCTCAGCCCAGGCTATGCCAGACAGCAGCCGCGCATCCAAAGGGATGGGGAACCTGCCTGGAATTGGGCCGGGCTGCGGCTCTGCTCGGCGGAGCGGCTCCGCGCTGAGTCCTGAAGCTGTTCAGTACAACATCCATAGCACCTGGTGGTTTTCCAGGCTCACTGCACGGAAACTCCCGGCTGCATTTACAGGTCTCCACCCAGGAAATTGTTTGCTTCCAGCTCCAGCACACCTTGGCTTTCCCTGAAAAAAGGGGAGCCCTGAGGTGCTCGCTCAGGCAGCTCCCCTGGGGAACGTGGCGGGTCCCTTGGCTCCTGGCACAAAGGGGACAGGGATGTTTCGGGGAAGTTTGGGTCTTTTCCTGTCTTTTCCACATCCGTTTCTGGTGGAATTAGGATTTGACGTGAGGATATTACTTTGTGCTGGCGCCCTGCAGCAGCATCCCTTGAGAGGCGCTTTGGGAAGCACTGCCTGGGGATGGAGGTCGTGGGAAAAGGGCTCCCCAAAAGCAGCCGGGAGTGGGAAGCAAAACCTTCCTTGGTCCTTGCGGGCAATGAACTCCTTCCTCTGCTTTATGAGTTTGGGAGAGGGGAAGCGCAAAGCAGAAACATCTGCATTCCTAAGCCCTCTCTGTGAGAAAAACGCAGCGATGCTGATGCTGTGAGAGGCACGTGGAGGAACAGCGGCCCATTTCCCGGGATTAGCATCCCATTACAGCGGGGCTCTGAGGACACAATCTGATTTATTTATCCCACAGTTAAATCTGGCTATAAATGCACAGCTCTGCTCCTGGCAGACCCGGCCAGTGGACCTGTTCACCAGATTTCTGCCCCAAATCACAGCCAGCAGCGAGGAGAAAGGACTCACGTGGTTAAAAAAAAAAATCACCTTTTAAATTCACACGTTTGCACTACCAATTGTGTGCCTGCTTTTCAACACTACTAAAGGACTCTCCCATCTTTTTCACCACATAAGACTGCTCAGAGCTAAGAAATATGTACAAACTTGTTTTAAAAGTGGGATGATTCTTCATGTGTTGCAGAGTAAGCATGGCAACCAGCAGAAATCAGATTTACAGAGGTGGAGGTTAGGACCTTTCTTTTTATGAAAACCAATCTAGATAGCTCTACGATAATTTCTATATTGAAACTTCTTCATTTCCTCCCTCTTTGAACTCTGAATCATGAGAATTAAACATCAGTCTTAGCTTTTAGATTTTTAGGCTGTTTATTCTGATTTTTCTTCCTCTGGCAATCATTACAAGAGCATGTAGTGACAGGACAAGGGGTAATGGATTCAAACTGACAAAGGGCAGGGTTAGATGGGATATTAGAAAAAAAAATCTTTAGTGTGGGGGTGGGGAGGCCCTGGCACAGGCTGCCCAGAAAAGCTGTGGCTGTCTCATCCCTGGAAGTATTTAAGGATGGGCTGGATGGGGTTTGGAGCAGCCTGGGACAGTGGCCCTGCCCATGGCAGGGGGTGGGACTGGGTGGGCTTTAAAGTCCCTCCAACCCAAACCATTCTTTGCTCTGGGATTTTTCCTCGTAACACAGCTCCTGGAGAGGGATTTATTACACCATTAAAGTTTGTGTTTTCCCCCCGCATCTCTCCAGGTAACACTGGAGACAGTCTGTGAGTGTCTGTGAGATGCAACTTTTATGGAATGCCTGGAAGTTTGAGCTCCCACGTGTGGAAAACATCACCAAGATTTCTACTCCAGCTGCTGCTTGGTGAGGAATAATGCAAACAGAGACTTCCCCAGGGAATGAAGATCTTGTTTTCATGACAGCTACTTTGATTTTTTATTTAAAAATACAGAAAAAGGAAGGGAGTGTAATTACACAGAAATCTGGCTAAGGATAATTGCTATTCAGAGCATCCCATGAGGCCAAAAAAGGCCTTGGAGGGCAGCATATTTAACTCAGAACAGAAACGCTGAATATGTGTGAGTGTTTTATAAATCACAGGTTTCACTTCATCAGGGTCTTTATTCTGGTTGTTTTTTTTACCTAAAAACCAGGTGAGATTCAGATATGATCTGGACAGAGATACATACGTGGTGCTGTAGGAAATGTGTGAATGTGTGACTTTTAAAATATTTTAAAAATTTTTATATGGTCTTACAGGTGCACAATCACCCACTTGAAATCTTTAATCTGTTTGGCTCCCAGTCAGAGCTGTGTAATTTCTAAACTTCTGCTTTGCATTTTACTATTAAGGTTCATATGGTTTTACTGCAAAACAGATTCTCACAGAGCTGTGTGGGTTTTAGATACTTCTGAAAGTTAAAACCAAAGATGGGCTTGATTATGAAAGGAAGTACTAAAATAGAGAATTCACTGTTCTTTCATGTTCAGCTCATGCTTCATCACTTCAGACTCTTAGAAATAATATTGCTGAGTATTAAACACTTGGATTTAAGCTTAACAGTGTAAGGAGGGAAATATGAAGAGTTTTCCTTTTGATACCATTGGCTTTGCAAGTTTTGCATTAAACCTTTGAGGGAAACGGCGCGTGCTACATCTCAGAAGGGAGTGGGGTGTGTCACAGCCTTAATAACCAAAGTATGCATTTAAGCACATATTTATCATCATAGAATTATAGAACAGTTTGGGTTGGGAGGGACCTTAAAGACCTTCTTGTTCCAACCCTCCTGCCATGGACAGGGACACCTCCCACTGTCCCAGGCTGCTCCGAGCCCTGTCCAACCTGGCCTTTGGGCACTTCCAGGGTTCCAGGGGCAGTCACAGCTTCTCTGGGCACCCTGTGCCAGGGCCTCCCCACCCTCACAGGGAACAATTCCTTCCTAAAATTTAATCTAAACTTGCTGTCAGTTTAACAGTTTTTATGTATATTCAGTTTACATATATGTATATATTGGTAGGATCTCTTGTTTGGGAACAAACCTCGCATTCACTGAGTAGAAGATTTTGGCTTCTTGGCCACGTTTGTGCAGCTGCTATTGCAAGCCCGGAGCAGGGCAGTGGATGCTGCCTGCAGCCTGCCAGGTGTGCAGCAGGGCAGGTCTGACTCTCTCCAGCCTCGGAGCCTCGGCAGCATCCTTGGCACTCTCCTCGGGCTGACCTCTGCCTGCACACCCGGGCTGGGGATGCCGGTGCCACGGCTCGCTCGGGACAGCCCGAATTCCTGCCGGGTGGCTCAGGAAGGGCCCGTCTCCTTCCCGATGCTCTCCATCCATCCCCCGGCGCTGCCGCGGCGCTTCTTGGGGCCGCGCTGCCCGGGGGATGCCCGGGGGATGCCCCGCATCCCTCCCAGGGGGGTTCCGCGGCGCATCCCCCGCTCTGCTCGCACCCCATCCCCGCACTCCCATGCCCGGGGGGACCCCCCGCCCCGGGGCAGAGCCGAGCGGCAGCACTCCGCCTCCCGGGCTGCGCAGCGCGGCCGGGGAGCGGCGGGGCTGCTCCCTCCCTCCCCCTTCCTCCTCCTCCTCCTCCTCTCCTCCGCCCCCCTCCCGCAGGGCAGAGCCGGCGGAGGCGGCGGGCGCGGGGCAGAGCAGAGCCGAAGCGGCGGAGGTAGGAGCGCGGGGATGGGATGAGAGGGGATGCGATGGGATGGGATGGGCGCTGCGGGAAGGCGGGGGGCCCCCAGGCCGCGGCTCCCCAAGTTTGGAGGCGGCGGGACTTTGCGGGAAGTTGGGCAGCAGCAGCAGCAGCAGCAGCCGCGGGGGCACCGCCGGGCACGGCTCGGCTCGGGGGGCGCGGGGCTCCGGCCGGGGGACACGGGGCTGTCCCCGCTCCCCGGCGGGCTGGGGCACCGCAGCATCCCCCGGAGCCGCGCCCGGAGCGGGGGGAAGGCGCCCGGAGCGGGTCCGAGCTCCGCGGGACCCCGCGGGGGCAAAGCGCGGATGCTGTCAGCGCCCGCGCCGGGCAGGTCCCGCAGCCGCGGATGGCGCTGGGCTCGGGGCTCTGGCGGAGCAGACACTTGCAAAGGGGCTTTCCTGAAAGAGCCATTCAATCCCGGCT
Source organism: Picathartes gymnocephalus (assembly GCA_013390045.1). Lineage (NCBI taxonomy): Eukaryota > Metazoa > Chordata > Aves > Passeriformes > Picathartidae > Picathartes > Picathartes gymnocephalus. The sequence continues at coordinate 121,209 of WEKY01023064.1, forward strand.
GCGCATCCCGCCTGGGATCGAGCCGGGCGTGGACGCTGCCATTCGCTGCGAATATTTTTGGGTGAAGAGGGGTGTTTCTTAAATGCAAGCTGTTGGCTGTTAAAAATAGCTTCATAGCTGCTGAGAATGCAGGCAAGGTTCAGTGACGGGTTATTATGGTCAGAGTCTGTTAAGCAGCAATCCACCAGCTGAACTTCGGCGGTCTCGTATATGGGCTTCTCTTTTTTCCCCCCCCCCCTTCTGTTTTCCCTGCTGCTTCATTGTAATACTACAGCCGTACTCTGCAGCGATCTGACTGTCTTAGGCACAGACAGATTTGTAGGTTAATAGGATATGCGGGAGTATTGCTTGGATGGTGCTTCCAAACACCTACCAAACTCCCAGATTTGGAATTTTTAAAAAAAATTTAATTTTATTTATTATATCATTGTATGGCCTAAAGTCCCCTTCACATTGACTTCCTTCCCTATGACATCAGAATGGTTTCACTTCTTGAATTGTTAGCCAGACCAAAAACCCATCATCATCATCATCACCTCCTGTAGAACAAACATGTTCTATTGTATTTTGAGACAAAAAAAAAAAAAAAGACCAGAGTGGCCAGCTGAGCACAACACAGGGTAAATCTCAAAGTTTGGTGGAACTGTTCATGAAAAGCAAATATTTTTTAAGGTTTGACTGAAAATCGTATGTGCTCCTTTGGATAAACAAACACCTGATTGAAGAGCTCTGCACTTGATACTAACTGGGGGCTGCCTGATCTCTGGCAAAGAGGGAAATTTCCATCAATAAAAACTCCCCAAATGTACATGAACCCTACATATATATTTATATCTGTGCTATTTATATATAATATATGTTTTTTATATGCACACACATATACACTCACTCACAGACAGTAAATCTCATTTAAAACCAGCAAACACCAATGGAGTAGCTGCCTTGAAGCCCCTTTTTGTCAGTGATTAAAATGTTGTCACACGTCTCGTGCCCTGAGAGCTTCTCTGCTGGTGGTGCTGCTGGTGCCATTTCACTCTTGGGCATTGAGTCAAAGGATTCATCTGGCTCTTCACATGCCAAAAGAAAGAAAATCAATTTAAATGCAGAAAGGACGAAACTACTTGTGTGAAGATTTAGCAGTGAAACTACCTTCTTTCTTCCCTTTTTTTTTTTTTTGTAAGAGCACTTAGATCCTGTCTGTGACTTGCAGCCACCCTGCAGTTCTGAAATCAGTAACAAAATAGTTTTATGGTTCAGATTTTGTCATAGGAGGACTAATCTCAAATTCAGAGTGTTTTATTTGGTGGTTTGTAACAGTAACATGATCAAACAGCGGAGATTTACATTGCAAAACACTTAATTCCACTAATGCAATGGAAGGCAATAATGGATTTTATCTTCATCACTAAACTAAAAGTAGGTATCTGGAAATCATATAAATGAGAAGGCTGAAGCAGACTCTCACATTTGAATTATTTCATGTGGTTGAAGGAGAAGGATGAAGGTATGTAAGAGCAGGATTAACAAGGATAGGATTACGTGGGCATAATGACAGAGATGCAAATAAGGTACTGCTTATGGTATATTTTACCATTATTTTAAGCAACCTGTGGCAGGAGCTCTGTGAGAACGGGGAGTTTCAGTGGTCAGAGCTTTTGTTGGCAGCCCAGGTGATTTCAGTGTCACTGAACATGTTTTTAAAGATGGGGCTGTAGCCTGGTGCTAAAGCACCTCTCAAAGCCTTGGTTTATACTGAAGATCAAATGCTTTGGGGGATGGCAGCAAACTCTGCCAAAGCTGATGAGTTATTGCTGGCCCATAAGGATTTCTAATGGAATTTCTCTGGTGACTAGGAAGGGAATCCTTCCTATTATAAACTACTTTTCCTACACTAAGTGTTTCCTTATACGACCACAGAGCAAAATCTCCCGGAGCTGTAACTCGGTGTTGTGTTACCAACTTCTCCAGAGGTGAGCTGGCAGCAGAGGGCTGATCTCACCTAAATGACACGTGGATTTAGGAACTTGGGACACCCAGCTGTGCTTCTCTTCCAGTGCAGATGCATCACTCAGGTGAAGAAAAGCCATGACACAAACAGATACTGATACCCTCCTCTCCCTCCTAATTACTCCTGCCGTTAATGTAGATCCCAGAGTCATAAACTCCAAGGAAATGTGCTCTTAAATCACTCTGTGCTACTTTGGATACTTGCCCGATGTGGAACACTGTTTTCAGGCATCTCAGAGGGTTTGCAGAACCTGGTTTGAACTGGGCTTGTTAATTGCTGTCTTTAGACTTCCATTTTCCCCTTTAACCCACCTATTTTCCTCCATACCTCACACAGGGAGGGGTAATTCTAAATTCCCACCATACTCCTTGGCTGGAGTTATGTTTCTCATCTGGAAGAATCCAAAGTGCTGTGGAAAAACGTGGTACATTTCCAATAAGAGAGCATTTTTTTCACTGCTTTCCCCCACAGATTAGTATTTATTTATTTATGTTTTGTAGTGAAGTGCCCTGTTTTTCTTGCTGACCAAGTGTGGTGTCAGATCTGAAGTCTAAATACAGCTATTCAGGGGAAGGGATCTGTAAGCTCCTGCAAGTTCTTATCTTGAAGCATTCTGAATTGTACCCAACTTTCCACTTACACTGCAATTTCACTAAAATGAACTGATGATCTACAGCTTTGCTGACCCATTCTCTTAAAAATTAGTGTGGCTGCCCGTGTATCTGGCAGAAAACACGTTGTGTTTGTCCCCACGGCCTGTTGGGTTGTGTTTCCCAGGCTCAAAAACATGATTACAATTCAGTGCTGGTGCCTGGGTTGGGTTTTTACAGGCAAGGGAGACAGGGAAGCTCCTGAGGAGGTGGAGAGCCTTGCAATGGGAGCGCTGTAATCCTTTGATTACACAGCTGTGCCTGGCATGCCACTAAACAGCACTTCAGGGGCAAGCAGTTAATGTAGCTTTTCCATGGAATATTTATTAATTTATGTTCCACCTGGTTTCCAGCAGCTGTTGAACGTGGCTTGTAAGCTTTAGTTTTCAGGAGCATCCTCTGAGGGGGTATAAGCAGGTGATGCCTTGCAAGAAGAAGCAGAAGGAAAAACGTTGTCCTGATGGGTGCTGGTGGCTGATGGCAGTGACAGGGCAGCCGTGGTGGGGATCAGGGTCCTGATGAGGGGGGGAATGTGAACAGGAACGAGGCACCATGGCACACTCTGCCTCTGTCCCCTCTGGTGGCAGCACACCAGAGCTCACAAGACAGAATCTCAGGCTGCTTTGTGTGGGAACTTGGAGCTCATCCAGTGCCACCCCTGCCATGGGCAGGGACACCTTCCCCTGTGCCAGGCTGCTCCAAACCCATCCAGCCTGGCCTTGGGCACTGCCAGGGATCCAGGGGCAGCCACAGCTTCTCTGGGCACCCTGTGCCAGGGCTTCCCCTCCCTCATGGGGAACAATTTCTTCCCAATATCCCATCCAACCCTGCCCTCTGTCAGTTTGAAGCCATTCCTCTTGTCCTGTCACTCGATCCCTTGTCCCAAGTCCCTTTCCAGCTCTCCTGGAGCCCCTTTTGGCACTGGAATAGTTGTCCCACGTTGTCACATGTCTCGTGCCCTGAGAGCTTCTCTGCTGCTGCTGGTGCCATTTCCCTCTTGGGTGTTGAGTCAAAGGATTCATCTGGCTCTTCACATGCCAGAAGGGGCTCTGAAATCTTCCTGGAACCTTCTGTTCTCCAGGCTGAGCTCTCAGCCCTTCCTCACAGGATTGATGCTCCAGCCCTTGATCTCTCTGGCCTGGAGCCCCTCTCCTGCCTGGACCCTCCAACCCTAAACTATTTCTCTGCCTTTTCTCAGACCCAGATCCATCTTCCTCCAACTCCCACAACAGCTTGAGCTGCCTGAAACACTTGTTCCCCAAACCTCACCACCTGGCTGCCGATGTCCTTCTGCCCTTAACAGAAACCAGCTGTTCCACATGAGCTCCAGACACATTTTTGGAGCTCCTGGTGGTGTGAACCTTCCCCTGTTGGTTTGCTGGAAGCAGCCCCAGCCCCTGCAGTGCTGGGGATGGTGGGGGGCATGGGGCAGCCTCCTGTGCCATGGGTTTCCTTGGAAATGAACCCAATCCTGTGGAGGAATGGTGGGGTGGAGAGGCAGGGAAGCAACACAGGCTGTTATTTGTTTATATACCAAATACACACTTAATATTCTAAAACTTACTATGCCATCATTTACTCACCAAAGAAGCACGGCATTTTATAAATAAATGGGGTTTTATGCCAAATCTCTATCTAAGGTGGGTTGTTCCTCACTGTAAAAGGTGCAGATCTGTACTTAAATAGCAAAATACTCAAACTGACATTTTCCATTTGCCTCACGCCTTCCAGTGGGAAAAAATAAGTTTCACGAGGAGATAATTTTTTTTCCTGTAGAAAAACCTTGATTTTCAGTGTGGGTGAATGTACCCTGCTATCTAACCATAAAATTAGAAAAAACTAGTGAGAGTGAAAAAGGCTTTTGAATTACTATATTTTACTTTGTTTTTGCATTTACTGGTGTTAGCCTTAAATATGACAAGTTGAAGTTAGACTGGTAACTTCTCAGGATGGCATGGCATAGAGGGAAGGTCATTTCTTTCAAACAAGTCATTGAGTTACAGGTGAGTTTGAGCTGGGAAGAGCTCTGAGGTCAGACAGGAGTGAAGATAAAATGTAAAGTTCAAAGTCATACAGGGGAAACAAGATAAGACTCCTTTGAAAAATGAAAAACTCCTCAAGATACAAAGGAAAAAAATAAAGATTTATGTGCAGCATGTGTACTTAGGAGATGGAAGAAGCCTGGTGGTATTGAAAGAGTGCTCTGAGGGTGGGCAGCACATGGATGTCAGTTTGTGATACTGGATGGTTTGCCCAATTTCAGGTCTTGGAACAGCGTGGAGAAAAATCACTTCATTAAAGTGCTTTAGAACTGGTACCAAATGAATGGTGAGATACCAACAAATAGGAGACACCTCAGGAAAAAAAGTAGCAGAAATTAGGATTCTGGAAGGTTTTGCCCATAATTTGGAGGAAATGTAAGAGCCCAGTGTCAACCTTGCTGTGCCTAAATTGGGATATAACGGCCTGAGTGCCAGAATTTATTAATCCAAAGAGAAAGGACTCTTTGGTGCAGCCAGGAGGTTTGTGTGTGTAAAGCTAGAAATAGGAGGAAATGGAGAAGGATGGTTTAATAGTATATTAGGAGAATATATCACATAATGAGATGGGTTTGCCTGCAGGCCCAGCTCCTCACAGGGGAGCTTCATCTCCTGAAAATTCTTTAGCAGCTCTTAAAACCAACATTTCCTTGCAAGCCCATCAAATACCTTATCTAATATTCCTTCCAAGCCTCTTTGATTCTGGCTACTTTTTAGTTGTAATTTGTCTTTTTTTTGCTTAGCTATGTAGATATTAGATAATGTTAAACAGATATTAGTAATGTTAAGTAAATTAAATGGATAATGAATCTCCAATTTTCAAGCTCACCATGTCGCAGATGTGTTTCACTGTGTTAGGCTGGTGATTGGGCTCCTGCCCTTGTCTTCCACCCCTTCCAGGTGCATTTTTAGGGCTGCTGCTGTACAGCTCGTCCTTCGGATTGCTGAAGCCTGAGGACATTTCCTGGAAAGGATTTTGGGTGCTGCTGTTGCAATGGAAAAGGAGCGGGTTTGGAACGTGTCCGTCAGGGTTTGAGCCCCTGCCCAGGTGATTCCAGGGGAGGAATCCTGGTTCACACTGCCAGATCCACACCTTCAGGGTCAGGGATTCTCTGCCTGCTTTGTGTCTCCCTGGAGCTCCGGGCTGGGATAACACTGAGACATCTGGGTTGTAACTGCATCTATTGCAAGCGATAAAAATTCAGATAAAAACCCTGCTGTGCATTAAAGACTGCCAGTAGAAACTGCAGCACGAGATGTGGTGATGGGCTCTTAATTTAAAAAGACAAAACCATGTTCTTGAGCACTCCAGCGTTGAGTAGTACAGCTTTATGCCCTGAGCAACTCATCGGAGATGTTCGTAAAGTAAATAATTCAGATGAAAAGTTTCATCAATTATAAAGCTCTGAAAACAGTTTCTCAGGTTGAGGATTAACTTGCCTGAGGATCAGATAAGGATAAATCAGAATGAAACCACTATTGCACTTGACATTTAGTATTAGAATTACTTTGCAAAGCTATTTATACCATCTTTGAAACAAGAAGTGAGATGGGAGAGGTGAGCAGAAGGGTGGAATCTGAGCTGATCCTTTCATTGAGGAAAAAGGAAATAATAATTTGTCTGACACCAGGTGATTTTAAATAGGGAAGTTTTTAACCCTTCAGAGTAGGTTTTTGAGCATTGCTGAGGAGATCAGCAGAATGAAAAATATGCAGCAGAGTAAATGCACTCTGGATTGGTATCCATGGGAATCCATGTGGATTTATCTGGCATTGGGCTAGATCAGGAGTAATTCACCTTTTGGGTTTCACTGGTGTGAGGGGCACCAGAATCTTGTGGGAGTGGGGACATTTTCCAGTTGTTCTGGAGGAATTTGGAGCCCTCTGCTCCCCAAGGAGTGTGGCAGGGCTGGAAAAGCTGGGTAATGCTCCAGAGCTTGTCAGGGAGCAGCTTTTACCTGGAGTCAATAACTCTCAGATGGGTTCCACTCACCTGCTGCTCCTTTCTGCTACAGATGTAAAAAATTGAGCATTCTCCTGGTTTAGTAGCAGAGTTAGAATGCTGCAATAACTCATTTTGGTGTAATAGAGGGGAATGCATAAAAAGGCTCTGCTGAGTTTTGATAGTGTTTTGCTGTAATGATACCCATTAAGTGGGTGTAGTCATTTCTCCAGATTTCCTTTTTTTTTTTTTTTGTTTTTTTCTGCTGGGGAAT
>WEKY01023064.1:128146-143865 GCA_013390045.1 Picathartes gymnocephalus
CTGGTAAATTGAAAAAAAAAAAAAAAAAAAAAAAAAAAAACCCTAAAAATGTGCCGTTAAAATACAGATAAACATGCAAATACCAACAGTATCTTTCTTGGACTACTGCAATTCCTACAATCTAAAGCTTTCCAAAACTGCAAAATGAACAGGCATTTTATGACAATTAATATTTATGCATTAAAAACATGCCTGTTATTGGAACAAGAGTATCCCATCCATCATCACTAAGCATTTTCCACTGCAGAACTTTAATATCCTCCTTTCTGTATTTTGAAAGATAGCAAATAATTCCAAAATAGCAAATATAATTTAAGTTGCATTTAACAAAAAGACTTGGAAGGTTTCAAATGAGATAACATAAATGCTGTGCTCATTCCAAACAGCAATTCTCTGGATGAACCTCTGGCTTCATTAAAGTCAGTGAAATGTCTTCCTGCTGACTTCAGCATGCCAGGATTTAAAAAAAAAAAAAAAATTGAAATGGGATCTTTAAAAGTTTTCTTCTTGATGAGTGGCTGGAGCTAAAGGCATTGAGCTGTGCTTTTCTGTGCATGTGTTACTTAGCTCAGCCAGGAGGTCTCGAGGTGAAGATGGTGTCTGGTGGGGATGAGGGAATGTGAGCAGGAAATAATATTTCTCTTTGAAATAATCCCATCAGTAGCTGTGCTATCCCAGAGGCCCCCTTTTTTATGGAGGTCCTGCAGATGTGGAGCCCCCTTTCAGTGCCGAGGGAAGCCAACTGTGCAGGTGGACATTCCTCCTAAGGACATTCAGGCCTTAAAAGTGATGGAAAAGCCCCAGAGCCCAACTCTTTATTTATTGCACTGCTGCAGGGTGCAAGTGCAGTGTTCAAACACGAACTTGGGGACATTTTTAGCTTTGTCCTTTTGGCATCAGGGGTTTCTATGCAGCAATTGAATAGGAGGAAGGAATTAATTTGATTTAGCCACGTCAAGCTGAAAATGAAGTTCCTCCTTGCACATCCTTCGAGGAACCCTCAGTGGTCTGGATTTAGCTGCCATCCGCTCCATTTTTTTGCTGGGATATTTTTGAACTTCCTCTGCTGATAAATATTTAGAGTCTGTTTATCTTTCATCTCATTTCTGTTACACAGTGCTTACAGATTTCCCCCCATAAATACTTATTACTGCAGAAATTGGTGTTGCAAGCCTTGATATTGCAGTGCCAGCAATTTTGTAATTTTAATTGAGGCTGGCTGACGGTACTTCTATTAATTATCCAGGAGAGGCTTATGGCTTTCTAAAAGAGAAGTGTATTTCTGGCTGGAGGAGTTTGAAGGGGAGTTGTAATTGCTTTTTGTCTGGAGTGCAGGTTTAGGTGCAGGAGGCTTGGCTGGATTAGATGTGGCCATTGCTGAGGATCAATAAAGCATGAAAAGGGGAAAAGCTGTTTCAAATTTGTCAAAGTTCGAGCCACCAGGATGCTGCTATGCTCAGAATAAAAAAATCCAGCTGTTTCTTTTAGGTTTAATTAAAAACCAATGCAAAACAATTCAGAGAGACCTGAGTTGATATGAATTACTTTGAGCATGTGAATAATTGGAGCAGGTGAAGGATTTCCTTTACCAAATTCTGCACAGCCATTTTTTAGAGCCTGGTTCTGTGTGATTCTCACTGGTGCTGCCCAGCTAAATCTTAATGCTCTTTTCCTGTGCCTGCCAAATTCCTTGGTGGAATTGTGTTTTTCCTAATGTGAATATGACAATCCCACTTTAATTGGATAACAGCAGTTGTCACCCTGCAAGAGGGACTGTGATGCCCAGGGGCCTCAGAAGTATCTGTGTGAAAATAAATAAATAAAACATCTAAAAAGCTTTGCTAAGAAGCAGTAAATTTAAAAATTGATTTGGTTCACAGCACTGAAATGAGGTGCCTTATTCTATTACAGCATAAAGCCACTAGATGTCACTTATTTTGTGCACCACTGTTCTGGAGAGAAGCATGCCCTTGGCATGGAAAAGATTAAAAAGAAAAAAAAAGTGCCACTTGCTATAAGTAGCTTTGTTTCTGTTTGTGTTCCTAATTGACAACTGCCTTCCTTGATAAATATTTTCATCTTAAAATAGATCATATAAACTCATTCCTCACAGATCAGACAGACCTGAATTTTTTATGATCCTTAAATGTCAGCGGTGCCATTTTGAGCACCAGTCTTTAAGAAAATAATTAATAGGCTTACTCCATTTTCAGAAGGGGGAGAGTACATTTTATGGAAAGAACCGTTTTATTGTTATGAACTGTTCTATCATTACAGACACCCTAACCAATGGCTCACACAGATACTCATCTGCAGCCGACTTAAAAGCCGTGAGAGGAGTTCTAAAGCCATACAGAAGGTGGAAGTACTTGTGGAGAGGGAAAGCAATACCTCTGAAATCAAAGATCTGCTTCTGCAGTGAAACCCTGAGTTCTTCCTCAGGAAGAACTTCCAGGAGAAGTGGAGCAAAAGTAGATGGGGATGAGTCTCTAAAGGGGAAAAGCAACACCTGGTACCCAGTGCAAAGCTGGATTTCCTGACCTGGATGGGTGTGGGCAGAGTCAGGGAGCAGGAGGAGGTGACAATTCCTCACCAGTGAGAGTGCACAAAGGGCTCCTGGTTCTGGGTGTGTCCTGTTCCTCTGTGGGTTTTCCCTCCCATGACCAGAGATGCCAAATTGAGAGGTGCAGACCCTCTTCCTGCCCCGTGGTAACATAACCCTCGTGCTCTTTCATTTTTTGGGCTGCACTCAAAGGCAGCACCATTAAAAAGGGGAAATTCAATTTTCTGGACTTGAAGCAGAAAAACCGAAAATTGAGTGATTTCCTGAAGGGTAATGATTAGTGATTTTTTTCTCCCCCTGTGGTAGTACTGTCGTTTGTTTTTACATTTTAAATGTGTGTTCTTCCTCAGATTTCAGCTTGGGATGGAGTCCTACTCACTCTGTGGATCTCATGCAGGTTGGAGGATGGAAATCCACAGCTCTGAGTGAATGATGTGAGAGTTGCTCTCCAAATAATTTTCCATTCCAGTCCTCAGGAGCAGCTGTGCTGAAAGGCTACCTGCCTTCATTTTTCATCTGAGGTGAAAAATGTACTCTGGCATGGCATTCTCTAGCTGGAGGCAGAGTACATGACACACTCTCCCCTCCCTTTTTCTTCTGTGCTTGAGCAAAAACAGGTGAGCAAAACACTCCTGAACTAATAGAAGCAGTGCTGGCTTCTAAATGCAGCAAATCAATGTTTTAGCACCTCATATGAAACCGATTGTGTTAATGAGGGCTCCAGTTCTTAACTGGGAGTTATTTGTGACAGGGAGGGTTTCATTTCCTGCTGCAGGTCTGGCACCATGGCTCCTGAAAGTGCCATCTGCCAGCTTTGGCCCCCAAAAGTGCTCCCTGCCACGACTGTGCAGGGAGATTGTAGCACAGCTCTGGGATGGGGAGCAGGGCTGCAGCTGGGTGAGCTGGGAAAATGCACTTTCTCTCTCTGTTGAGCTTATGAAAGGCTGAAATTCATTCTGTTTAATTGGGTTACTGGGGGAAAGTCAGAGTCAGTGCTGTCTGCCTTAGGTGGTTTATTTAGAAATTGGATTGCTGGTGGCTTTCTATCTTGTGTAACACATACCTGAATTTCATTCAAAATCCCTCAATTCCCATGTAATGGGATTCTGGATTGTGAGTTAAGAGATCTGGATTTTTCTTGGACTCCTACCATTTTATTCCAAATGACATTACAGGTGACACATGTCAGAACTCTTGTCATTTTGTCACCCGGAGATGGAGCAGCACCTTTGAAGAGCACTCTGAGATCAAATTTTGGGAGTTACACACCCTTTGTGGACCACAACCAAACCCCAGGATACATCTGAGTGCACTCTGGCCTCAGGCTCCTGGGAATGCCATGAGTGGTTACAACTGCGTTTTCTCATTTAATTAGTTTTCACCTTGGGCAGAAGCTTCTCTGTAAAAACACTGATGAAATAATACACGTTGTATTTAAATGTTCACATTGGGAGAAAACCTTTTGTCTGTTCCAGGTCAGTTTCATTTGCCCTATACAAGTAACCCAAGGGAGGAAAAGTAAGAATAACATCAAATGCAGCTTTTCATATGCAAAGGAAGAAAACCCATATATAATTGTAAGGTTTCATTCTGATTTGCTGTTCTTCTCAAGGTGTAATTTAAACCACTGAGCCATGCAATAAAGAAACTGAGGCGTGTTAACCAGCATGTAATTTATTTTTTCACTTAATGAGAAGAACTGTGGAATTTTTTTGAGTTCATAGATTATTCTGAACTTCTGCAGTCGCTTACTTTGATTAGAGATGGTTTGGATGCTGAAGGCATTTTCCAGGATTTAAACATGCAGGAAAAACTGTAAATTAAATCAAATGTTCAGTGGAGAGACTTACAATATTTCCCTTCTGCGCCTGGGGTGGTGCTCTAGGATGTGTACACTTCACATACTGGTGAAGTGAAAGGAGCAGGACTTGGTTATTCACATGGAAAAATTGTAGAGTCACATAGTGGTTTGGGTTGGAAGGGACTTTAAAAGCTCATCTCATTCTAGCCCTTTCACTACCCCAGGCTACTCCAAGCCTTGTCCAACCTTTGATTTTTGTCCGGGAGGGCCAGAGAACCCATCCCTGGGTGCCTTCTCTCGGGGACTGTGGCCTGGAGCTCTGCAGACCTGCAGCTGAAGCACAGAGGAGATGCAGCAGGGGATCCCCACCACACCGGAGATGCTACCTCCACCTCGACAGCAGGGGCAGAGAGATGAGCTGCTGTGTCGGAATCCAAGACCCACAAAATCCTCGAGGCCTTGGGCCTGCTTACATTAATTACGAAATGTGTACTGGATTTGACCTGGAGCCATGAGAAAAGCTTCCAAATATCGTGACCTATAATGAAGATCTGAGTTTGTAGTCTAAGAAAAAGTGTGTTAAGTTAGATAGCAGAGGGTTTTACAGTGTGAAGGTTAGATACAGAAGTAGCTATAGAATAAAGTAAAAAGTTTAGGGTGTGGTAGTGTAAAGTAATAGAGAACTGTGGGACAGTACAGGATTGGACAAAAAATGCCACAGTATGACAGGCATCTAACGCAGGTGTGATCAACTATTGGTGTGAAAATAAAAATATCTGCACCTAGCAGTTATCTGTTGGCCAGTTAACCTTTAAGAGACCTTGTAACCTGCAGTCTCGTGACCATTCTTTGTGTTATGGCTGACCTCTACAAAGCTCTGTGAAGGAGTTCCCAAAACTCCTGAGAGATTGTAGCAATAAACCTCACTTGAAAGCACAGCAAAGTGAAGGTGTCTCTATCCCAACCATCCCGAGACTCCTGCAACAACAATTCTTTGGCCAGAGGGTGGAGGTTTTCGTGGCAGGGGCACCACAGCTGCTGATGATGCAAAAACTCAACCAGAACCACCCACGTGGCCATCAGCCTCCTTGGGCAGGCTCAGCAGGGCTCTCCCAGCTGGGTGACAGTGCTGGAGTGGTGACCGTGGTTTAGTGGTGAAGGTGGCAGCTTTAGGCTGGGGGTTGGACTCAGTGATTCTCAGGGTTTCTTCCAACATTAACAATTCTCTGATCAGGCTGCTGAATCCACGCTGGGGCTGTTGCTGTTGAGGCCAGGGCAAGCAGAGCTGGTGGGGTGTGGGCAGCTTTGTGTCCAAAACTGCTCCAGCCCGTCTGCTGAGTCACATTCCCCGAGATTTGATGGAATATGTGGCATTTCCTGGCATTTTGTTGCTGTGTTTAGCTGTGGCCGTGGAGTGATCTTTGCAGGAGACAATGATTGATACAGCTGCTGGTGGCACCTGCTGTGATTTTTAAACACGTTTATTGAGGGTGGGAAGTGGTAAGGAAGTTGAGCACAGGGCAGCTTCTACAGTGCCTTATTCCCAAAACCATACAGCTCCTTTTGGTGCCCACTAAAAAATAACTCAGTAGAATTATTGATAGGACAGCTGAGGATTGAGCTGTTTTTGACATTTCTGTGGATCTGAGGCACCAGCAGAAGCATTGCCTCTTGCAGCTTGATGCATTGGCTGGGCTGAGCTCTGCTGCTGACCCATGCAGCCTTTTTCTATTCAGGTATCTGCATATAATATGCATATTTTAGTTATCATTCTTTTATTGTGGCCAGGTGTCACTTTTGAGAAACGAATTGTTGCATTCCTCCAAGCCCGAGTCCTCGCTTACCTGATAAGGCTTTAGGGGTTTTCCTTGGTGTTACTATTTAGGTTTTATAGCAGTGCTTAGAAGGAATAAATTGGCTTGGAAGTCATCTCTTCCAGCCTAAGACACCCCAGGAAGCTTTTATGTCAGTATAGTCCTTGCTGCAGAAATAGATTAAGGACTTTCTAATTTATTTCACATTAAAAACATCCCCTCCAAATGTATCTGTATGCTCTTGATGCCATCTTAGTCTCCTGTATGTCTGAGAGCTTTGAATGCATTAACAGCCTAAACCAAGTTATTACATTAATCTCAGGAAACCAAAGATTCCTATCTTTGTTGCTGGTGGTAAACACCACCAGCAACAGAGAAATTTAACAGATGGAAATGCGTTTCAAAACTTGAGAGCCATTTTTGCTGGAGACTTCTTTTTGTTAATTCTGCTAAAGTTGGAGCTTTTATGTTCCTGCGGAGTATTTTGTGGGGTGTATTCTGGAGATGCTTCTCTGCAGAGTTTTATAATGTTAACACAGTTTCAATCTTTCTGCATTAGAAACTGAGCTTTTTGGGTTATCATTAACAGTCATGCATCTGTTCTTGAAAATCTGGCTGCCGACTGCAGTTGATGGAATTTGTGTCACTTCAGCTTCCTTGTGTGGTTTGCCTCAGTGAAGGGTTTATTTCCAGCAGCGGAGTCTGAGCTTAGAACTCGGTGCCATTTCAGCTGCAATGTCCTGTGGCCACTCTGCAGCCTTCTCTGTTTGTCTGGAACCAAACAGATCAACAAGCACTGCTGTTTAAAAATAAAACCTCGTTTTACCTCCCACTGTTCACTTTTGTGCTCTGCTGCCTCCGGGGACACGGGGATTTTTCATGGGAGTGAGAGCTTTCTGGCTGGAGCAGAGCGTTTGGGAGCAGTTGTGCTCCCTTTCTCCTCAGAACTCTCTTCTCTGGGGCTGCCTCAGGAGATGCTCTGTCCCACAGAGCAGGTCTTGGAGCATCCTGGCCCCAGGCATCCCCGTGTAGCTCCCAAAAATTGTTTAGGTTAGGGATCAGTAAGGATCTGAATAAGGCACTTGTGCTATCTGGGAGCTCCATCAAGGGTGGGCTTTGTCTTCTAGATTTCTCACTTCAAAACCTTAAAAAGTGAATTTTGACCCCACTGCAGTTGAAGCAGAGGGAGAGTGGAAGGTTAGTTTGGGACAGTTTCCCAATAACAGAAGTTAAATAATTAGCATATCCATTGGAAAAAAAAAAAGTCTCTTGGAGCGCTTGCCTCGGGTTTCCTCTGCCCACAAATAAAGACCATCTAGTTTGCAAAGCTAAATGTTGTCTTTATATTGCAGAAAATGTTGCAGAAGAGGCAGGGTGTGAGGGAGTGCATGCCAAATTTCTCTTGGTACATTCATCATTATGCAGAGTTGGGGTTTTGGTTTGCTTTTTAAATCTCTTTTTCGCCTTGGTTTCTTTTCATGGAGATTCAGTAAAGAACATTCTCAGATTTTTATCTTGTTTGTTTACAGTCTGCAGGCCAGCTAAGTGCAGTGTAAGGCATGAAGAGGTATTTGGGGTTGTGCTCTTTCCAAGTGGAAAACAAGCACAGTGAAGCCAAACATGGGAGAAACCTGCAGGAATAGAGAGTCAAGTCAAGGAGTCAATGCTTCAGTGGTTGAGGAAAAGATTTTCTTATTGTCCTGGAAATTACATTATTTACTTAATGGGTTCCATACATAGCATGGAATTTTTTCCCTTTTGTTCTGACTGTTGTAAACTGGGGGCTTTGTGCAGTTGGAAGATTCCTGGGCTGGGTTTTGCCCTGTTACGAGAACGGCATCAAGAGCTGTGATGTTTTTGAGAGGATGGTGAGGGAGTGCAGCAAATCCTCTCTCCTCCACTCGTGCAAATCAGTCAGTCAAGATATTTGAATTCCTTTGAAGCTTGTGATGGAAGTGTTGTTCTTTAGATAGGTAGGAGAGGACAATTGTGAGCGTTTAATCCGTTATCAAATGGCTTTAGGTTCCACACCAAACGTGTGCTCTGCCAACCACGCAAACCTCGACAGGCCACAAAGCCCAGCGTGTAGAGCTGCAGAAATGTCTGCAGAATGATGAGATCTTATAAACTGTTCAATGGAAATTTATTGTACTTTTGTGTAGTTAAAAAGCACCGACTACAGAGGAGTGAGTGATGGAGCCCAAATCTTTGATGAAGCACCTAGGAATAGTGATAGGAGACTTCAGAAGTAAATGTTTCTTGACTTATGCAGAATAAGCACTTTTCTCAGAAGCTGGAAGCAGTATAATGATATTATATCAAAAAGGTTTTGCTTAATTAGGTGTAGCCAGCAGTTACCTGCAATAATTTTATCTGGTGATATTTTAGAGAGAACTAATTAGGAATTTCTTGAGACTGCTTAGAGCTTTCTTGGGTTTTCCACTTTGGGCTCTGAGTCTGCTTCACTTTGTAATAAACAAAGTGGTTTCTTGGTTAATGGGCTGAGGTTTGTCTGATGTGTCATTGCTTAAAGAATTAAAGTGGTTGAACATTTAGAGAAGTTACTACTAAGCTTGGAACAGAGTTGGGGTTTTTTTTAAAGTCCTGAAACAAAGCCCCAGTTGTGATTTGGCATCAATGAATAGTTTGAGTTGAGTAAGTTTTGTTTGAATTTACAAGAAACTTTAATGACAGACTCTAATGCTGAGTTTGTCTTTTCAGGATGCAGCTGTGTATGTTTCCTTTCACCCACTCAGCACTAGATGAAAGATGAAGTGCCCTATTCATGAGAAAGCACTTACATAGTACTTAGGTACAGATGAGATACGTTTTTCCATCCATTTCAATGCATGTCTCACAGGGGAAGGTACCATATATGAGTCACAACGAAAAGAATTCAGATGACTCTGGTAAGATAGTAAAGTTTGTGGAGAAAAGTCAGCTTGGGGGTGGAGGAAAATCCCTTCTCAGCCACTAAAAATCAAATGAGCAGCTGCCAGCATCACCATTGCTCTAGCATTGCCATAACTATATTGTGTTTAAAGCAAATTTAAGCCTCACATAGACTGATCCCCTTTCAGAAAAACTGCTTATATATGAAGTGTGAAGGTGTATCAGATGAATCCTAGTAGATACCATTTGGTTGCATTACTGCATGCAAAACCATTTTACCACAGCATGAGATAAACAGCCACTGAAGGCATTACGTGATGCAAATTCTATTTATTCCATGCAATGTTATTCATCCCTCAAAAGCAGCCTTAAATTAGCAGCTGATCTCTCACAACCCACAGGATTTAGCAATTTGTGCTGCATACCCCTTGCAAAGTGGCGGAAAGTATTAGAGATCAGATGGTGGATAGAATATATTCCCCACTTTGAATCAACCTGAGGTAGCAAGCTGCTAAAATCAACGAAAATCAAATGTGTAAAAGAGATGGTAATCAGAGTAACTGTGAGTTATGCCCACTATTCTGCAGCATGTCAAGGCTGAAAATTCTTGGCAGGACATTGGAAGTACTCTCAGAACATTTTTCCCCCACGTGCTGGTTCTGGACCAGTAATCAATGCAAGAGACAAAGAGCTGGGCTTAAAAAAACCCTTCAGCACTGACAGATCCTTTCCTGCAAATCCAGCTGTGCTGCACCAGCTCTCCAGCTCTCCCTTGGGTAAGAGTCAGCTGAATGTGAAGGTTTATTTTCTTCAGCACAGTGAGGTGATTCCACCATCCCAGGTTGCTCCAAGCCCCCTCCAACCTGGCCCTGAACACTTCCAGGGATGGGGAATCCAAAATTTTTCTCGTGTTCAGGTAGAGTGATGAAATCCCAGTGCTGTCCTCACCTAACTAAGCTCTGCATGCAGGGAAAACCTGCTATCTCTATTGAGTAAGTTGCTCCAGAAGGGCTTTTTGAGTAAATTGCAGCAATTTCTTTCCAGAGAGTCAATGAAGCAGCCTTGGGAGCCTGAAATTAAACAAGAAGAAACAGGTAACTGCAAACCAGCTGGGTTTGAGACGTGAGCTCTGCCAACACCAGACCAATTCTTTGCCTCGGGTGCTTTCTGAAGATAAACACTTATTTATTTCTGATTACAGCCTGACTACAGGGCGTATGAGAGCTGTATTTAGAGATGATATTTTTTTTTCCTCTTGCCAGCCCCCAAACCTCTTCAGTTTGTTCGATAAAAATAACTGCAGTGAAAGAGCTTCATAACAGATTCAGCCTTCGTGCTCCGTGGTTCCCCGTCGCACTCTCACACAGAGCAGGAATTTGGCTGATTTGTGGGATGAGAGTGGGATGTATTCCTTGAAAGAGCAGGCAGGTAAGAATTTCTATTATTGTCAATTATTGTGATACCCTGTGTTGGGAATGAAACTTCAGCGGCTGTTTGGTCTTATTAAAAATACAAAAACTGTGGCAAGAGCAGCCTTACCACATTCACTTTCTGCACCTGAAGTTGCATTTCAGGTGATTCCTGTGCCTTCCCAGGGAGCTCTCTGCTTATTTCAATCTTATCTTTCTCCCATATAACAAAAGGAAATACGTTGGGCAAATTTAGACAGAACAATTCTCGTGGATATTAAATCATTGCATGAATTATTTGACCTTCTCCATCTGTCTTTATCTTATTTTGGCATTGGTGTCCCTCTGGACATTTAAGCAGATGCACTTTTTCTTAGGAAGTGGTAAAAGTTAACTCCCAAAAGCATCAGTGCTTTATTCTGGCTCTTAGTGAATCGATCCTTTTAATGAGGGACTGGCTGGTTTTTGTTAAAAAGATGCAATTTCTGGTTGTGTTCTGAATGTCAGAACTTTCTAATCTGGCTCCAGATTTTTGGGAAAGGAATCTGTGAGTACCACAGGATGGCTGCATTGGCTTATCCTTGTTTCCATGGAATGACCCCCCAGGACTGTGTGGGGTCTGTTGGGAGGTTGCTCACAGTTACTACGAGGGTTGAAAATAAAGATACTGAACTTCGACCATGCAGAATGATTTCTGAAAGTGGATTAAAGTGGCTTTTTGTGAGAAGAAAGGCACTGGAGTAATTTATGTAAAGACACAGCTTTTTTTTCTACAGTGTGCAACTCTTTCATATTCAATATAAACCTGTCAGTGATTCTGTAGCAAGGCACTATGTGAGATGAATAGGAACTAAGGGAAGGGAAAAGATGAATTGCTGGAGCTGCTGCACTTCGTAGGCAGCAAGTTTTGATCAGGAGTTGAGAAGCCAGCGTGTACTGCAGGCAAAATTCTGCTCCAAACATCCTCAGAAATGTATGAGAGCAGCACTCTGCTCCAGGTTTGTACAAGAGGGAGGATTTAAACACATTGATGGGAGCTCTGCCCTGACACAGGAGCTCCAGGCATCTGCTGCCACAGGTTGGGTGGCTGCTGGTGGTGCTTGATTTCTTCCAGAGTTTTTGGACCTCTTTTTATGGAGAAATGGCTGATTTTTGCTTCTATTTTACTGTCCTGTCTGCAATTTTTATTCTGAAAGCGGCCCAAAAAATAAATGATGGATCCGATTTAGACTGATTTAAATCAGTAGGCTAGAAAGAAGGAGCACTGAAGTTTTATTATTTTCACATTCTCCGTGCAGACCAAACAATAACACACGAGAACGTGTGGCTGTGGCATGTTAGGAGTGAAAGGAGCTGGGCCCTGGTAATTTCCAGGAACTTGCACAAGACCTCAGGTGCAACAACAGGTTTGTGGGGGAGGGCATGACCCTGCTGTTGCTGATCCAGGTCAGGGAGCTCCCCTTCCCAATCCCCACTCTTTTTTCCTTGCTTCCAAGAACCTGTTTATTCAGGCAATGTTTATGCCCTAATTGAGTGGTGATTCAAGCTCGGTAACTATTTCCTGAGCATTGCAGCCCAAATAACAGGAGTCATCCTGATGTGATTGAAACGACTCCCGTTATGCTGATTTTAGGGGAGTTTGCTGGTTTTTTTTGGTTTTTTTTTTTTTGTTTGTTTTGTTTTGTTTTTGTTTTTGTTTTTGTTTTTGTTTTTGTTTTTTTTTCCCACATGGAGCATGTAATTTATTCCATTCTCACATTTTTATTTGGAAGTGTATGGATGAGGAAGGAGCAGCTTCTGTTTGGATTAGATTCTGAGAAAGAAGCCAGCTGGGTTATGGAAGAAGCCACAGTTGTTTTTTAGGCGAGATTGCTGATTCAGTGGTGATTCAGCAGGTTTCCTTTGGCTTTAAAAGGCCATGAAATGGGTTCTTTAAAGAATATTTTAGACTTGAACAAGTGTTCAGCAGTTGTTCAACAGGTTGTGTGTGTGACCATGGGCTGTGGCCACCTATTCTTGCTTTTAGAATGTACCTGTTTGCCAAGTGATTGCCTTGAAAATGGTTGTATGGGTTTATACAGCATCTTAGGAGTTGAATTTATTGATGATTCTTTAAAAATTAGGGGGTTTAAATAAATAAAAGAGCTTTACATAACTTCAGTCTGCAGGAGGTTGCTGAGCTTTGTAATGAGTCCTGTGGCTTTTCTAAATCACTGCAATTTCTTTTTGCTTGTTTTTATTGTTTTGTTTGGGGTTTTTTCTCTTTTTTTCTTGCCAGAAGTTAGCAGAGGTCAGTGATTCATGATCCTCTTTTTATTTTCATATCATCTTTCTGGCATCTTTCTGATTTCTCTGAGGTAAATAGATGGGAGTTCAGGCAAAGTTTATTTCCAAAAATGTTAACTTGAGGAGCCAAATGCGTCCAATAAGTAGGAGAGAGAAAATCTATGATTATTTCTCTCCTTTCCTTACATAATGTTCTTTCTTTTTTAAATTAGTTTGGATTTTATTACTTCTACTGGGGTTTTTTTTTATTGAAATGGTACAACCTGCCCACTCACAGGATGAACTTCCTCTTGCTGTACAAATACTTCACTACACTTGAAAAAATACTTGGGGTTGTTTGTGTGCTGCCTGTTGTCTGCTTCAATCCTAACCATTTCCAGTAAGCTTGCTAGCTAAAAAATACCTGTAATTGTAATGCTTTGCAGGTTTTTTTGTGTCCAGAGGTCACAGATTTACCCTGCAAGGGCTGAAGAATTGCTGTTGTACGGGGACAGTGTTGCACTGGGTGGTGGAGGAATGGAAAAGGAATTACATGGTCGTGCTGCACTGCTTTGAAATATTGTTGGGTTTTTTGTTTCCATATGAAAATGTTACGAGGATTTCACCCCACCAGCCTCCCTTTGCCCTTTCATGTTTCCATTCCTCTCCATGTGAGTCATGGAAGGTTTCTCATTGTAGGATTGTGGGCAGCCTTTCACTTCCAGAGCTGCATCTCTGTGTGACTAATGACAGCCTTGTCTTCACAGGAGCTGTTCAGAGGGAAACATTTCCACACGGAAGTTCATTTCTGGAGTGTTCATGGAGGGCGTGGGATCAGCTTTGTTCTGAGATTTCGAAAAAACATCGGCAGTGCCAACTGAGAACTTGATTTAAACAAACCTTCCTGGTTTGGCAGGGAAGGCACTGAGGCAGTGGGAATATTTACCCAGATTAGTGGGAACAATTAGAAGACTATGGAAAAAATAACATAGCTGTTACTCTAAGAATGGCATTAGATGTATTAAATTAGGAGCAATGCGATGCTACTGGCCAGATGATTCGGCAGTGTTATCTTTTGCCTAATCTTTTGTTTGGGTTTTTTTTTTTTTTATAAAAGTGTTTATCCTTAATTTTATAGCATCCATATCTTTCCAATTAGGCTTCATCCCGTCTAACCTGAGAGCTGGTGGATTATTCTCACTTGCCTTAGACATCCATAGTTCAGGCTGTGACCTGCCCAACAGGACTGATTTACCTGAAATCTTCAGTTATATTGTGAGAAGGGAGGAGACAAAGTCCTATTGTCAACTCCATTGACATGAACCAGGGGAGCATTTATACCCCAGGATGAGAAATGTTTTCCTGGTGTACCTGACGTGTGTTTATAAGAGATTAACAGCCACCTTGTCATGTGATGGGAGGAGAAGCTGGCTGCGATTAAAAGTAACAGGGCTACTGCAAAATTTAGCCTGAAGAGCACCAGCAAAAGTTTGATTTATCTTTATTTTAAAGAGTTCTGAAAGAAAGGAAAGCATATTAAATATTAAGGAACTGGTGACCTGGAAGACAGGTCATACACACAGGTATATATATGTGTAAAATCTGTTCAATCTGTTTTATCTTACTCATAGAGGAGCAGAAGTTTAGTTACATGACTGAGCATATGAAAGTAATTGCTTTTTATAGCCTGTTGGTCTCTTCTCCCAAGGGACAAGCATTAGGACAAGAGGAAATGGCCTCAAGTTGCATCAGTGGAGGTTTAGGTTGGATATTAGGGAAAATTTCTTCATCAAAAGTGTTGTTGAGCACTGGAACTGCCCAGGGCAGTGGTGAAGTCACCATCACTGGAGGGATTTAAAAGCTGTCTGGCACTTGGGGACATGGGGCAGTGGTGGCCTTGGCAGTGCTCAATTAATGCTTGGCCTTAATGATCTTGGAGTGCTTTTCCAAGCTCAGTAATTCTATGATTCTGAGGCTCTGTAGCCATTTTGGCCGCATTCTTCCCTTAAAATTCCTAAAGAGGAAGGGGAGGAATTTTATGAAGTGTTTATTTAATGGGAAAAAATACATGATTTCAGATACTTTCTATACAGCCAACAAAACCATGTGGACGATGAAAAATCGTGCATGTTTCCTTTTGGGGGGGAACGTATCTTTTTACCCTGTTTGTGAGATGAGTAGGGCCTGGTGGATGCTGCATTTTCAGTGCTTTTGTGTGAGGCTCGAGCAGGCAGCTCAGCCTTTTGCTCTTTGCTTTTGTGGTTCCTGCCAGGGCCACCTGCCAGCCTCCTGTCCTGCATCCTGAGCCCCCAACAGCCCCTCCTCCCGTGGAGTGCAGGAATTGCTCAGGGAAACTGGCACTAAAAAATCTCACCTGCTTGCCATTAAGTTCTCTGTTGCATATAAATACCTTTGTTACCTTGAGCCTGCTTCGCTTTGGAGTAAAGCCCCCCTGGCTTCGGTGGGAATATATTGAAATCTAAGAGAGCTTTTTCCTTTCTTCCCCCCACTCTGCTGTGTGTCATCTGGTATATCCATGTTTCCTCCTTAGTTTATTCCCAGAGATCCTTATTTTTATGCCTTTGGCCAAGGAGCTTGCAGAGGTTGCTGTTGATTTCTGCTCTGTGGTTAGGGCTGGCACACGTTAATGCACAGCAGACAAATGCAGTATAGACTGTGATCATAAATAATTCACCCTTCCCTTTGACAAGGGGAAATTACATGCTACATTATTCAATATACAAAGACACTGCTTGTTCTGTAAAGAGAGTAATTTTCTGCCAGTGAACAGCCAGCAGCTTTGCAGCTAAAATATAAGGAGACACACATGGTTTATCGCCAGCTCAAGCCTCATAACCTTCCCCTCTGCCTGCAGTCCACATCCTTGTGCTCTCAGGAGTGGAATACAAAGAGGTGACGTGTGCTGGTGGCTGTGGTTGTGGCTGCTGGGAATGGTGGATGGAAGGAACAAAAAA
>WEKY01023064.1:143880-160119 GCA_013390045.1 Picathartes gymnocephalus
AAAAAAAAAAAAAAAAAAAAAGATGCTGTAAATGTCTTGATTTCGTGGGGTGAATGAGGGAAATGAGGGCTGGGGAAAGATGCTGCCCTTCTGGTGAGCATCCTTCATGCCATGGTAAAATCTTAGGGAATGAACTTCTGCCAACAACTTCTTGGGAAAGAGAAGGGAGTGGCACTAGGGAATTATATCTCGACTTTTATGTGTTTATTACAATTCAATTGTTTTATTTCATAAACATGACAGTAGAAAATCACCTAACATGGTGTGTCGGCAACCAGCAGTTATTAAAAATAGATGAGTTCAATGTCTCTCTTCTATTAGCTGAGTGATCTGTCATTGTCCTGTGATAGGTCATCAAACTTACCATCTAATTAAGCAGCCTGATGCAGTGCTTGTGCATGAGCTGGCACAGTTATGGTTGATGGTGAAACCTTAAATTTCCCCTCATGACTGGTGTGATTAAGATCTCAGTTTTACTCCAGCCTAAACATATTTCTATTTTTTTCTCCTTGTATCAGCTTCCTGATAAACCATTTTCTTCACCTGTGAAAGATGTTGTTAAGATGGTTTTTCCTTCACTTTATATTTGTAGCAGATTTTCATGAGAAGTGTCTGGATCTGGGAAGGGTTCAATAAATTCCAGTCCATTTTTTTAACACACAAATGGACATAGGATAGGACAGAGAAGATTATGTGGTTTTTCTAAGGTCCTGTGGTCTGCATTCATTAATGTATTTCTGATTGCTCTTTTTAAAAAATTGAGAATTGATGTCAAATACACAAACGTGGAATTGATTCCATAAGGCTATCTTAGATAAATCTGTTCAGTCAGTGTCACTGAGCAGGTTGCAGATCCCTGTTAGAAGAGGACTGGAAAATAAATTGGATTTTTTCTTTATTCTAAATAGTCAGTGCATAGGAACTGGTCTCTGAAAATAAACAGCAAGGAGCTGGAGAGCAGAGCTCTGGGGCAGCACTGAGGTGGATGTTAAAGAGGACGAGTTCAGGGCAAAAGGATTGCAAAAAAACCAAACGTGTAGAGCATGATAAATGTAATTGAAGAGATGCTGTAGGGTGGGTTTTGGTTACCAGATCTTTTCTAGGTACTGTTTTAACCTGTAGTCTCTTCCTTGTGCTTCTTTTTTGAGAGGGGCTTTTTTCACCTTCCTCTTTTATCTTTCCTGATGAAGGCCCTCATCTCCATCCTCCCTATTTTTACAATATATTTTTGGAGCTACTTCTATTTTTATGACTTCCTCTATTACCTCTGTGGATACCACCTGTATCTGCCCTGACACTGCTTCTGTCTTTGGCTCCCTTTGCTTCCTCTTCGAAAATGTTTGATCAGGGTCTTATTTCTGCCTGAAATATTTACTTGGGAAGTGGAAACTTCCCACTTTTTGTCAGGACTTCCCCTCCATGTCCTTCCTCTCACCACCGTTGGTGGTGTTTGGACAACCATCAAGGTCTTTCCAATCTTGGCTCATTTCCATAGCTCCTCTTTTCTTTTGGACATTTAATGGGGGGATATTTTATGCATAAGAAAGCATAAACTTTCTAGGTTTAAAATGACCCATATGAATCTGATTTAATCTCTCTAGTTATTCAAACTTCTGTCAAAATCACCACAGCTCTGTTCCTTCAGAGAAGTTTTTAAGATGGATCTCTTTGAGAAGTCTTGCACTGATTTCTTTCCCTTTGGTTTAAATATAGTCAGTAATGATTATGCTGCAATTTCTGTCTGCCTCATCTGGTTTCGAGAATAAACTCATTAAGGAAATGAACTTTTTTGAGGGGGAAGGACAGTATTTTGCAAATACTTTTGTTCAATATTTATCTAATTATTCCTGAATCCCTGAGACACAGCCTACTTGCTCTGATTGCAGAAATCCTCCAGTATGTGACAGTGTTCAGTGGGAGAAACATCAGAATACAAATAATTTTTACAAAAGCACTTTGTCTCCTACAGAAATGCAGCCAGAAGGATGATCATAAATGCAGGATCTGAAGAGACTGCCCCATTTGACCAGGAGACTTTTGTAGGAATGAGGCAGGAGTTATTATCTATATAGTAATTATAGAATTATAGCAGTGTTTCTTAAACATTAAAAATAGGTGTTGATAGAGCTAAAGGCAAAACAGTCAGTTTGTGGGACTCATAATAGTAATGATTATACTTCTCTGATTTGGTGAGTAATAAGAGGACCCATCATTTGGTCCAGAAACGTGAGATCCTGTCATTAGCCTTTCCTTGTGTCTATTCTTTAATCCCTTCGGTTTGCTGAATGTTTTACTTGTGGCTTTTGATTTCTTTTCTTTGGCTTTTTATCTCCCACGTTTGAAAGGAGACTGTTATTTTATCCCTGCCCCAAACAGGGTCCTACCCCACTTGAAGACAGTTAATTTAAGGTCCCCACGAGCAGATAGAGTGTAATTATTTAAACCTGTGTCACTGGATACTGTCCAGAAATGCTCCCATATTTCAGGAGCGGATTAACATCTCTTGGGTGGGTCAGGGAGCAGCTGAGGGGACTCGAGTGGTGTTACCTGTGGCAGCAACCAGTCACTGACTGGTGAGCAGATGGCTGATGGAAAATCAGGGGCGGCTCGCTGTGAACCTGGAGCCAAATGTTTCCTGGGTTTAATATCCTGAGTGCTGTAATTAACAGACTTGGCAAACAGGAGGCATCTCTCAAATAGAAATCTGAAATGCCTGCTGGTAGGTTGTGCTTTGCTGTGGCTGTGGGTGATGTGGATGTGATGTCTGGGTCTGTATAAATTATCTGGGTTTGTTTCTCTAGGTTGGACAATGCATCCCTTTGGAACCACCTCTGGGAAGATGAAGCTTCCAGCAGCAGTAGTGCACTTTGGAACCTGCTTGTTTTAAGGAAACCTGGACATTTCTACCCATATTTGCCTATTCCAGCATAAAGCAGAGGACAATGAGTTATTTTTATTTTTTGCATATTTTCACACTACGTAACAATTTTTCTTCCTTCTCATTTTGTTCGATGGGAAAAACTTGAGCCAGTTTTGTAGCTGATCCTCACTTCGCCACATTCCTCTTACTGAGCCAAATTCTTGGAAACCACAGATCCAGAGTACATCTATTTTTGTGTGTTGGTGGTGGTTGGGATTTCTTTTTCTTCCTGTGACATATGTCACTTTTTATTCTGTTTTGAACCTGTCCTTTTGCATTGCTGAGTAGTCGCAGAACCACTCCAGGAACGAAATAATTTCAGACTTACAGAAGATGACTCATACGCTTCAGAAACATTTCTATGGCTGAGCTTGGCTCATTAATGTAGGAGTTTAACGGTAGTAATATGAGGTATTGCATTAATTGCTGCATACATTTATTACCAAATGACTTGCACAGACAGTGTTTCAGATGCCGTGGGCCTGATCACAATAACCAGAGGTGTCCTGTGTGCAGAGGAGAAAATAAAATCCCCTTGTACCCTGACAGCAAGCAGATGAAGTGGCTCGCAGTTCTGGAAGTGAGGACTGATCACTGCGAGAGCTGGAATGGATTGTTCTGCCTGAGGAAGGGCAAGCTCTGCAGTTTGATGTTTGGGTTGATCATAATGACTCTGGTGATGGTATCCTACATTCTGACTGGAGCCAAGCATGGCCTGTTGCTGATCCCATCTCCCTTCCATTACGGAGCTTTCGCTAGCAATCCCAGCTTAATGGACAATGAAAGCCTTAGTGACGTGAAAGACCATTACCAGCCTTCAAAAATGAATATTTCATATGTAAAGGATTATCCAAGCATTAAATTAATTATTGACACCATTACTTCAAAGATAGAGTTTATAACGAGGCAGCGCCCTGATTTAGAAGAGCTGAGGAAGCAAGAGCCACATGTAAGTATGAATTGAGGCTTGTCTTAAACTGCTTTTTACGTCCTTATTTCAAGGCTTTTGGATCAATCTTTTGCCTAGATATAAAAAAGTGCAGCTGCTGGGATGTTCACACAGTGATTTACACCATCTAGAGTCTCCTGATTCACAGCAGCTGAGAAGTTGCTATTGTAGATCACATCCCTCTGAGTCACGGGCAGGATGGATGGGTTTTATAAATGGTCTTGACACCAGAAGCAAAAAAATCAGGCAGCCTTCTGATAGCCGTACGACATCACTGAACTTTTACCTTTTCTCATGCAAAATCATTGTGACTTAGATTTACCTGTCACCTGAAATGATAAGAAAAGAGCCTTTCTAATAACTGCTGGCCAGGGTGCTTTCCTGAAAATCATTGCAAACCTCGTATTTCAGAGTTAAAAACTGGAAGGTAATTTGACTTGAGTATGAGGTGTTTGACTTTAAAAATCGGTTCCTGGGGTTGCAGGGGAGTTGGGGGGATTATGGAGGTCCTTTCTGGGGGCCTTTCCGGCCTTAAAAGAAAAGGTTTTCTAAATACTCCTCTCCCAGTCCAGAGGGTTGCACAGGATTTGGTTCTGGTGCCCTCAGAAGCAATAAACGGGGTCAGCTTTGTAGGTAGAAATATCCAGACAGTGTTTCTATTCTCTCACTAAGAGAGAATAAGTAAGAAAAAGTGTAACTGTTGATTGCTCGCTGCCTTGACTGAAATTGTTGTTCTTTATGTTGCAGATGTTTTCAGTAATTCCTAACAAATTCCTTCCAAATAGCAAGAACCCTTGTTGGTATGAAGAGTACCGGGGAAACACAACCACGGATCCTTACGCCACCAACTCCTACGCGCTGTACTCCAAGCGCTTCCGGATCATTTTTGATTACCTCAGGAAGGTATTTTGGAACCACTTGTACCACTACAAGGACAAACACTACCGCCTGCGCTGCCTGCCACACTTCTACATCATCGGGCAGCCCAAGTGTGGCACCACGGACCTGTACGACCGCCTCAGGCTGCACCCCGACGTGCGCTTCTCGGCCATCAAGGAGCCCCACTGGTGGACCAGGAAACGCTTCGGTGAGTGAAAATGTCCTTTGCTACCCAGGTGGCGCGGGTTGAGCTCGAAAACCGGGCAGAAACGCCATTTCATGCAGTGGTTTCAGTTCGCCTCCTCACACCAGGCGAGTAATTCAGTGTAGTGGTCTGAGTACTCTGGCCTAACACCAGTGTACTTACTGAGCTTACTTACTCATTTCTGTGGTTGAGATAAGGATTCAGAGAAATGCAAAGCAAGGCCTAAAACTTCAAAGGTAGAAAGACAGCTTATTAGCAAACCTAAAAGAGAAAAATGTAAAGGAAAATAATAAGAATCAAAATAAACCTCCGGGTGTTTCTCTTTCCC
This sequence comes from Picathartes gymnocephalus, assembly GCA_013390045.1. Lineage (NCBI taxonomy): Eukaryota > Metazoa > Chordata > Aves > Passeriformes > Picathartidae > Picathartes > Picathartes gymnocephalus. Next base: position 149,162 of record WEKY01023064.1, read on the forward strand.
CTACCTCATTTGTCTTTCTTTATCAACAACTCTTTCCATCAACAACACAGAGAAACAAAACCTAGAAATCTTTGGTCAGTTTACCACCTTTAAAATAGGCTTTCATCAGTTCAGCTGGGAAAAGGAGTCTCTTCTGCCTCCCCATGGAGACTTTCCCACAAGAAACACAGTTCCTTCGTGGGTTTCAAGTTGTCTCTCTTAAAATTTTGTAAGTATTTGGGATGAAGTTTATAGATTTGCTCTGTATTGGCTTGCCTGGAAACCGCTGGAGTTGATGGTTTGGGAATTCCAGGTGGTGGACACTGAACTTGATTTTGTTCAGTGGTGTTTTGTGTTAAACCTCTTGAGGAAATGCACATTTCATTTGGTTTATTTGCAGCGGTTTGGAAAATCTAAGGAAAAACAAAAACAGCGGATAAAATGAATTTTTCCTTATGAATTTATAAAGGCAAGGAGAGAAACTGTTAGGTTGTCATGAGGGAGTTGAAGAGCAGCAGCAATAGTTTTGTATTGCAAAATTCTGTAAAGCCTTTCTCACATCAATAAATGATGGGTCACTATTTAAAATTTTGGTTTTAAAATTTACGGTTAAACTAAATAAATTAAACTGTGGCAGGAGCTTCATTAGTGCCACAGCTCTGGCCAACACTGAGGAGTAGAGATGCTCTGCATGAGGAACCTCTCTCACACTGAGGGCCCTGCACATATCTCTGATACCTATTTTCCTGGATGATAGCACTATTTCCATCTTTGAAGGCAGACTTGAACAGCTGGGGCTGTGGCCAGCTGGAGCAAAAGGCATCCAGCCCTTGTGATTGCACCTGCAAGGAGTGTCTCAGGGCAGTGGGGCTGAGAACAGAATTTCACCCATCTGAAATGTTTTTCTCCTTCTCATTCTCTCCTCTCTTGATGACAAGGAAGATCAGTTTTGTGGTTAGAGATTAGATGAGCTGCAGAAGACCCATTTTAATTTCCTAACTTCTCCCCTCTACGTGTAGATGAGTATTGTGCCTTCTGTATTCCACCCAGGCACTGGATTTTCCCACTCTTGGGTCTGGTTGTTGAGTACTGGCAGGCCCTCACTTTGTATAACTTTGGTATCAAAGATCAAAGACTTTTCAGTGGTTTCACTGTTTCCAAGAGGAAGATTTTGCTTATTTTTAGTGACCTCTTAATTTCTGTTTCTCATTTGCTGTTGTTTTATGGCAGACACAGCCTTTGGAACAGGACAGGCCTGGCACTGAGGGGTAGATGAGGACTTTGGCCAATACTTTCTTTTGGTGCTTTTCTAAGCTTCCTTGGAATGGGAAAACAATGAATTTCTGTGGCTAAAGGCAAGGCAGGACACTTTCCGAAGCACTGGGACACCTGCAGTGCTGCTTCTGTTCTTTATTTGGAGATCATACCTCAAATTCTTCATTTCTCCTACATATGGTCTTGTCATTTCCACCTTGTTCCCCCATGCCCTGGATCCCAGAAGAACCTGTGAGCTCCTGCAAACAGGGTTTGTTCCTCACTGCTTGGTAAGGAGCTCTCAGCCACAGAGGTGGGATTTCATGATATTAATGTTAAATTTTCAATTTTTGTCCTTCCCAAATGCTATAAGAAAGTTGCCAAAGTAAATATTTTGGACATTTGCTAAATCCTTTTTTGTGAACTAAGATTTAAAGCAATGTGACAAAAATATAGCTTTGCTTTTGAGATAATTTAGTCCTGTTTCAGAAACACTGGGGGCACCAGTGTAGATTAAGGAGTGAAACAAAGTCAAACAAGAGAAGCATCGTGGTGCTCCCTAAAGACCCATGAGAAGGGACTTGTTCATCACAATCAGCAGCTGACTGAAGACAAAACATGGGATTTTTTGGGTTGGAAGGGACCTTAATCATCTTGTTCCACCCCCTGCCATGGGCAGGGACACCTTCCACTATCCCAGGTTGCTCCAAGCCCCCAACCTGGCCTTGGACACTGCCAGGGATGAGGCAGCCATGACTTTTTCTCATGTTCTGGTAGAGTGATGAAAACAAGGGACTGTCAGCAAAATCTGTGGAGGATTTTGTGTTCCATGGAAGTGCTGGCAGGAAAGGCCAAACCCAACTGATGCCTTGAACTAAAATGTTTTACACCAAATAGTTCCCTCCACTTACACTAACCTCAACATAAATGTTTGGAATGAATGTCGGAGGAGGTAATGCACCCAACCTCACTTCAGCAAGACTGGGCTCACTAAAGCTCTGAACCTGACCTGCCAAACAGGCAGAAGAATGTAAAATATCAGGCTGGAGTGCATCTTATTTGAGAACAAGGGTGAATTCCTGTCTCTGTGCTGGCATTCACAAACCCTCCACTTGCAGAGTCTTGTGGTCAGCCACTAGGGACCAAGTGCTGATCCTTGAAGGGAACATTCTTTGCATAATTCAGTTTTTTTGAAGTTGTTTTGTAAAGCTGGAGAATGAGGAAAGATTGCAGAGCTCATGGTCTCATGGGAGAGGGATCTGTAGGGATGACCTTCTCATCATCTCAGCTGTCTGCCACTGGGAATGAAAGATCGAGTTTATTCCTGGTGCCTCAGTCCTTTAATTCTGCCTTAAAAGTGCATTGCCTAATGTTTACTATTTAAAAATGAAAAAAAGAAAAACAGAGAATATGACAAATACACTCACAAGTGAAACTGAGACAGCCAGTGAGTGGCTGTGACTCCAGTGCTCCTGGCTATTAACTTGGTTTGGTTTCTAACACTTAAGCTGGACAAGAAAGTCTCTTTGTTCAATGGCATCCTCTGATTCAGTGGATTTTTATGAGGCTGACTAATTTCAGCTGAAGTCAAACAGCCCTCTGGGGAGGCCCTGCTTTGCAAATCACTCCTTTCCCCTTCTGCTGGGATGGTTGATGCTCCACAGGACTTTTTCTCAGCTTGACTGTCTCTCTCTTGGCTCCTTGCCACTGTTTCTGTTCCCAGGAGTGGGGTGGCAACAAACCAAGGCTGTCTGTAGCACCACACTTGCACTTTTTTCCCCCCTCAAAACAAGTCAAAATACACTGTTGAACTTTCTTCTACCCTCATTAAGTCCTTCTTTCCTAAGGGGGAAAATCAGAGGCAATGGACAAAAGAACTCCCTTGCTGAGCTTTCCTCTCACATAATTGATAATTATTGGCCTTGTGGGAACAAGAAAGGGAGAGCTGAGAAGTCCTGTGTGGGGAGTATGCACAGCAAATGGAGAAGTGAGACTAGATTGGGAAACAAGAGTGGGAAAAGGAGTATAAAAATCACAGGATGCAGCTCAAGATGCTGAGAAACACAGAGGGAAGGTGATACAGAACTCACCCTGGAGTGTAGGGAAGGAGAGGACAAAAATGAGATACTACCGTGGAGCTTTATTTGCATACCTGTGAAAGGAAAAAAACATGAATGATTTCCCAGTGTGTGCTGATTTGCATATTTGGCATCAGAGCCTGTGCTCAATCTCAAAACAGTAAATCTAGTGGGAGTCCAATATTACTGCAATTTACATGGGTGCAAATGGAAGTAGAAGCCTATCTGTTATATTCCTTCCAAAAGCTAAATTTAGAAGAAGATAAATCCAAGCTCATTCATGCAGGGACTACAAAACAGAGCGCTTGAAAGATCTCCTATCACTGTGAATTTACAGTGTAATCATTCAGTATCTCAGATCTCAGGCACTTCATTATTGGCACTTTTATCTGAGGGTTGGGTCTGATCCTGTGCTGATGTTGGCTGGCTCGGGGCCAACCACCTTGGTTTGCACCAGTGGTTAGTCTGTTGTTGTTACAACTGCAGCTTTTAATTCTCTTTTTTGCTGTTCTTTTCAGGAATCATCCGGCTGAGGGATGGATTCCACGACCGCTACCCGGTGGAAGATTACCTGGATCTGTTTGACTTGGCAGCGCATCAGATCCAGAGCGTGCTGCAGAGTGATGCAGTGAAGGAGAGGGGCAAGAGGAACAACATCATCATTGGTAGGGCAAGCGCAGCCCCAAAATCCTCTGGAGCTCCACACTGGCAGCGCTCAGAGCTCAGGCACCACACAGGGATTCTGTGGCTGGTTCTCAGCGCAGAGCCCCTGATTTTGCTTTGCTCTGCTGTGCCTGGAAGCTCTTGGCTTTCTTTTCCTGCAGGGTGGATGCCTGCTTTGTTAAAAAGCTGTGATTATCTTTAGAAAATTCCTGAGCGAGTGCTGTGTATCCGATGGACATCAGCATTTAATTAATGTGGGGGTTTTTATTTAAGAATGAGAATGACCTTGGTGACTCCTTCAAACACAGTCTTCATTTTGTTTTCATTGAATCATTCAGGTTGGAAAAGCCCTCTAAGATCATCAAGTCCATCCATTCCCCCAGCACTTCCAAGGTCACCACTTACCCATATCCCCAAATGCCACATCCACTTTAATGACAATTATGAGGGGATTGCCTGTGGTGCTGGGGTTGTAGCTTCAGTTCCAAATGCTGGAGAAACGTCTGGCATAAATTATGGCACGCACTGGGTGCTGCAGAAATCCTGCAGCTGATGGGAGATGTGATAGCAAAAGCTCCCAGTGGCTCTTCTCAAGCTGCAACAGCAGAAATTGATAGAATGAATTGGTATTAAAGTTAAATTACCTAATTACCACTAAAAATGGCCTAGAAGTGCTGTTTTATTGTGCTTTGTGGAAGTCTATGGTTAGCACTGGGCTCTAGGGAGGGATCCCTGGAATGCTTTCCATGACACACAGTGCTCAGTCCACCGGGCTCACCCACTCTGGTCCATGGTGTACTGGTCTGCAGTGCCCATGAGGAACATCACAAAAGTCTGAATTCTCCTTTTGCTGGCTGCTAAAACCAGAAAACTGAAGGGATGGCAGTTTAACCAGCCTTATTTCACAGGGAAACGAGACGCATTCCACGCAAAAAGTAGTTGTGCAAGTGACAGTTCCCTGTCAAAAAGAGACTTTTCAAGCAGGCTTGAAGTCACAATTCTACAGAAAATAGAGACAAGATTTTTGCTGCCTGCCCTCAGAATTATTGGGGGGTTGGTCTCATTATAACCTAAAATTTCAACCTGTTTCTGGCTGGATGAGATGGTGATGATGCCTTAGTTTGGTTAAACCAGAGCCTTGGCTGAGTCGCATTTGTTCAATACTTCCCCAGCCTCTGTTTAAGTCCCTTTATTAAATATGAGCAACACTGAGCACCATTTTCAAGATGGGCTTCTTCAGAAATGTTGCCATCAAGGACATCTGCGGATTCTCCTGCTAGTGCCTATAATATCTCCTGTCCTTTCATGGGTGAAGTGCTCATAGTAATTAAATTCACTAATCTAATTGGCAACGTACAGCTTTGATTACCCACCTCCTGTTGCAGCTTTTTGTAGAGTTCACTTTGTGTCTCTTTTTCTTCTGGTCTCATTTCTTGTTTCATTAAGGTTCTGCTGGGCTTTCTTATTAAGTTTACAGGAAAAGTCTTGAATAATTGTAGTCATTAAGGCAATCCTTTATGACCTTGGTAAAAAACAAAACAAAGCCATCTAGCCTAAAATGAATCTGTATGAATATCAGGTTTGCACATAATCTTCTATTTCTTATTTCAGATGACTGCAAAAAAAGAAAAAAAAATCAAATTAAAACTGTAAATATTTCAGTAGTTCATCATGTTATATTATTTTGAAAAGTTAAGCTTCCTTGGATATTAAACCTAGTGGGTAATAACTGCATTTTCAAAACAAAACACAAACAAACCAACAAACAAAACCCAACATCTGTTTAGAGATGAACCAGAGAGGACAGGGCTGATCCAGCCCGAGGCATTCGGAGCAGGACTTGTTTATGTGGGATCATTAATATGATAAATTCAGAGGAATGACTTGTGAAAACACAGTATGATGTTAATCCATTAATGAATGAGGAGGTTATACGTCCATTCTTTAGGCAATTTAATAATTCATATGTTCTTTAAGTCCATAAGAAAAAAAAAAAAATTTGGTTGCACTGGAGTAATTAAACATAATTGATTGTTGGCGATTAATTTATCTCATGTTTAGTATGGCTTGTTCTCTTTGCAGGTTTTAAATCTGTATTATAAAACAAAACCAAACTCTGTCAAATTGTCAGGAAAATCTTTTTTGCCTGCTTCAGGAAATTAAAGTTATAAAAGTCAGCAGGGACCAGAATGAGTATGATATTTTTTTTATATATATTTGTTCCCCTCATTAAACTAATGACAGTCGTCTTGTGGGAAGATTTACCCTCTTGACCCCAGGTTATCCTGGGCTGACTGCGCTGGAGCAGCGCCTGGAGCCCTGGTAATGCTTTAGCATGATTTGGTTTTGTGCCTGTGATCTTGGGTTGGACTTTATGATGTTGGAGGTCTTTTCCAACCTTTGTGATTTTGGGATTTTCCCTGGTTTGTGCCTGAAGATTTTGGGTAGTGGCAGCTGATCCAGCTGCCACAGTTTTTGTGGAATGTGGGCTCTGATGTTTAGAGAATCTGCCCCTTTATGTGTAAATACACAGATTTTTTTTTTGTTCTTTTTTTTTTGCAGTTCACACTGCAGAAATGTAGGGAGGTGTTTTTAGGTTTGGCCAGGCTAGTTGGGATAAATCCAAGAGAACCTCCAAGGTGATCAGGGAGCAGAGCAGAGAACCGTGAAGGATGCTCAGATCTAGTCCAGAGAGGAATAGGTGGCTCAGTGAGGTCAGGCTTTAATTACCTTGGCGTGATTTAGGCAAACATTTTTGAGGGAGCCGTTTCAGCCCAGCCATTGCTGGCAGGGAGATGCAGCAGGGACTTCCCAAGGTCGCTCCCACCCCTGGAGTGCCCTCTCCAGCAAATCCCTGGCTGCAGGAGCTCACAGCCCTTTGCATTCCCCCTTTCCGTGGCGGGGCTGTCTCAGCTCCTGACCTCTGTTTAATCCTTTGTGTTTCTGCCCCACGCTGGGCTAATTGAGTTTTAATTGCCGAGTCAAAGCCCGCCAGTGATTAGGCAGGGCTTTGGCTAATTAATTTGGAATGGAAGAATGGAGCTGTTGTGGACACCCAGCTATAGCCAATGGACCTGATCTCCTCCTCCTGAAAAGAGGCAAAGTGAACGTGACAGAAGATTAATGTGTTTTCTAACAACTCCCAGACTTTATTAATGAATCACATTATGTTCGGCTGAAGTTTGGAGCCAGTACCTTTCATATGTTGTGCTTTGTCCATCTTTTTAAGTCTTTATTGGGCTTTCCCAGCAGAGCAAGGAAGAAAAAAATAGGGAAATAATGTACAAGTCTATAAGCCTACAACTTCGTTATTTTTTAAATCTCCTTCCCTTTGATTTGAAAACCTCATTAGCAGGAATTAGCTTTCATTAGACTGTCAGAGAGTGTAAGTCCCCAAAAAGCTTCTGTACATGTTTTATTAAACAGTACTGTGCCACATAAATGCCAGTATTACTTAAAAAGACAGAGAAGGTTAGGAAATTCAAAACATCATATCAGATCATTTATTTAGCAGCTGAAGCATCCTATAACTCACTCTGGCAGAGATTTTTACTGAATATATTTGTCCCTGTAGCATTGCATTCAGAGTAAGCTTCTTCAGTCACTAAAGATACCAGAATTGGTATTTTACCAAAGTGTGCTGTTTATTCTATAAACTCTTTATCTGTTAGTAAATAGTCGACTTATTCTACATGAATAATTATATAAAAATATTTCAACCCTCAATGACACAGCTGTTTTTAAAATAATTCTTCTATGCTCACTGATTCTCCTGATTATGTTTTCCACTCTGGTGATCAGCAGGGGTAGTGGTTTCCACATTTTTCTGTGGGAGATTCTACAATTTGTTAGCAAGCTGCTGCTCTGAGATTGGGAGCATTAAGGCCAACCTGTGGGTGCTACAAAGAGCATTGCAGGGCTTCAGCAGGGACAAATTCCTGCCTCCTCAAGGCCAGGTTGGAAGGAATTTAGAGCCACCTGGCCTAGTGGAAGGTGTCCCTGCCCATGGCAGGGGTAGGAACAAGATGATCTTTAAGGTCCTTTCCAGCCCAAATCATGCTGTGATTCCTCAGTGCAGAATGTGCTAAAACCCTGAGCAGTCCATTCCAGCCCAAATTAAATCTATTTGCATGTGTCAGGCACCAGCAGGAAGCAGTGTGGTTATGGACAGTGATATTTCAGGTGGAATTGCATAAAACCTTCCTTAACCACCCCTGCATTCCCCGATGGGCAGTGGGATTGCTGCAGCTCTGGGAGCTTTAGCCAGATCAATTTGTGGGAACTGAGGTGTGTTGAAATTCATGGATTCAATTTTGATGCGCCTATAGCATTTTAAAATGCAGCCAATTTCCAGTGCAGCATGAAGAATGGAATGAGTTACCAGCAGAGATGCTTTTCATTTCCAGGGGAGGCCAGTGCCTCAACAATGTGGGACAACAATGCTTGGATTTTCTTCTATGACAACAGCACTGAAGGAGAACCTCCCTTCCTAATCCAGGATTTTATCCATGCGTTCCAACCAAATGCCAAACTTATCATCATGCTGAGGGACCCTGTTGAAAGGTGAGCAAGAGAATTTTCTTGTTACAATAATATTATTACTTCTCACTCTGTTGGATATAAGTAAATATTCACGTGGTGTTTGGGAGCTACTTGGTTGTGATAAGAGGGGTTTTATCCTGTGTATTTTGGCACAGGTAACTGTGATAATTTTAAAGAGAAGCATGTGAGTGTGAATGCCATGAGTGCCGTGCCTGGACACCTGAGCTACTCTGAAAAAAAACAATTTATAAGTTCCCAAATGCAATCTAGTGCCATTACCTGAGTTAATATGCCCTGGTTCTCAGCAGGGCTCTCTAGGAGGGCACTGCATCTTCAGATCTCAGCAGAAGTTACGTTTCATTTCATTTAAGTAGTAAAATCTATGTTTTCATAACTGAACAGTTCAAACTGATTAAATAATAATGATTAAGAATTATTAAGTAGCTTCAGAGTCAGCAAATGACACAAACTTCTTTAACTGGGAAGTGCTTGGTGAGACACTGGTGTAAACTTTCACTGGGCATTTGTAGCTTGCACAGCCAACAGATAAAGGAGTTCATCCTTGGCCTTCCTGACTTTGTTTGCAGGGAAATGGTTTGGCTTTTGCCAAGGTATGGGCTGTTTTGAATGGCTGTGGAATTCCCAGCCTTCCTCTTGCATCTCACTTTTTCTCTCCAGCCTTCCTCCACATTGCTGGGACATTCCTTTCCACTGTGTCCTTGGAAGAAAGATAATAATGATGAGGGTGATGGGGAAGGTGGAGGGGATGGAGGCAGAGTCCACAAGGATCAGACTGAGGGGCTGTGAATTCCTTCTCTGTGTAGCTCCACAGGGATATTCAGGATGCTTGTGGCAAGGTCAGTGCCCAAGGGCAAAGCACCAGAAAAACCCAGGGAAGGAAGGGGACACAGATGAGGATGGGGATGAAGATGATGGTGGGGATGCAGATGATGGGGATGCAGGTGAGGATGGGGATGCAGATGATGGTGAGGATGCAGATGATGGTGAGGATGAAGATGATGGGGATGCAGGTGAGGATGGGGATGCAGATGATGGTGGGGATGAAGATGATGGGGATGCAGGTGAGGATGGGGATGCAGATGATGGTGGGGATGAAGATGATGGGGATGCAGGTGAGGATGGGGATGCAGATGATGGTGGGGATGCAGATGAGGATGGGGATGCAGGTGAGGATGGGGATGCAGATGAGGATGGGGATGCAGGTGAGGATGGGGATGCAGGTGAGGATGGGGATGCAGGTGAGGATGGGGATGCAGATGATGGTGGGAATGCAGATGAGGATGGGGATGCAGATGATGGTGGGGGCCAGGCTCTGGTGGCTCTGGGAGAAGAGCAGACCCGTGGTGCTTGTGCAGGCAGCCTGTACCCACTGCCCAGCAGCTTCCAGAGCTGGGCTGGTGCTCCCCAAGGAGCTTCCCTGCTGGCAGGACATGGCTGTGGTGGGAGCAGGGCTGGGAGATGCTTCCCAGCTCCTGGTCAGGAAATGCAGCTCTCAACTTCCACAGCATCTCCTGACCCCAGGAGTTAACAGATGGTAATTTTATGTGAGAGAGCAGCTGAAGTGGCTTCCTCATGTAAATTAGTGACAAACTCCCTGATTGCCTTAACCACCCTCTGGAATGGGGGTGCAGCTCTGCCAGCCTTAGCAGGGATGACAGAAAAAGTCAGCTTCATCTCCTTTACTGTGTTTATGACAAACTGGTTCCTTTTTGTTTACAATTCCCTGCATTCCTGATGGCTCATCTGAGCTGCAGGAACAAAACAAGAAGGGACAGCCCAGGCATCCCTTGGTGATGGGGACAGGTCCCTTGGAGTGGCCAGGAGGGCAGGGGGCTGGGACAGACTCTGATCTAACCTGCACAAGGTCTGGGCTATTCCCCAGCAGGGAATATTTGAATGACATCTTTTTTTTTTGAGATGGTTGTGTGTCATTATTTCATTGGAATGGACAGAGGTTGAAGGGAAGGACTTCAAGTAGCCAGAACAGCCGAAATCCTAATCAGCAAATGCAGATGTCCCCAGAATTAAAAACAGATGGGGAAAAAAGGAAAGAAAAAAGAAAAATTGAAAGAAAATCTCAACTGCCCTGCAGGGGGAGAACTTGTCTTCAAGAACAGTTTTTCACAAGATGCCAGCAAGTATGAAAAATGAGGTGTTTCTTTTGATGGATGGTTAGAAATAGCAAGCAGTCTTAATAAACCTTTCCAATGACACTTCAGCCTGGCCCATGCTGTACCTGATGCCTGCTGGCTGATTTTCCACAGGCAGAAGACTTTCACCACTCATTCCCACCATCCCTGGGACAAGCTGAGTCCTGATATCCACATTTCCTGCAAGCAGGAGATGCTGTCGTGTGTCTAATTTTCTAATTTAGGTGAACTCAGCTGGCCTGGTCCTTCAGCTTTTCTATTTCTTTTTTTT
>WEKY01023064.1:160131-233930 GCA_013390045.1 Picathartes gymnocephalus
TTTTTTTTTTTTTTTTAATGAACAGAGAGTCTTCATTTGTTTCACATGGGAATTAAAATCCTGTTCTTGCAAAACACTGACATAAATAATAAGTGCAGAGGGGCTGTTCTGTGCTTAAGTGCTTTGCTGGATTAAGGCCTAAACTTTCCAAATGAGGTGTTTTTAAGTACCCACAAAAATCTAGGGAAGTTAAAGGATAAATAAAGTAAGTGCAATACAAAGGTTACTGCAGTAATAAGTGAGACCTAAATAGATTGCTTTTTTTTTATTTCTTAAACACCTGTGGTTTTTTGGAAAAGGCTGAAAGATATGTAGGATTTCTGGAATTTTGTTGAGGGATGGGTTCTATGGAGGCATCAGATCTGTGCTGCAAACAGACTTGGAGAAGTGACTCCTCGAGTGATACAAAATTCTCTTTGAAATCCTGTGGCATTGTTGTGGTTCTGGTCATTCTAAGCCAGAATGGAAGTTAAAATATCATGTTCAGCAGATCTAATATTTATGCCATGTCAGAGCATTTCCTTTGTCTTTAAACCATGTTTATCTTGCAAAAACCTAATCAAGGTTTCAGGGGTTAATGCTAAAATTGATATTTTCCTTGCCTGTAGATTTTGGGTTGTTTCACCACATCACCACCAAAGGAATTTGAATTTACATAATCTTTTTAAAGTGATTTTAAGCAATTGTAAAACTTGCGCTGAAAGTGTGCAATGAGGGGATGCTCCTCTGTAACTTAAGAGAAATTCCTGCTTCATCTTAAAAAAAAAAAAGAAGGAAAATCAACAGGTGGAATTCTGTAAATGGGAAGTTTTTGATGGAAAGTCAATATAAGATTGCAGGTGAAGCTTCCTGTGAAAGGGAGGTAAAAGCTGGACTCATGACGGTAGGCAGCTTGGTAATAATGTAAGAATTACTCTTTCTAACCCACCTAAAAGTTAAAGTTTCTAAAACCAGCCTTAAGCTTTAGAGACAAGGACTGTTCCTGTCCGTGGAACTCCAAGTGTAGAGGGGCACCAACATCAGCCGAGACCAGTTTTGGTCACAGAGAACATGAATTTAAAGTCTTAAAAATTTGCCTTCAGGAGCAAACATTGCCTCACACAATTTCTAGGGTCAGGTCTCCAGGGGTGCTGACCTTGAAAGTGGGGATGCTGTTCAAAATTCCCTGGAAGGGGTTTTTATTTTCTGTGAGCTAAAACTCATTAAAATGAACACAAAAAAAATGTCACTGGGCTGCAGTCTGTGTGTGGGTGGGACGCTGTTACACACACACACCCCCTTTCCCTGGATCCCTGGAACCGATGGAATTACCAAACTTGGCTTGTAAATAAATGTTCTGCCGTTCCCTCAGCCGCTCGCTGCCTCGTTTGTCCCCCCGCAGGTTGTACTCCGATTATTTGTACTTCGCCAGCGCCAACAAATCGGCGGAGGATTTCCACGAGAAGGTGGCGGAATCCCTGCAGCTCTTTGAGGGCTGTGTGCTGGATTTCTCCCTGAGAGCCTGCGCCTACAACAACACCCTCAACAACGCCATGCCCGTACGTATTTCCAGGCAGCCCTGGCTCCTTGCTGCTTTAACCTGCTGGAAAAGTTGTTCACACACCAAAGTCCCGTGAAAAGAAGCAGCGAGGAATCAAAAATTTTCTTCCTTTTTTGTTTGTAAAGTGGGGAGGGGGGGTGTAAATATATATGTAAGCATGTAAAAGATGGTGTGGGGGCCCAGCTGTCGCCTCAGCCTGTTCCCTGGTGAATGCCAGCAGGGATAAAACACAGCCTTCCTATTGTGCAAGTGCATGGAGAGCACATTCAGTGAAGATTACAATTTAATGTGCAAGCTTTTTGCAGATGTCCCCCCAAAAAAGTAGCTCTGGCAAAGATCTTTGCGGTACCAAATTGCCTCGAAACAGAATAAATTATGTGTTCTTTTGTAAGGAAAGGCTACCAATAACTAGATAAAATCTTTCTCTTTTTTTTTGCTTTTTTTTCTTTTTTTAATTGTGCATGCCAGAAAATGATACAAGGCAACACAGAAACTGCTGCCAGGGGAATGGATAAGTATTACAGGCTTAGGGTTCCAAAATTCACAATTTTAGTGTAGAACTGACTTCAGATGTTGCTCGAGGGCAGAGATAATACAAGAGAGATTGACTTGAAGTATCACATCTGGCCAGTTTGCCATTCAATCCTCTTCTATTCGCTCAGGCTGTAAAGGATTCCGAGGGAATAGTTCCCTCCTTTGCCTCTGGGGTGAAGTTATTGCCTTTTGCACTGGTTAAAATAACAGTGCAAGAGTGTATTCCATGGGCTGGAGCCCAGCAGAGCAGAGCCAGCAGGACACTGCCCTCACTTCCCAGGCAGACTGGAGCTGCTCGTCCCTGACTGCGGCCCCCAGCACTTCCTCACACACCACTTGCTGCTGGGCAGCATCACAGACTCTTCCAGCCATCTGCTTGCACAAATGTATTCCTTCCAGCGTGGCAGAGAAAGGCAGAGAGAGAACCAGAAGGAAAGATTTTCCTCTTCTGTTCATCCTCAGGGTGCAGAACCCATCTCCATTTGTTGCCTTCAGCAGCCCTGTGAAGAAGACGCTTTTGGAAACGAGCAGAGGAGGCCTCTTTCCTTCCATAGAGCCACAAGCAGGTGTTTGTAATAAAACCCACATGCCAACTGTGCTCCTCAATGGCCTTTTTTAGCTTCTTCTTCAGCCAAGTTGCTAAATCTGTTGTGTTTGTGGTTTGCTGTGCATTGAGAAAGGGAGGATTGCTGTCCCTGGTGAGCTCATTAGGTTGCTAATTCTGTGACTGTGCCAGGAAAAAAAAAAAGGGTTTTGCTATTTGTTAATGTGTTTCTGAAGGCAGAGAGGTGTCCTAGGCACGGTGGCTGCTGTTGGATGCCAAGGGTGAAGAAAGGGGTGTTTGGCACCTGGAGTCAGCAGAAAGAACATTACCCAGAGAAAGGCACAGTGACCAGGGTGATCCCAGCTGTGACCCTCCAGCACCTGCAGGAGTGGACAAGGAAGATGGAGAGACAATTTACAAGAGCCTGGAGTAAGAAAGAAAAACCCCATTAAACCACAAGTTTGCTCCAGTGCTGAGGGGAATGAGGCATTGACTGAGGGCTGGGGTGCTGCCCTGCCAGAATTATCCCATCATACCCTGATTTCGTAATCAGAGGTCCCTGATTCCGCTGTAGCACATCTATAAAGAAGACAGCTAAATATGGAGACTTACGTTATAAGCAGCCAAAGACACACATGAGAATCACATAGGATAATAGTAATTCAGCAATAATTCAAAATATGGCTTTTTTAGAGGAATTTAGGTATCAGTGTAGGTCACGGGGCAGTGTCAGAAGTGAAAGAGGCTCTTGTCTGACTTCATGGGCTCTGTGATAATATGAGCTGAAGGATGTTAAGTCTCTTTTATGAAAGGTGCTTAAGACTTGGGATTCATGTTCCTCTCTTCTGAGCCTGAAGGGATTTAGAAAAATATTTATAAGCACAGTTGGAGGCCGGACTTTTTGAGAACACCAGGCTACTCTTTTTATGTTTCAACTTGTTGCGTAAAATTGAGGAGGAAAGAAAAACAGAGATAAGGGTGGGAGAGGCTGAAAATCTGCCTTTCCCCCTCTCTGGTCCGACAATCTGGGTCTCTCTCTGTGTGCTCAGACAAGGCAACATCAACACTGCTGCAGCCGAGATCTCAACCTAATTACTGCACTCAGAGGATGCAGCAAAATGCACCCAAATCTAACACCTGACAGCGAGGCAGAGTATTTGTCCTGCTCATGGCACTGTGACCTGGTGCAGCTGAAAATCATGGAATTATCCAGGTTGGAAAAGACCTCTTGAGGCCGTGGAGTCCAAGTTTTAAGGCAGCACTGCCAAGCCCACCCCTAAGCCATGTCCCCAAGGTGAAATCAAACTGAAGTAAGCAGCCTTAGGGTCTGGAGAAGGTAACAGGACTGAGCATCTTCCCTTGAATTGCTGTTCAGCAGGGGCTGAGAGCCCTCAGAGTCTCCAGGAAGGCTCCAGGCACAGAGGAGCTTGGATGTGAGGTGTCTGAGCATCCTGCTGCAGATAATTGTGTCTGTGCAACACTTTTCCACACACCTGTGGCTGGTGCAGCAGGAGCACCTTGGGAAAATGACTTCTCTCACCAACAGAAGAGCTGTATGCAAAGATTTCTTTAAGCTGCACAGAAAACGAGGAAGATGAAAAAACGTTCACACACTACCTTTTGCCATTCCTCAAAAGCCCATTTTGGGGATATTTTTGCCCAGATGACAGAGGTGAGTGTTGTTTTTTTACAGCTTGACGTGTTGTAAGGTGAATTAATCTGGGGTTTTTTGTGCTTACAGGTGAGGTTACAAGTCGGGCTCTATGTTGTGTATCTCCTGGACTGGCTGACAGTTTTTAACAAAGATCAGATCCTTGTTCTTCGCCTGGAGGACCATGCATCCAACATAAGGTACACCATGCACATGGTGTTCCAGTTCCTGGATCTGGGTAGGTGCTTGCTGGCTGGTTTAAGTGTGCAAAATCATTATTGTCCTTCATTTCTTAGGTTGGTTTTGCTTTATTAAGAGACAAAAAGAGAAGCAAAGGATTATGGCTTGAAGGATGCATTAATCTCATTGCCTGGAGTCAAGCAAAATTAAATTCTCAAATGCCTGGTGTTAGAATATCTTAGATTATATAAAGAAAAAAAAAAAACAACAAATGCAGAGCACTCAGAAGGCAGGGATTTATCTTCCCATAGAGAAGCCAGCCCTGCCTCTGAAGGTGCTCAGGGCTTGCTTGCCACGGGCTTCCAGAGATGCAAACACCATTTTAACAAACCGAAGTGCCACCAGCCCAGAACCTAAATCTGAGCACGATGAAAGGTTGTGTTTGTAGCCGAGGAGAAGGGGGAAATTGTGTTTTTGCTGTGCTGATTGAGACATCTGTTGCTAATCCTCGGAGAAACGCCGGCAGACAAAACGTTGCCCAATGTTGATTTGACAGAAGCAAGGGAATGAAAATGTGGCTGAAAAATTGTCTGTCTGGTCCAAAGATTGGTCTAGATGATGAGAAAGCTTGGAAGTAGCAGACTGAACAGATGAAAAGCTTGGCATCTGCTTCCTGAGTGTGGTTTGTGCTGGAAAACTCTGCAGGTTTTTATCTTGCTGATGCACATTTATTCCCAAAGTGGGGGCATCACTACACCTGTGTCCACTTTAATCCCGCTGCCAGCCTCAAAAATAAACAAAACAAGGGCTTCCCTGAGTGCTGAGTGAAGCTTGTAGAGTTTCTGTTGGGTGTTAGACAGCTCACACCAGGAAATGAAATAGCAGCATGAAATACCTGCAGCTCCAAAATGGATGGGAAGCTGTCTTCAATCATTGTTTTTCTTTTTCTGAAAACAGATATTTTCCTCCACAAGTGATTTATGCTGCTTTTTATAGAGATAATTAATTAGTGGGAGAGGAAAATGTATTATTTCCATATTTACCAGCAGTGATTTATTTTACTAATCGAACCCTGTATTCAATATTCTGAAACATCATTGCTGCTAACAAAAATTACATTTTTCTCCCCATGGCAAACCTTCTGATTCAGTCACTAGATTTCTTTAGGATGGGCATTTTTTGGGGGGAAATACTTGAAGATCATATCCTTTTTTTCCACAGGGCCTCTGAGTGAGAAACAAGAAGCTCTGATTACCAAGAGTCCTGCATCAAACACCCGAAGACCTGAAGACAGAAGCCTGGGCCCAATGCTGCCAACCACCAAGGCAATTTTAAGAGATTTCTACAGGCCTTTTAATACAAAACTGGCACAAGTTCTTTTTGATGATGCTTTTTTATGGAAGAGGACATAATGTGTAAATTTCGTGCCGCCACTACAGTGCTTAAAGGAGTTTTTATTTTTTTAAATTCTATTTTTGTGCGTGGATATTTTACTTTTTTTTTTTTTTTGCCCGTTCCAAAGAGCAGCCGGTGGGTGAGCTGAGAGCCTCACCTTCAGCCAGCACACGTCTCAACAGCTCTACCGCGTTTTCCTTGGGAGAATGGAAAGCATCTTACTTTAATCAGTTTATTGCAACTTCTTTCTCCCCAGCCAAGGAGTGGACAAGCGTTAGGACAATGATGTTTTACGCTCTCCCACAGGGGTGTTGAAGTGTAACCTTCTCTGAGATGCTGCAACACAGAGTTAGCATCAGTTGCCTACAATTACACTTACAATCTCTCATGTTCAATATATGTTATTCGCTCATTTTTTTTCAAGCAATCAGTGTCATTTAGTCATTAAAATTTTTAATTGAATTCAACCTAAAATTCTGTTTCTTTTTGTTAGCCTATTTACAAATGGTCTTCACTCACACTAAGTGTGTTTCCTTAATTCTGAGAGAAAGATAAAGTGCATTCACATAAATTTCCAAGTCTCATTTATATCTTCAAGATAAATGGACTTTCCTAGCCACAGTTCTTGTAAAGAAAAAAAATTTATAATCCAGGTAAGAATGGATGGCTGAAATTCAAACAGGCCAACCTGGTGTTTAGCATAACAAATTCATTGCCTTCCATATTTTGTTCATGTAAGTATGAAAATGTATCATTTATTCATATCACTCACACCTTTTCCCAGGAAACCACTTTTACTAAAAGTCCATTCCTGGCCATGGAGAGCTTTTAGGGATATTTCTGCTAAATTCTGCAGGATTACTCCTCTCCATTGTGAAGGAATGTGCATTTTAAAAGCCATATGAAATTTTGTTATTGAAGTCATAAATGATCAGGGTGTTCAGTACCTTACAGCAAGGACGTGTTAGGAATTCTAGGTTACATGTTTCCTTCTTCAGGAAAAATGTCTGCATTTAGTTAAAGTAGTTGAGATATGCAGACTTGAGGGAAAAAAAATCCAACATTTTGGAAGTTATGGAGAAACTCTGGACTACCTGAAAGTTTTTATTTGACTAAAATGATTTCTATACAGATGTGCAGCAATTCAATCTTGGATTTCAAACACACCTGGTTAGGTCACTCTCAGCTACAATCTGCAGCCTTCCTGCAGGTGGAAGTCCCACCTTAAGTGAGGGATTTTTAAAGAGACAAATATAAATGCTGCCTGTTGATCATTTCCTCTCATGGGCTACACAAGCATTCACAAGAACATTTACAAATATTAAAGGTAACCTTTTCCTCTCCCCCTCCATGGGGACATATTATTCACTCCATGTGTTTTGAAATTGAGAATTAATGCTGAAAACTTGATGAATCCTGAGCATTTCACAAGGGAATAGGATTGGTGACATGTGAGATGTTTTGCAGCAGAAGACTCTTTCTAAGTTCTTTGCCAACTGGTAATGTGCAGTTTAAAAAAGGATTCAGTCTGGGGTTTGAAAAGCCTAAATTAAGTAATTTAGTGAAGTGTTCTAGACAACCAGAACACATCAGTTCTAGTTCAGAAATGCTCACAGACCAAAAATGGTTGAAGAGCTGAGAATGGACTATTTTAGCAGCACAAATAAAAAGTATAATGGGACCGTGAAACAGAAAATCAGAAAGAATTTGCCACCATTTGCAGATGTAAAAAATTTAATCAGCAACTTATTTACACCGAAGAGTTCACCCAGCTGTGCTTTGATTTGGAATCAACACTGTGTGGTCAGGATAACTCTGTACAGATGTTTCCTAACCTGCTCTGCCACGGTCAGATATTTCCATTTAGTTGTCAACTACAGCCATGACCTAATGACTCTGTTTTACCAGCCCTAAAAGCTAATTAATACATCCGTCCTTAGCATTAACTTGAGCACCGAACAGCTCACACACTCTGGTCTGTGCCTCTGGTCCTTCTGAAGGTGAAGGCTTCAATGAAGCTGCTTTTATGTCTCCGTCTCCTTCCTGAGCTCCCAAGCAGGATCTCCTGATTTTAACCCATTCCAGCCTTATGCTGTTGGGTTGTGGCACTAAGAATTAAGCAGCAGCAAATACTGGTCAAGAAGGCATTTTGGAGGTAAGGATATCACTCTCTGGTTCAGGCTGTAAAAGTGAAATGGATCTGGTGACTGAGAATGAAATAAAGCAGCATTTTCTCAGGTGCTGTGGCAGTGCTGGGTGTCAGAGCCCCTCTTCTCCAGCCACAGCCAGTCTGTGGCTTCACAGCAAATCTCT
The DNA here is from genome assembly GCA_013390045.1 of Picathartes gymnocephalus. Taxonomy (NCBI): domain Eukaryota; kingdom Metazoa; phylum Chordata; class Aves; order Passeriformes; family Picathartidae; genus Picathartes; species Picathartes gymnocephalus. Next base: position 168,289 of record WEKY01023064.1, read on the forward strand.
GCGCAGGACAAGGCTCACACAAGTTCTCCCAGTTTCCTTTACCTTTCTGCTGACAATTCTAGCTGTGAAAATATGCAATTTTATTGTTATTAGGCAGTGTAGCACTGAGGTGACCCACATCCCCAAAAGAGCAATTTGCCAAGAAGTTGGAACTGATACCAAGACAATATGTTTTCCATTTTTCGTGTTTTGTGCCAAAGCATAGCTGTGGCTCCTTGCAGAGACCTCAGAAAATCCGTGTCTCATGCTGTGCTTTTGCTCTTATCTCTGCTGAACAAAACTAATCAGACAAAGGTGCAGCTTTCCTGAGTGCAGAGGCACTGAGGAAAGGCACGTTTCCAAATGTTCTCGCTGCTACTGCAGAGGAATGTGAAATGTACTTCACATTGAAGACCTTGAGCGCTTGGGCCGGGCATCCTGGCTGTCTGGAAGAAGTACAATAAAAACAAAAGGATCTCCTGCGAAGGGAAACAGGCAGTGGTTGACATGGAAAAGGGTGTGTTGTTATCTGCCGAGGCCCTGGGCTTCAGCGTAGCAACCTGAGGACGAAAGGGCAAGTTGTTGCACTTCTGAATGTGTCTTTCTGCCAAGAAATTGATCCATTTTCCAGCTAAGCCAAATGCTCTTTTAAACACAGGGCACAAGAGTGGCACAAAAAGTCACTCCTGCTTGACCCCCCTCACACACAGCTGAGGGGGACGTTTGATAGGAGCAGAGGACACGGCCTCAGTTTGCGTCAGGGGAGGTTTTGGTTGGATTTTAAGAAAAACGTCTTCACTGGAAGCGTTGTCAAGCATGGAACAGCCTGCCCAGGGCAGCGAAGTCACCACCCCTGCAGGGATTTAAAGGACCTGTGGATGTGGAGCTTGGGGACACGGGTTAGTGGTGGCCTCGGCAGTGCTGGGGGGCGGCCTGAGAGCTCAGAGGTCTTTCCCAACCTTGACAATTCCATGGGCAGGTCGTTCCCAGCAGGAATCCTTGTCTCGCAGTACCATCTTGTGGCCGGCCCCAGCAGTGCCTTGTGCCATCCACGCAGGTCTTTCCCCGCTCTGGAAAAAGAACAGGCAGGTGGCAAAAGGAATAAATGATTTCCGCTTCTTTTCAGATGCTCAGAGGAGTAAAATTCTGGTGCAGCTCAGGAGCTGGGGAGCCTGTGGAGAGGTGCTGGCTTGGCACAGCCTCAGCATCGTGGAGTCACAGAATCACTGAGGTTGGGAAAGACCTCTGAGATCACTGAGACAGAGACCCCAGCAGTGCCAAGGCCACCACTGCCCATGTCCCCAGGTGCCACATCCACATGGCTTTAAGTCCTTCCAGGGATGGCGACTTCACCACTGCCCTGGGTGACTCTGCCAGGGCTGGACAACCCTTTCCATGAAGAATTTTTCCCTGATATCCAATCCAAACTTCCCCTGCTGCAATTTGAGGCCTTTCCCTCTTGTCCTGCCCCTCGTTGCTTGGGAGGAGAGACTGAGCCCCCCTCAGGGAAAGGTGTCACCAGCAGCTCAGGCTGGGAGCTGCTCACCTCTGCTCATTTCCTCCCTGTCCTGCTGGGGACAGATGTTTTTAAGTCACAGCTCCCGTGAAAATCCTGCACTGCCTCAATCAATAGAAAGACCCTCAAAATTATTGCCAGCATGGCAGGGGCTTAATGGGCTGCCAGGCTGGAAGCTGCCATTAAAATTAGAGGCCTGCTGTGTAGATATTAAGGCACAACTAGCAGAAAATAAGGTCTGAAAGAGACACGGATAGTGATCCCTGCATCAGAGTTCAGAAGAAAGACACTTTCCCTCACCCTCCTCTCTGAACATCCCTTTGCTGGGTGGAAGACTTCCCCTTCCAGCAGTGTTGATGTGATTGTGCCTCAGCTGGGCTGGCAGGGGAGTTGGATATCTACAAAAAAAAAAATGCTAAAAGTACAACTCCAGAGGTTTAAAGTTGCAGTTTAGTCACTGAAGGAGCAGTTACTGCGTGACACTGCACGGCAGGGCAGCTGCACAGGACACCTTCCTGGAGGAAAATGGGGCAGATTTCCAGGCCTTTCCTCAGTCTGGATATGTCTCACACACTTAGAAAATTATGTCTTCCTCTGTTAATGAATGGGGATGAGGGGAGGGAAGGGCTCTGCTGGTACTCAGAGCTTTGCAGTGGATGAACAGCCTCACAGCAACTCCCAAAACTTCATTTAATTTAAGCTACAGAAGCCTAAGCCACAGATGCTTGCAAACAACTTGGGGTTTAGCTTTTGATGAAGCTAAAGCCAGCACATCCTGATTATTGAACACATTGGATGTCTCAGAGACCAAGGATTTGGGGCTGGTGCTGCACTGTCTGGGTGGTTAATTGGGCCTACACACATTAATTCCTCTTCTAGGATGCTGAAATCAGAGATTGAAAGCAATGAAAAGTTCTGTCCATCGATACAAGCTGGGCACTCCTACAGGGCAAGGAGGCAAAGGCTGAGGTAAAACAGCTACAGAAAGGGATGGAGAAAGGGGGAAAATAGGAAAGAAATCCTGCAGCTGAGTCTAGTGAAATCCTGGAATGCTGAGACCAAATTGATGACACAAAATTGCATGGAAGAAAGTAAAGCCAAGCAAGGGAGCCAAAAAACCCAGAAGAAATAAGACAGAGAAATAAGCAGAAAGGGATATGGCTGTATGATGAAAAGGTGGATTTTTTTACCTTCTGGAAAGGCTTAGGAAAGGAAAATAATTATATCACCTGGGAAAGTATGTTGGCTTGAGTGGAAAGGCATCACCTGAGCCCGCTGCAGGCTTTGCTTTTGTTGTTTGTTGCACTGAGAGGTCTAAACTCAGCATCAGGGATAGGATCCATAGAAGTGGGGGTTCCTCACCTCCTCTGCCTGGCTTGTACGAGACTCAAATGCTTCATTTAAGCTTGGGAAGGAGCAAACACTGTGAAAGGCAATAGAACAATTATTGAGGGAAAGGCCTGAAAGAAGAACAAGAGGTTCTTGATTGGATCAAGAGTCTGAAAGGGAGGCTAAAAGCTGCATTTCTGGCTAAAAAGAGGATTGCCATTAGAGATTTCTCAGGTATCATCTGTCCCTGAGTGCAGGCTTTAGATGAGAGGACCCATAAAAAGGGCAGGACAGGTGGCAAAAGTACACCTCTCATTTTGGGCTCTGTCTGGGGGAAAAATCCAGCTGCTGCTCTGAGGGGTTACCAGGCAAATTTTATTTTCCAGTGGTGTAAGAGCAGCAAGAAATAAGCACGACTGGGCCAGCAGCACACCACGAGAGGGCAGGGCATAGCTGGAAATTCAGCTGCAGCTGGAAATCCAGTGCCACAGCCAGACCCAGCTCCCTGTCCTGCAGCTGCAGCAGAAGACACCTGGAAGGTGGAAAAGGGAGGAAAAGGAGGGACATGGCTGATAGTGCATGTCCAGAGGGCAAAAAATCCCAGAGATTTCACCAGAATTGCAGCAAGTGGTGGAGAGGAATTGGTTTTCATGCTATGGAACATAAACACACACATAACATAACAGAATATAACTCATGTAACTCAGCTCAGGCAAAGCATGACACAAACAGCTCTGGGAGAGTTGGACAAAAGGGCTGAAACACACTCAGCAGTGCAATTTCCACACAGTACAGGATCGGGGGATTGATTATGTTGGAAAAGACCTTGAAGGTCATCAAATCCACCCTCAAGGCATTGATGCTCCTCTCACAGAGCCATTGGCATCATAATCCCATTTCCTTCTCCTGCATGAGCCAAGCAGGACTGGGGGAACTTAAACTCACTCTGCTGAACACAAATCCCTCCTCAAACCTCAGGGCAATGTTGCAAGTGTCAAATAAAAATCCCACTTCCTTGCTGTGAGTGGCAATCGTGAGCCCAGCTCCTCTGAGTTTATAATTTCAGTGCAAAATTCTGTTATCCTGCATCAGGATATATCAGGAAAAGGACACAGGAACAATTGATCTCCACTGAAAATTCCTCCTGTGACAGTGGCAAGCTCAGTGTTCACTGAATCATTAACAGCATTTGCTAAGTGTTATTACAAAATGTACAGGGATATTACAAAACCAAGCACTGCTGAAGCATTTTTTTGGTTCAGTAGTACTATTAACACATGAAAAAAAGTTTCTTGGATTGAAAAAAAAATTAAATAACACCTCCCAAACTGGCAAATATGAGTCAGTCCTTGCCAGTGCTGTGTCATACAGCCCAGGGTGAATCCTGGAACGTTTGTTCCCAATCCAAAGCCGAGTGAGCAGGATGCCTGGCCTATTCCAATGGTTAATATGTGCCTTCCTGAAACTAGATTAAAAAACATTTCGCATCAGCAGGCAGTGCTGCAGAGCAGTTCTGTCATTCTAACCATGCCTGAGCTTTTGTGCCGCTGAGAATTTGAGAAGAACTGAATTTATACATTTACATTGGGCTGCTCTCAATAGTTTCCCTTTCTTCTGTACGTGCTACAGAAGTGAATATTACCTAATGAACACCCCAGCAGGTCCATCTTGCTGTGGAATTACAGGCTGGGGGGCAAAGGCAGCACAGCAGGAGCTGAGGCAGGTGTTTGAAACAGAACAATTCGGCAAGAAATCAAACCCCTGAACTTCTGAAGCCAGGAGGTTCAAAGCACTTGGACTAGCAGAAGCGAATGGTGTGGGCACGATAAAACACCAGCAGGCAGGAGCTGTGGGTGTCCAGCACTGCAGGAGGCAGGGTTTGCTGAAGTTAACTGCTGCCAGAGCCAGGCAATTGGGAATTTTAACACTTCAGCTGAGGAATGGATGTGCTGGAGAAATGGAGAGCTCAGGGCAGAGAGGGATGAAAGACTCCCAGCCCTGGTGAGATTGAGCTGATTCATTTCAGAGAAACTGAGGCTCGTGCCAGGGTGGTTTGGTCCTTGAGCTGCAAAGAGAAGCCCCTAACAAAAGATGTTTGCTCACTGTTCACTGCTGTCTTGGCAGGTATCTCAGACATTTTAGACTGTAAATCTTTAAAACTTGAAGGGCCTTCACCTGTGGGTGTTTAAAAATCTGCTACTGCTCCAAGGACTGCTTTTTTTAAGACACACATATTCTTCATTTTTCATGTCTTCTGTATTTTCTTTACTTCCAAGAATGCTGCATCAAGTATTTTCCCACGGCCAATAATACACCCAGCTCATGGCTGTAGTCACCAAACCTGAAGGAAAGGAAGATGATCTTGCAGCTATTCCCTGCTGCCTTGGGATTCAGAAGGCCTTAAGGACCTGGGAGTAAAATAGCACCAAAAGTTCCTTGTCTCATGAGATAACCACGAAAAAAAAAAGGAAGAAGAAAGAAAGAGAGACAGAGAGACAGAGAGAGAGAGAAAGAGAGAGAGAAAGAGAGAATGAGAGAGAAAGAAAGAAGAAAGAAAGAAAGGGAGAGAGAAAGAGAGAGAGAAAGAGAGAGAGAGAAAGAAAGAAAGAAAGAGAGAGAGAAAGAAAAAGAAAGAAAGAAAGAGAGAGAGAAAGAAAAAGAGAGAGAGAGAAAGAGAGAGAGAGAGAAAGAGAGAGAGAGAGAAAGAGAGAGAGAGAGAAAGGGAGAAAGAGAGAAAGAGAGAAAGAGAGAAAGAGAGAAAGAAAGAAAGAAAGAAAGAAAGAAAGAAAGAAAGAAAGAAAAAGAAAGAAAGAAAAAGAAAAGGTAACTCAGCCAACCCAGCCTTCCCAGACATAGCTCCTGTTGAAAAGGCTGAAGGACAGTGGAGAGAATTTGGTCAGGTTTGCATCCAGGCATGGGGAGAAATTGCTCTGCTGCAAGGAACCAGCCCAGTGTCTGCTTTCTGGTTGCTTTAAAAGGACAGGGCAAGAGGGGATATGTGGAATGTAACTGATTAGAATAAGTAGCTTGAACAATATCCTGCGACTGTTTTGATACACGGAGCTGTTCACAAAGCTTGGGGAGGGTAGCCAAAAACTGGTTGCCATTAAGTCCAAGAAGCAAGAAAATACTGATTTCTTTTCTTTTTTTTTAAATAAAATTGTTTTGTATACTTTGAAACATGCACATTGTTATTTAGCCCCATAAATAGGCCTGGGTTTCCTAACATATTTATCCTGCTTTTCCCCAGAGCAACTGATTTCCACACACATGCTGCAGATTTTCTGCTCTGCCACTGAAACCACTTCCCAGAATGAGCTGGGCTTGTTCCTGGTTCTCCTTGAAGCCTTTCCACCCCAGCCCATTTTTAATGAGCAGATGCAACACAAAGGGCTCAGGTTTGCAGGTTAGGTAGATGCAAACACTTACATAATGGCAAAGTTTTTTTTTTAAGGAATCACAGAATAAGTGGAAGGGACCTCAAAAAACATCAAGTCCCAACTCCACCACAGTCAGGGACACTGCCCATGTAATTCATGCATTTTAAAACCCATCAGGAAGCATACTAAAGTATAAATATTTTTTTTTAATCCCCTGAAGGGCGATCTTTCAGTTGCTCCATGTTAAGGATAAGGAAAATGCACACATTGAGATGCAAAGCCCTGAGAATATTATTCAAGAAAAGCACCTCTAGATGAGTCACAATAGGAAATGCAGATGCCCAAAATGTACAAATAGTGCTGTTCATTGCAGTTTAGAAATCATTTTACATGTTTAAAGTCAATTTGAATATGACTGTAAGGGGCAGCAGCACCTATTCCCAGCATCTACTATTCTGTTTTTACACTTTATTGAATCTATTTGGGAAAAGAATTGCTTTCCCTTGTTCCAGCATGACAAAGACATGAAACTCACGCTTGCACAGCAGAGCTGACGCCTGGATGTCACAAATCCCAAGAGGTGGTGCCAGCACATTCTCATCAGCAGGGACATCCCTGCTGCAGACAAACCCAGCTGTGCACTGCAGGGAACGTGGGGTGGCTGCTCAGGGGCAGTGGAGAGGGTGGGACAACGCCAAAATCCCCCGTGGAGAGAACAACACGAGTTCTCCACGGCACTGGGACTCCTCTGGGTGCTTCTTTTGGTGAAAAGACACTTCCTTTCTTCTCCACCGAGGTCTGAGGGCAGGACTGTACAAATCCTGCTTTTCAGGAGCAGCCAGCCCCAGCTGGGGAAGGCTTTTCTCCAGCGTTTGTTCCAGCCAGGGCAGGTCACAGCTCGGCGGGTCCTGGGCAAACAGATGTGCACCCAGCACACCTGCTGGGAGCCAGCTGCAGGCTGGGAAGGGGCTTGGCCACAGCTGGAGGGGCATTTCTCACACCAGGAATTTGTTCTTACCAGCAAATCCAAGCTCCGAGCGTGGGCTGCTGCCTTGGCTGCATGAGTTGAGAGGCTGGAGTGGCCTAGTTTTAGTAAAAGAGGCACTTTCGGGTGAAATGTTCAATCTTCTCACCCCTGGAAGAAAATGTCTCATCAAAATTTTATACGGCCTTGGGATCTTGGTGTTTCATCAACAAGGCCTTTCCAGATGCATAAATAAGAAAAGACTGGAATATCACAAATTGCCTGTTCGGGGGAAAAAATGAAAAGTAGATTAAAAAAGAAAAAAAAAATCAAGCATTTACTCAAAATTTACGGACATTTATATACACACTTGGGAGTTTTATCCAACAGCAATACTGTTGCTCTTGCATCGAACAAAAGTAACTGGGAATTTTTTACATAATTTCTTCTTTCTCCCTGGGGTACTTCATAACAGAACCTTTGAGTTGAGGTTCTGAATGTGTTTCTGGGGTAAGTGGTGCAGGCTGTGGGGGATAGGTGACCTCAGATGGAGTTTTAGGGACCTTTCAGAACGGAGCATCCATTTATATAGCAACCTTTCATTTCATGGAATGGGAGTTCATGACCCAAGTGGTCTTTTCCAACTTCTTATTAACGAAAATTAGTGAAAGAAATGTTTGCTGTTCTAAGGCTCTTTCTAATTGCCATGAAGAAGCTCTCATATAACAAAGAAAAAATTTCAATTGGTCATGATAATGTAAAAGAAGATTAGATCTCTGTACTCATCATCCACCTCCCTAGTGAAAATAATAGGTTTTTCCTTTACAAGAAAAATAAGCAAAATTACTCTTTGTGGTGAGTTTTTTTCAGTCTAGCTATACAGAAAGTCCAGTTATGAAATGCCCCATCCCTGGAAGTGTCCAAGGCCAGGTTGGATGAGGTCCTGAGCACCTGATCTAATGACTGGTTTGCCTGACCATGGCAGGGGAGTTAAAACATTATTAATATATTAAAGATGAGCTTTGAGGTCCCTCAGAACCCAAACCATTCTGTGATTCCATAAGAGAGCCATTTTCCAAAATTACAAAGTGCGTTTCATGTTTTAAGAGAAGGGTAAGAGAGATTTGGGCTGCTAATGTTCTGTAGGGTCTCTCAAGCGCTGCATTTATCCCTCTGCACTCTTTTCCATCCTTCCCAAATATCCTTGAAGTGATTCAGATTCCCCCATTGCTCGTGGCCTGTGTTGTTACCCCTCCCCAGAAGACAAGAATAATCCAGGTTCTCATTAACAGAACCCTCGGGGTGGGTTAGGGTGAAACGACATGGAATGATCAGTGTTTTTAAATATACACATGGAAGGTTTATTGTAGAAAAATTGGGTTACACTGGAAAACAGGTGTGAAGCTCTTTTGGCTGTTGCTATCCATAGGAATATGACAATAGATACTCTAGTGATATTTTTATACTTCATATGAAAGTATCACTAGAGAAAATGTAGAAGAGAAGGAAAGGATGAGAATAGAAAGATCTCACCACCTCAAGCCTTGTGAGGAGACTCATTGCAATTTCGATGAGTGTTGGTCAAAGCCACGGCTGCAGGCTGGATCCACGGGGTGGTGGGAGAAATCCCAAGGAAGCAGTGGGCAGAAAGCCCCAGGAGCATCTGCTGGGTTTCTGTCACTCAGCTGAAATGGGAATGCCCAGGCACCTCCCCGAGGGTGGGGATTTTGAACTGGATGATGGAATGTTGTGGATCAGACCCTTTCAGGAATATTTGACACCTTCTAAGGTGATACAGCTTGTTGGAGACATAAAAAAATACAAAGCCTTAGCTTTGAGTTATTTACAAACAGAAAATGCCTTAAAGTGCCTTAAGCATAGAAGCAGCTGTGTTAGTCAGTGACCAAGTGTCCTTTTCTCCAGTTCAAAGTTTAACGATACAGTTATCCATAGAATGATGCAGTTATCCATAATCTGACTCCCCCTTAGTCAAAACACAGACATGGCATAACGTAGTTAGATAGAAGGATGGAACACGATAATCAGAAGGATGGAACACGATAATCACGTGCGTAAGTTTTATGTAAAAAATACGCATATTCGTTCTAAGAGAGGATAGGGGTAAAAACTATCACTGTAGAACCGTGTTTGTAGCTGATTGGACAATAAGCAAATATAACGCCTTAGAATGCTTGGAGAAATTTAGGATGCAGCAAACAGTACCAAAGGACGCACAGACGAATGAAGAATGAAGAAGAAGAGAGCTCATAAAGAATGCTACTTTTAGATGCTTAGGCTGCTGCTCGTGCTGCCTCTGCCTTATGCTTTCACGAGCTCTTGTTTTTCACCCTTGTGAGGCTGTTGGCGCTGCCTTGCAATAAACACCTTTCTGCAACAAATTAAGAACTCGTTCATCTCTCCCTGAAACCAAGAAGCCTGAAGCTGAGAAAACATCATACAACAGCTGATACCACATCAGCACTGAGTCAGTTACGGCCCTTCATGGCCCAGCAGCAGAGGGGAACACCTTCAGGCCATGTGTGAGCTTATCACTGCTGAGTTCACTTGATAAGGACAAAGAATCAGTTCCCACCTCCCAGGGTTCTTCCCTTTCCTTATCTCGTTCATCACCCGCTCTGGGCTGTGCTCTGCACCATTCTACAAAGGATGGGATTCAACCAAAGCATCCTTAGGACATTCATTCTGTACAGGTACTGATAAATGTCAGTCTTACTGAGCACTCCTGCATGAGGTTCTTCATTTTTGGACCACGGTGTGTCTAAAAGGCATAAGAAAATCTCTAAAAACCATTTGGTCACATAAGAAATTCTATACTCCCAGATCATTCAGGTTTAATTAAATTAAAAAAAAAAAAATACTGTATAAAGCATGTGAACTGCTCCTAACGCCATGTATTGAAAAATGCAAAGTCCAAACCCACGAAATGTGAGATTAATTAAAATAAAACTTCAGGGCTTTTTCTGAAGCTTGCATTTCCCTGTTTCCTACTTCATTTTCATGTTTGCCTTCCCAGCCACGTAGGCTACAAACAAACCTCTTTTTCAAAGAAATTTGAGACACTTACACATTAAATACGTTCAGCTGGCAGAGCTCTAAAGAAAATATCCATTACCAGGTGAGTTGTAATGAAATCTCCCTGGCTGGCACGGGGTGTTCTCTGGGCTGGCTCCTGGCAGTGCTGGGTGTTGCTCCTGCTGCCTGGCTGATCTCCAGCCCTCTCCAAGGCAAACATTGGAAACCCAGGCAGTGAACAAACTCCATGGATTGGCCTCATTACTGCCTCATTATTATTTACCTCATTATTGCTGCAGGTGATTTGGCTACTCAGAGTTCCTTGAAAGCCAAGCGTTTGCATTCGTCTATTTTCACAAGATTCTGCTCACGCTCTGACCCTAAACCAGCGCATTTCTGTGTTTTTACCATGATAAACACTATATAAATAAAATGCATTTTCTGTTCTAACACCTGAGACTCTCAGGAAATACCAAATCTATGCTGGGCTAAAGAAGGAGGAAGTGCCAACACAGGAAAATAGAGCAGGCCTTGAATCAATTAGCACCACATGGTTTTATTTAATGCATTTATTATGGTTTCTATTCAAAAGCCAGCCCTTGCCCAGTTACATAAAGCTATCGTTTTCTGGATGGCAGGACTGGAACAGTCTTTATACAATACGATATTATTTTGGTTCATTATTCCAAGAAAAGTTACTCTTTACTTTTGCTAAGCTCAAGGAAGCAGAATGAGGCTGACACTGACAGTTTGGAAGGAAACAGGTAGGAATTCTGTAAAACAGTGATTGTATGGGTGAAGTGAAATGTCCAGAGAGACACTGTCACAGTTCCAGCTTCCACCATGTTGAGCTGGCCACCATCCATGGAGAAAGTGGGACAAATACACAAATCAAGTGGCTTTACAGCTCCTCAGGGAGCAGCACTGTCCAGGGGTCTTAAATCCATTAAATCCCAATCCTTAACTTTTATTATTGCTCATTCCCAGTGGTGGAGCTGGTGAGGGATGTGCTGAGAGTCTGGGAGGGAAATTCTGAGTTATCTATGTTGATATTGATGAGCTGATATCAATGTACAGCCCCAGATTTGTGTCAGCTGGAGGTCCAGGCTTGGGGATGTTCCCATGTCCTAAGAAAATAAAACAGCTCATTGTGTTCCTGCCCTTCTCTCTTTATTTCCTCCAACTCTTCTTTATTTATCCCAACATTTTGTTGTCACTTCTCCTCCCCTTCTGACACCAATTCCCATAATCAATTACATCATACTTATTTTAGGGGTTGTACTGGTACATATCATCTCAGGATATACATTTCCATATATTTTCTGTATAAAATGTCATATACTTTTCTAAAACGTGGCTTGCATGAAGAATAAAAGGAATAAAGTCAGATGGTTAGACATTTCGAAGTTTGATTTAAAAATTAGAGGAAGACAACAAACTTAAAAAGAAAAAGGAAGAAATCAACCGTTTAACACATCCTTCTGAAATCTCCTGTCTCCTTGCTCTGGTTCAAGGTTGAACTGTCAAAACCCTCTGCAAAATGTTCTGTGGATCTACCCTTTTTGCAGAACTGTCATTTTACAGCTGGAAACAAGCACAGAAACAGCAGTTTGTGTTGCTGTTGAATAAAGGATCAGTTTCACTGATTTCCAAGGCGTTACCTGAGCAGTATGTGACTGTTCGATATAATTTATTTTCAGAAAAAAGGAAAATTCAGATTGAAAACCTGAAGTGAAATCTCTATTCCAATGAAAAACACTTTAAGGCCTGACCCCAAACATGCCTGACAGTGTTACAGACTGAGACCTTAAAACTGAGAAATTGTTTATTCAAATCACCACAAAATCACAAATAACTGCAAATAAAGTACTTGAAGTTTTCAACTGTTCAGGACCAGAACTGCAACCACAATGGCCTGAGTTTTGAGTCCATGGTTTCCCTCTAAGTTAGTTAAATAGAACATGAGTTAGTTAAACAGAACAGTGGGGTTTTGAGGATATTTTCTTTGGGAATTCCTGCAGTAGTTACTGTGGAACAGCACATAACATAATCACAGCCTTCCAAGTGTTAATTGTTCGAAAACGCAGGATAAAGATTATACTCCTGACATGCAGCCAAGTCAGAAATTACCCTCTTATTAAAGCTCTAACCTGAGAAGAAAAAAAACTGTGACTCAGGACTCATGAGAACATTAAGATATATAGTAGAATCTTTTCTACTTTTTGTTCCCTCTTTCCTTCAGGGATAACAATAATAGCAGTAACGACAACACAGGTTCTGCCGTTTTTAAAACTGAATATGTTTCCTTGGTTGCAACACAATGACTTTGCTTAGATTACCTGGATTCAACGTGGCTCTTTTGATGAGCATTTTTATTAGTGTTTAAGGTAAATCATCTTAATTTTTTTTTTTAGTAATCAGAAAATTGTAGGAATTTTACTTCTTTTTGATGAAAATCCAGCCGAAGTCAATGGCATAGGTGTCACTGGCTGCAGCACTGTGACCCCACAGGAGGTCACACCATGGGCTTGCTCTCCACAGACAGCAGCATCTTCTGTGGGCACCTCAGTGACTGCAGGGGTCAAACTGAGGGAAGCTTTGGTGCCTTTCTTTAGGGGAACTGACCAGGATCAGGATGCAAACCTGTACAGATACAGGAATGCCACTGAAACCTCTCTGCTGGGCTCAACTTGTTTTTCTTCACGTAAGAACATATCTGGGTGTGCTTTTTGTTGGTGGGATAACCTCTGCAAAGCCTACAGTGACTGCATGCAACAAAACATATCTTATGAATGCACCCTGGGTTATTAGCAAGAAATGGTAGCAAATTCAGAAAAATCTGTTCTTATTTAAATAAAATAAGCGAGCTGAGTTTAAGATTTGCAAAGGCTTTTAAATAATATTTGTGTCTCAGAATGTGCATTTTTTCCATGCTGACAGATACGAAGAATAACCTTATGGAAGTTGCTGGAGAAAAATGAACATAGGGTAAGAACTAAGGAAAGGAATCTGGAGGAGAAACCAAAACCTCATGGTAAAGGAAAAAAGGAAGCGTCTGTTGTAAGTGAAATTTATCTGTTACACTGACATTTTGAGGCTGTAGCTGGGGGTCCTTCGAGAGTAAATATTATTACACAAAGAAAAAGAAATTGTAGGGTCCTGACAACACAACTTGCCAGCAATTTGATTCATTGCCTCAAGTAATTCCTGCATGTAAACAGAAGCCCCCCAAACCCACTCCCGCACACTGCTGAAAACGTTCCCTGTTTTGTTTTGTCAGCTGGATGAAAAGCCATGCCACAGTTTGTTTAAAGAAAAAGCTTTTTATTTCACAGAACATACTCCCCAGTAAGTCACCAGAGACCAGCCTGTAGAGGAGAAAGTACAACAAACAGATCCAGGGTAATCCTCACCCTGAGAATACCAGGGTAAGCAAAATACATTTTCTAACTTAAAAAATCTCTGCCTTCCTTGGACATATTGTGTGATGAAGCCATCACGGGTTTACCTTCTAAAATATGGGCAGGGATCTTCAAGAAAAGAAAGTTTAATTACTATTTATCCTCTTGAGTGTGTTCTGGAGGTGTTATTGATTCGCTGTGTTTTTGTATCCACACCAAGAGTGTTTGAATTCAGGGATATTCCCACACAAAATGTCTCTTCCTTTTCTGACAGTTCTAGATACAGAATCCCAGACTGGTTTGGGTTGGACAGGACCTTAAATCCCATCCAGTTTCACCCCCTGCCATGGACAGGGACACCTTCCACTGTCCCAGGTTGCTCCAAACCCCATCCAACCTGGCCTTGGGCACTTCCAGGGCTCCAGGGTCAGCCACAGCTTCTCTGGGTACCCTGTGCCTTTGATAAAACCCTGCCATGAATGTGCTGGTGACATTTTCCTGGTGAATTGTGATATTTTTGCCTTTAAATGCTCCCTACTCCACATATTTGGATTCTCACCCTGGATGGGATGTGCCAGATGCATTTCAGACTCATCCTTTACTGCTCAGTGGGGAGGGTAAAGAGAAGTCAAATCAGCCAGAAAATTCCAGCTCCTCCAAGAGAACAGTAAATAGGACAACCCAACGTGAATTACCCTGTTGGATCTTGGGAACATTTTGAATACTTCTGGCTTGGTGTTGTCCCAAAAAGTCAAAATTTTTCAGACACAATAATTTTTTTAAAAAATAGAGAACAATCCATTTTGTTTCTAACTGGAGCAGATCAAAAAACACTCTCACATCTATTTTTCTTGTCCAAGTCCCAAACAACATCCCTCAGCTTTGTGTTCTTGGTTTTGTGGGACTGAAATCGGACAAAGAGTGAAAAGCAGCCAAATATGGAATAAACATTTCTCAGGGAAGGCGACTTTGAGAGTCAATCCATGATCACTTCCTGAATTACTGTCTTAAACTCAGATGAAAATTTTGTTACATAGTCATTTTCTACAGATTTTTGTGAAAAGTGGTATATAAAGCCAGTGAACATCAGCCTTTGACAATTTGATCAAAATTCTGTAATTTTTATGTATGCTTTTGATCCACTCTGAAAGCGGAATCATGTGAATAATCTCTTATTCAATTAAAACACAATTTTTATTAGAAATGGATGTTTCCATTGAAATATTTTTAGTTGTCTCTCTCTTCTTACAATTGGCTCCAAGCCTGTAAAGGCAACTCTGCTTGTGGGCTGCATGGGCTGTGTCCCAAGACAGTTCTGCCAGCTGATCATTCCAGTAAAGCATTTATATTAGAATATAAGGTACAGACAGGCCAAAAGAACTTGATTTTGATGTTTCTGAAGGAAAAAAAAAAAAGAAAATCAGGTGACAAGTCATGTAGGCTAAAGAACAATGACCAGACTGAAAGAAAAAGTTTCTCCCCATTTCACCTGGCTAAAAGTCTAAGTTGGCAATGATTTGCATTCAGCAGTTTCAAAGCATGCTCATTCTGGTTGGGATTTTTTTTTTTTTTTTCCCCAAAAAAGAATGAATGTTCAGCAGAGAGATTGAAGTCAGCATCTCACTGAGCCTTTTTCAGCAGCGGTTTTTGCCACCATTTACTGAGGGGGATTTTCATTGCCAGGGAAAGCAGGGTATTGCAGTTCAAACACAGCACTCTCCAAAAAGGCAGCTGCAATTCCTTCCCTCATTTCTGAACCTGAGATTGACCCATTTTCTCTTCATTTGCCCAGTGGAAAAAAATCTCCTGACTTCTGTAATTAAAGCATTTTAACCAGAGGATGGGAGAGTGAAGAAAACAGAGGCAGAGGGGGTAAAACACTTTGCCTAACCTTTATTCCTTAATTCAGATGGAGACCCTGGGGAGACCTTAGAGCCCCTTCCAGCACCTAAAGGGGCTGCAAGAGAGCTGGAGAGGAACTTTGGACAAGGGAGGGAGGGACAGAACAAGGGAAATGGTTTCAAACTGCATTTCGAATTTGGGTGCTTTAAATTGGAGCAGATTTCTGCCCATCACAGCCATGGAAGTGCAGCTGCCATGCCATGGCTCTGCAGTGACAGCCACTTTGGGGGTCATGCCAGTGTCCTTGGAGGGTCTTCAAGCCACCATGGACATCTGGGGCATCAGGGGAACTCTGAGCCCAACCACTGGGCCCCCATTTCAGACCTCACAACGAGGGGGCTCATGAACACCCATTACAAGGTGTGGGACATTGCTCTTTTCCCCATCCCCTCTGCCTTTGTGCCCAGCCTTGCCTGCTGGAAGCAGAAAATTTCCTTTCCTCAATTTGCTCCTTCTAATTGTCACCACTTTCAGCACGAGGGTTTTAGTGTTAATTTGATTTTTGCTTCAGCCACGCTGTTTTCTTCTTATCCCCTGAATTCCCTAAGCCTTCCATGTTAGCAGGGCCGTTGGATGCTTTGCTTCTGCTGGTAAATCTAAATTACATTCCCTAACCCCATTTGTATGGAAGATTAGTAGCAAGGCCGAGGAGAGGGGGTAAGTCAATCAATGAATTAACCTCCTGGTTAAATGCCACAACATGTGACAGGACAAATGCATCATGGTTTAGAAATGCAAATTTCAACAAGGGGGATTAGTGCAGTTTATAATGACCCAGAATGTTTGCCTTTAAAAAAATGATGCCCCAGATGGATTCAGCCTCTGGAGCCTCAGCAATGTTCCTGCCACGTGAAAAATGTGTGGAGACTCCAGGCTCAGTATTGATTGAAATTTATCAGCATATTTCAGAGGCAGCAGAGGGTTTCTTTAGTGCAGACAACTGGCTGAAAACAATATTCAGTTGCTTCCCAGGGCCAAGCAGAGAGGGGTGTTGGCTAAACTGTGCATGTAAAGCTGGGCAAGGGGGAAAAGCAAATCCTTCCTTCCGAGTCCTGGAGAAGGCAGAGCACTCCTCAGCCTGAAGGAGCAGCTCTGGCACAGGAGATTTGCTTTGTGTCCACCTGGGGAATTGGGAAATTGGCCGTGGGCACAGCTGGAGTCTGGGAAACTCTTCAGTTCTGCATCCGGGGGAGAGAAGCTGCTGATCCCTGGGGCACCTGCGGGAGCTCCTTGCTCATTCATGAGGGAAGAGCATCCTGTTCCTTCCCTTGCACTCTTGGAGAAGGGACAGCTTAAGAGGATGATGAGTGAGGATCAGAGGTTTGCAGTAAATGTCCCCATTTTCCTGTGGATTGGCCAGCTGGGGCCACGAGCTCTTTTTGGGGACACACAGTTTTTCCATATTGTCCGTTGTGGATTGTCTCCTGCCATCCCCTTTGGCAGGCTCGCACTTTTCCTTTAGCTGTGTTTAAACTGTCTCACAGGTCAATGAGACAAGAAATTAGGCTGAGGGAAAAGCTCCAGCTTGCAGAAAAACCCCTTAGGATTTTACTGCTCATTGACTGATTTATTTCTATTTTAAAACGGACATTATGGATTTTTTGGGGAAGGAATTGTAAACAGAAATGCTGATTGAAGCTGATATGTCCTTCTGTACATTTTGAAAGCAAGAGAGATATTTTAGTTTTTCTTTAAAAATCAGAACTTTCCTTTTTTTACTTTTAAGGATCTTCTTGCTCTCCCCCAAACTTCAATTTTCCAGAAGCTCCTTATTTCTCTCCATTAGGTGGCATGTCAGTTTATCCATAATCAAATGGTGGAATTGAGTTCTCAAGGATTAAGCTGGACATTTTTTTCTCCTTAATTTGCATTTTTAATTAATATATATTTATTTAGGATACCTGTTGAACATCAGAACAACCAAGTGCATTTTAAAATGTACGAAGATGTCCATATTTTTAAATGCAATGACTAAAATGCCAGATGTGTTAAACACGGTTCCTGATATATACTTTACACTGAACAAAATTTAGAAAGGTGCTGTTGGTATTTGAATCTGTCCAGGACAGACAACTCCAGGTGGGGTTTGATAATACCTCACAAGCTTTCCTCCTTCTCCCAGACAGCTCAAAAGAAAGAGAGAAAGAAAAGGTGGAAATAGAGAAGACAATGGATATAAGTCTGAAAGGAGAGAGAGAAACACTAGAAATAAATTATTAATAGAACAGCCTTGCCAAAATTGTATGGACCTTTAAAACTGTGAGAGAGTTTTGAGAAGATTGTCAGCTTTTAGGACAAGGTTACTCTTACATTTAAGCGAGAATGAATTTCTCATGTTATAAAGCAGGACATTCGTAAGAGGAGACAATAATTTAAAGAAATTCAGCTCCTAATGGAGTCTTTCTGGAGGGAAAAAATCCTTTCTGGCCACAATGGGAGCCCTGGCATTTATAGGGAAAATTACCTGAAGGAGTCCAAAGCCAGTAACCACTGCTGTGCATCTGCCACTGACATCCCTCAGCATCCAAATAAAGACTTCCCTCCATGACCACAGCAATCTGCATCTAGAACTGAATCAAAAGTAGAACTCAGCCCCACTAGAGTCAGAATTTTGAAATAAATTTAAAAACACTTAGGGGGAAACTTAAAGACAGTGATTTGGTGGGCAGGAGTCACTCGTGAAGTAACAAAGTGGAGAAGGGAACAGTGGAAAAGGGAAATGTGGTGGGGGATGTTGAGGTTGTGCAAAATTAATGAAGAGTCCCTTAATCCAGGCCTTCCATGAGACCTCAAGAGGTGAAGCTTTCATTTGTAATCACTTTGCCTCTGTTTACATTGCTGTACACGTCATCCCAAAGTTCTGCTGGAAATTTTGTCAATTAAACATTTCTGCAACCCAGAAAACATTGACTAAAATTAGTCTTCTGCTCTGAATGTAAATAAAGTACTTTATTAGATAAGCTGCACTCAAGTTCTGCTTTAGAGTGTGAGAAAAACTTCAACCATCTCTAGATACATCAGAGGCAGAAAGTGGCAGAAAATACAAGATAAAACTCATGGTTTAGATTTACACTTAGATTCAGTATCTGGTGATTTAATCAAAATTAAATCTTTTGAAAAAAACATAGCAAAAGGAACAGTGACTTTTCAATGTTTTCAAAATAATTCCTTAATTAATTAATAATGCAATCGAGATTATCTAAATAATTTAGCAACTACTTATTTCCATTACTTACAATATGGAAAATAAAAATCTGGCATCTTTCTAAAGTCATATTTTCTTGCAGCAAATGCATCTGTAGTTAAAACAGACCAAAGAAGTAGACTAAATTGAGAGTAAAAACACAGAATGAAAAGTTAAGCTTGTTACTTTACCACTTCATAATAAAGGTCTTTGCTGCTTATATGGCATTCCCTATCCAGTATAAAATGTGTTTTGAATTGGAACCTTTCTCCCCACCTGGGAAGTGTTCCAGCATGAAGATACTGAACTGAACTCTGCAGAGATCCCCTTGTTCTTTGCTCCACTCTATTTTGCAGATTGACCCTGAAGAAAGAATTTCTCACTTAAAGGGAGACTAATTATATGACCTTAGCATTTTGAGGATCCATCTGGAGAATTTTAATCACTCAGACAGCATGAATGGTTCAAGTCAGCTCTACTTACCATCAATTACAACACAGAAGCAGTTTCATCATTTGCAGAAGCCAGAAAAGAGGCACCTTGATAGAAAAAATGCTGTTTACATTCATACTGTAATACATATTAATACATTTATCTTTTCCCTTATAGCAATCAGAGGATTAAGATACCAGCTCTGATCAATATATCAGAGCAGGGACATTGTTTGGACAAGCTGGGATTGACAAGCAGTGCAACACATTTTCTGGTTCAAGAAGAAAGACTCCTATTGACTTTTTAAAAAAACAACATTTAGAAGGATATGATGCACCGTGCTCTTTTACACAGCAGTCCAGAGCCATGAAACTCCCAGAGATCCTGAGTAAAATCATCCTGGTACATCCTCAGAAATGCTGTCCTTTGGACAGAGAAACACCGCCAGGTGGGAGAGGCAGAGGAGGAGATGGGATGCATCAAGGAGAGGCGCTGAGTGGAGAAAGTGCAGTTGGGATGGCGATAGGAAAGGAATGAAAGACATCGGTGCAAGCGTTCAGAAATGCTTGTGCTTCCTCAGCTCTGTGGAGGTTCTCTATGTGCGTTTCTCACAGTCATTAACACCCATCAGCCTCAGGAGAAAACCTCTGCGTGGCTTTCCATGGACTTGCCAGCTGAAGAGCCCGCTAAGATCTCTTCTCCCCTTTCAAAATGTAGAATAGATCAGAGATAACTTGATTATCTCTGCGACTTGCAAAGATGTTTTCAATGCAAACAAGAGGCTCTCAATCTTCACTTTGTTAAGCAGAACAAATGTGAAGTTTCTCATTATAAGGCATCTCTTCTAGGCTTTAAATTATGTATTGCTTTTTAAAAGTTCTGCTTCATTTCCTTTCCCTTGTAAAACTTACACTTTGCTATGGAACATCTTCCTGCCAATTCCCATGAAAGTAAGGGCATCAAACTACCACTGAAGATCCTGGCTGAAGTGGTTACAGGTTTCACCAGTGATTGTCACAGTTCTTTTCAATCATTTTTATTTTCTGACACCTCACATTTGACAAAATCCAGCTGCCTCAGCCACATGGGCTGAGATTCACTGAATTTTGACTGTTCATTCTATTAAAAGGTATCACTGCTATGGCTACTGCTCAGCAATGGGTTAGTGGGGGGTTTCTGTGCCATTGCTCTGTCAGGAAAGTTGTTTCTTTATAAAACACTGCAAGTGAGGATGTGTAGAAGGCAAAGAGCCTCTTACAGAATCAGAAATGCAAAGTAGCTGCATTCTTTAGTTCTGGAGCAGTTCAGTGATTTTCCCTAAAATACTAACTCAGCCTCCTTGTGTTTATAAAGTTGAATAGATTTTACTGCTCATTATCAGAGAAGCAAATACTGACTCAGTACTGACTCACAGATAAGAAAACATTGCAAAAGGACAGATCAAATTGTTGGCATTATTGGGAGTTTCAGACATAGAAACTCTTGCCTTGCTATTGCACTAATGGCAAGTATCAGTTTTAGGAAGCGCCAGGCAGGTCTGTATCTCCAGACTGAATGAACTGAATATTGCAATGTGAAATTGAGCTCCGCTCAGAAATTATATTTATCTTACCTATGGGGCATGGCAGATCCTTAGACCTGGGCTCATGTTGTGTCTTTTCTTCCCAGAGGAACCCAAGACCAAAGGGAATGTGTTCCATGATTCCTCTTGGAGCACAGGTTGTGAATCAAATCAATAGCTCATCCTTGAGCTGCTGGTAGCAGATTTTTGATATATGCATATTGCCAGATAGTTTTTGCCAGAGGTCTTTTATTATTTTCTTAAGTATTACTAGCTCAGCCACAAGAAAAAATATTAAGAAAACATTTGGGAGATTTTATTTCAAGACTTAGATTTCACCCCACTGTCTGAAGCTGAACAAAAGCATTTCCCTTAATTGCAAATCCACATCAAGATATTTCATCACACTTTGGATAAATTGACCCGGAGCCTGACAAAGAGTCTCTACCTCTGCATGATTCTCCTGTTTCCTGCTTTTCTGCTGAGAACATGAGGAGGCAGGACACAGCTACCTATGGAGGATCCCTGAAAATTCATGTGGAAGTGATCTAAAGGATCATTTCTTCACCTGCCCACTGTTCCCTTTGCTGTAATTCCTTTCCATAGCACATTACAAAGCTTTTTCCAGCTCTGCTACAATGCTGGTGATCAGGGATGGTTGTGGAGCCTGAACATCTTGGGCCCTGTGGAGTCTGTGGGGTGGAATTCTCTGGGAATACCTGGAGCCAGGTTTCTCCATAAATATGGGGACACCAGCAGCAAAAATTGGGTGGGGTATTTGCTAGTACAGAGCACCAAACCTGTTCAAATTTCAGGAGATGAGCACTTCCCCTTATTGAACTGGCAACTTTGATTTGATCAGCTTCTGCATGCAAACCTGAAACCAGAAATTCCTGTGATGGGCTTAGGGAAATCTATAGTAAGAATAAAAAGAGTGACACGTTGCTGATGTGAAATGCGTTAAGGTTTTATTTCCACAGACAGACTCTGTTACCAGATGACAACAGACTTGAGTGAAGCCAGTAGGTGGTTAAAAGCAGCATTTATGGGATAAACATCACCCAGGCCTTCTGCCCCTATTGCTGATCATGTCAGAAACATGCTGGTAGGGCTGGGGGCCTCTCAGAATCTGTAGTTCTGCATTCCTGTATGGGGGAAAATTAAATATTTTTCCGCTGTGACTGATGTAGAAAATGCTTGGATGTACCCTTTAATTTCCCTCATCGATCAGTTCAGATTGTTTTTAAATGGGGATCATAGGGGAGCCATATGCTCAGAGACATCCTCAGTGCATTGCTCGGTCGAGCAGGGCAGCACTTGCTTCTTTGCAGGCTGATTTTTCACTGTAATGCTGTTTTCTGATGGAGTTTCCCAGCAGTCGGCGGCCTGTTCCTTGTGCAAGGGCCATTTCAGTGAACTCCGAGCTCACAAGGCAGGAGAGCTCTCCCCACTTCCTTCTAATTGCTGCAGACCTCTCCAAACGCAAACGATGTGCACAGGTTTTGAGCAGGGACAAGTGAAGCTGAGCAGATCAAAGCAGAAGGTTTTTGTCAGGTGCTGTATTCATTATTTGAAGCCTTTCCTTTGCCACAAGACTCATAAACGTGGCTGGATCTGCCTTTTGCTCTCAGGGGGACAATGGGTCCTTCTCACCCCTCTGAGCACTCAGCAGTCTGGGAGCTCCCCCCTACCTTTCCCTTTAATCTCCCTAAGGTTCTCTCAGTGCGATTCAAGCTTTGCAAAATTCAGAATTTGAAGATCCTGCCTCACATGCCTTTGTGTGGGAAGAGCTGCACCTTTTTTTCCCAAAAGGAGCAGTTAGCTCTGAGAAGTTGCTGGCACTGAAATGCCCACAGTTGTTATGAGAGATAAATACTCACAAACGCCCTTTTTTCTTCCCCCCTCCCCCCCACTCCCCCAGCCTTTTATTGCTTATGGAAGGAGGCCCTGGAAACAGAAGGAAGGGCAATTAAGATGAGATAAAGTGAGATAATGATAAAATAAGATGAGATAGATAAGGATTTTTTCTTATCCTTTATTTTAAGATTTTTACAATGAAGGTGGTGAGGCACTGGAACAGCTTCCCTCATGCCTGGAAACAGTCAGGTTGGACGGGGCTCTGAACAACCTGGTCTAGTGGAAGGTGTCCCTGCCCATGGCAGGAGGGTGAAACAAGATGATCATTAAGGTTGCTCCCAGTGCAAAGCACTCTGTGATTCCATAAAGCTGTTCATTTTTGGGGGTGTGCAGTCAGACCCTGCTCCCTGGGCTCTTTCTCTTGGAAAGGAAAAGGTTTCTGCATGAGGCTCAGCCCAGTGCCTGGGGGCTAAAAGGTGGCATCACCTCCCAGGAAGAGGAGAATACTCAGTTTTTAAGGCTGATGGAAATGACAGCACTGGGCATTGCATAAATATCACCTGCTGCTTTCTGGGTGTGTAAATCAAGACTGGATCCATTCTGAGTAAGAGATAAAAGGTTATAAACTGCTGTACCTGGAGGGAAAAAAGGTGAGAACTCTGTCTCTTTTTCTCTCTGCAGCCTGTAGTAACAGCCCCCAGCATGGGAGATATTTTATAGAACAACATCTGGTTACAGAGTGCAAACAAACCAACAATTTACACAAGGGCATGTGAAAAGGTTTGACATATGGTAGTTATTTATGAAATTCAAACAGCTGCCTGTATTCAGTTTACATTCAAATATTCCCTATGCCCCACAAAGAGACCCCTACGTGTAGGCTGCAATAATTTCACTGTATTTACTCATGATGCTGAGCTAAGGTAACCTCTAATAGGCAGACTCAGATTATACAGACATTAATCACCATTTCCCCACAGAACAGACAGATACAGCAACGTTTTCTACAATAAATATCAGCAATAAATTCAGAACTGAGAAAAAACTTTCACTCAATAAAATGTGACAATTCTGTGGACAGCATTTGCGTCAAAACAAGTTTCTAGAATACCAACATATAAAATGCAAGAATTAAAATAATGTTAACTACCCCAACCCTCAACTTTTAACATTTTTCATAGGGGAGTAAGAGCTGTAAATTTGGAATGGATTGTTATGATAATCCATTTTGATCTACTACATAATACCGGCTAGGAAGGAGTGTTTTATTAGGTTATTTCTGCAGCAAAACTCACTTTTAAAGACATTCTCACTTCTCTATCACATCTGTCAGCAGTTGAGCTGTTCCCATAAAGTTTAGCCTTGCTGTTTAAATTCACAGCTCATTTTTGTTCTGCTTTTAATTTGTTTTATCAGTTGGTTTCAGACACTAGGGCTGATAATTCCATCATTTGCTGAGCTAAAAGAGCCCTCTGCTGTTGGAGACCTTCTTCCACCCGAGGGACTTCCAACCCACAGCCAAGGGTCCAGTTGCATAGTACAGAAAAACAAGTTTTTAAGTTTCTGGAAGGCAGAATTTCTTATGCTGGCAACCTTCTCGTAGCTGTGCTCTGAAACATTTCTAAAAGCTGCCAAGGGGTGTGTGGGTTGGCATTGCAAACACTGGCATTTCAGCTGTGGTGGGATTCAAAAATACTTTCACCCCCATCTCCCTTCCTCAAAATTTCTAAGTCTCAGGTTTCACCTTGAACTCGTTACTCTTCAAAATAATATTGAGAAAAACGGCTCAAGTTGAGATGCTGGATTTAGTGAGAGCCAGGCAGGCTCAAGGCGTGGGTTTGACGCTCAGAGAGAAGGCAAATTCTGGGGTGTGCTGGTTGTGTTTTGGACTGTGTCACAGCACAACCATTCAGAGCAGGAGAAAGACATGAAGTCTTAAAAACACAAGATGACAGTGCCTGCAAATGCCACCAAAGCTAGAAACAGTCCAAAGGCTGAAGCTTTCTGATTGATTTTCATGGCTCTTGCGAAAGTCTGGCTCTCATTACAAGTGTGGGAAGGGAAGCTTCTGCTACTGCAAAGTGAAAGCAACATGCTGGTGGTTGAAACTCAAGGTTTACGTTACGTGAATATTAATTGCGAGAGTTTTTTCTATTCTGGCTGCTGCTCCCCTCACCCTGATGGACCCGGATCCCCGTGGGCTTTTCCTGGGGCTGCTGAATCCTGCAGAGCAATCCGTGGCGAGGGAACAAGGATCCTTCCTGGCAGGCACAGGGAGCGTCCCTCTGACTACCACAGGCATTTCGGGGCACCTCAAGAAAGAAAAGAATGGAAGAGTGGACAGGGCAGGCTGGCTGCAGACACATCATTAAGGACAGTCCTTTTTGGAGGGTAAATTCAAGTCGTGGAAGCCAGGACTGGGTCATCTGTTCCAGGCAGAATGAAATGCTAATTTTGTCTGCAGCAGATTTACAGCAATTTGCAGCTGCACATGCTCCAGCCTGGCAGGATCAGTTCAAACCAGAGCACTCGGCTGTGGCAGCAGGGATGGGGCTCAGCATGAGCCACGTTGGGGGCTGGATGAATGAACAGGGATGGTCCTGGCAGCTGCTTTTTTTATTAATTATAATGAACGTTTATGTGCAACCTCTTGTAAATGGGCCCACGGAAACGGAGATAATTTCGAAGAAATATTCAAGAAGCTGAAAGTAAATAGGCTCCCCTGAGACAGAGGCTGGCCTTAGCTCTGCCACTGTCACCAGTGGCACTGCAGAAATATTCTTAGAGACTTCTAAAAATCTCTCGATTTTTTTGAGATTTTGAAATCTCTCAAAATATTCTAAAAGTGGACTCTAGTTTAGAGGGCCCCCTGCACTAATTGATGCCCAGCTGATCTGAACCTGGTCACCAGACCTCTCTCACCTTTTCCTGATGTTCACAGGAGGTTCCAGAGCCATAATCTCTTGCCTCAAATCGTCACAGCAGGTTGATTGTAGCCATGTAATTAATTTTAGTAGTGCTCCTGATGTTGTTACCAAATCCCAGTTTGATTCTCTAATTAGCCTGTTCTGTTAATTAATTAGGTTTTTACATCCATACTGTGAGGGTGTTTTCACTAATAAACTTCTGTTACAATTGGCCTGGCTTGTTGGATTTTGACAGAGAATATGGAAGCTGCAGAGATTTAAAATTACTGCTACAAATTTCCTTTCCCATATTCTTAATTTTATGAAATACAGATTATTGATGCTCTGGGTGAGGGACAGTCCATAGCTTAAACTGATTTGTTAACAGCCAATACAGAATTTATGTGTGAAGGTACATCATAAGTAGCTCAGTTACCATAAAACTTTATAATTTTAAATTTTATTTCAATGGATTATTACAGGGGTTTTTTTTCTGATTTTGAGAGAGATATTTGGCCTGATATTTGAACACAGGTAATTC
Organism: Picathartes gymnocephalus; assembly: GCA_013390045.1. Taxonomy (NCBI): domain Eukaryota; kingdom Metazoa; phylum Chordata; class Aves; order Passeriformes; family Picathartidae; genus Picathartes; species Picathartes gymnocephalus. The sequence goes on from WEKY01023064.1 coordinate 194,274, forward strand.
TTGGTGTCTGCACAATGATGCCCATGGGCTTTATAGAAAATCAGGATCAGTGGGGCAATTGTCCCTGGGGAGGCCCCAACCACCCCTGCCCTCGTGGTGAACCCACAATAACATACAAAGACAAGAAAGAAGAGGAGGAAAAAAAAGGAAAAAATAGACCACAAAATGAGGGAAGTGATGGAAACCTGGAGGCCCTCAGAGCAATCAGGGAATCATCCTCCTGCAGCTGCTCCCACATGGAGATGCTCCCAGGCTGGTCCCCGGGCTCACTCACTGCCTGCCTGGGGGATACAGTAACATTTATCTGGGCATCTTCTAAAAATCCCATTTACACCTTACATTAACCCTTCCTCCCTGGGCTTATCACAGGATACTTCTGGAGGGATCTGGGGTCTCAAACAATTCTGGGCAGGAGGGATTGCTTTTAGAATTAAGATCAATACAAGCCAGAAGCAAGAAACTCCCTGAGGCAGCATCTACCTGTACAGAGAGCGAGACTCACACCCTCCTGCTAATTTAGGGTCATTATTTGTACTGAGCTCATTTGCATGTTCTACTTAAAGGTCAGCTTGGCTGCTGCTGCTGCTGATTTGGTATTATGATCTGAATTTATTTGGAGATGAAGCAGGAGCAATTTGAGCTAATCTGTTCTGACCACTATCATGCAAATAGAACTGGTAATCATTAACTACCCAGAGCCACACAGAAAGAAGAGTTAATTAATTGTAGGCACACACATGTATCAAGCTTTCATTTAAAAAGGCTGCATGATGACATCGGCCTTCGAGAATGTCAACAGACATTTAAAAAAGTTTCTGCTGCTTTCATCCAAGAGCATTCAGCTCCCCAGAGCTTCTGGAAAGGGAGTTAAATATCCAATTATAACAATTTTTACCATCCAGATCATGAGCCTATTCTTCAGAATTAGCTTGAATTAATGCTAAGTGTGGAGAAAGGAGAAGTTACACATCATTACCAGCTGCATGTTTTTCTGGACAAACCCAAATCCCCGACCTCAGTTTTAAACCCTCATTAGCAGCACTTGCAGAGGAGGTCAGGCTGCTCCATACCCAGCAGCACAGCTCCTGCTGCACCTCTTCCTGGTGCTTCCTGGGCAATCCCTCTGACATCCCAAAGGACAGCATCACCAAAAATACCAGCACTGACACAGCCAGGTACGAGAAGTTCACAGATATGATCCTCCTGGGGTACCAGTCCTAAATTCAGGAAGTGTGGAGCTTTTGGAAAGTAGCTAATCTACCTTGCTTTAAAAACATAGGCACATATCACACTTGCTATATGGAGAAATTGATATTTGGAGTATAACTTAAATTTTTGCATGCCAAATTTCCCCATTAGGGAAATGTCTTCATTTCAGCGAAAAGTATAAACATTCTTTGTTTGCCTCATTTTCCTTGGAAAGTACCTTTTTATCTGAATCAACTGTAAATATAACCAGCAATTTAGGTGTTCTTTAAACGTGCCTATAAAACTCGTTGACAGTTTACTGGTTGTAGGTTCTTCAAGAAATTACAAAACAGAGCGACTGCAGGTGACAGTATCGGAACAGATGCCAAGAATTTTCCTACCTTCTCATTAGGATGCTGGAGAACCATTCACAATCAACTTATTAATATAAGTTAATATAATCAACAAAACCACAATTATCTGTGTTCAGTATAGAAATGCACATGAAAGAACAAGTGAATAATGCTCATAGGGCTCCTCAGCTGCATAAAAAATGCACACTTTCCAAGGAGAATAAATGGAGGAAGTGAGTTACAGAAAGTTTAAGCAGCATGGGCAGGTTCACACAGCAACTGGGTGCCGGAGTTCAGAGCACCACTCAGCTCTGCTATTCCTCAGCTTTCTGTGCTCAGGGTTGGACCACGTGTTGTAGTGCAGAGAAAGGAAAATAAGCAAGGAGCCCTCCTGTTCCTGGGGGAAAGGGAGGAACTTATAGAAAAAGAAAAGTTTTCCTCTCTCTTCAGTCCTAAATCTGATGTTTAAGCAGCGCAGTTTTGCTGCTTTTGTATCTGTTGAAAGATCAACTTGCATTATTGGTTCTCCAGAGTTAATAGCTTTTGATAGTTTATAGAAGCACAATACTGTCCAGTCTGAAGAGACCGTGACCACAACTGCGCCATTTGAAACCTTTCTTTGCAGCAGAGATATTTATTTTCTGACAAGGAACTGAAGGAGACTGACAGAGCAAGCAGAAATACCTGTCTGTAAAGGCAGCGTTGCCCCAATAGATGGCTGTTTGGGCTGATAATAAAACTTCCTGGGTTTATCCTATTTTCTTAGAAAAACAGCTTTTGGAAAAACTGGCACCGAGAACACCAACACCCTAACAAATGGCATCAGGAACCTCCTGAAATGATGGCACAGGCATGGAGGACCAAGCAACAAAATAACCGGGTTGCCTGGAAGGGAATAGAGATAGAAATCCAGGGAATTATTAATTGAGGTGGCCTGAAGGAAGCTTTTTGGGGCTGCTGGAGGCCGGAGCTGGCACAGGCCCCGGCGCGGCAGGGCAGGGCCGCTCTCGCTGCTGCCGCGGGAGCAGCGCTCTGTAAACACCAGCTCATTAGAGCTTCCTGAAAGGAAAATCGCCGGGAATTAGAGCTGGGAGAGGTGTTTGCAGCCGGCAGGTTTCACACTCCCGGCAGGGCACAGGAGGCATGAGGTTGGCCTTGGGTTTGAAGGCTGGCACGTGGTGTGGCTGCGGCAGGTGAGCGAAGGCCGGGCCCTTCCTGCAGCAGGAAGGGCAGAAGTGCTGAAAAGTCTTGAAATACAGGAAGTTTAAATCGATGACAACAGATGCCCGCTTCCAATAATCTTAGAAATCCAAGGATTTTTTTTTTTTCCAGTCTAATGTTTATCTGTGGAATCTGGCTGGCTGTCTGGAATTTACTGTGTCTTTCTCTGCCTTTCGCTGCCCTACCGGCTTGTTGTAAGCTTCTGGTGTTTTCCAGGGTATTTTAAACATTGCCTTTTAAGTATTTTTTTTCTTTTGTGGCGGTCTTAGACAAGTAGGCAGGAGGAATTTGCACATGATTGGATGAAATAACAAGAAATAAATATTTTCCATTGCAATTACAAGGTTGGTCTCCTCCTGTAAATTATTTATGGAAAAATACACTTAATGCCATTACCCAGATGTTCCAAGATAAAGGAAGATGAAGCTAAAGTTGCTGCACTGTAATCCATTAGTCTGGTATGTGTGATGGATCACACTCAGAAGCAAACCATGTAGAAAATAGCTGTAAGTGATCCTCCAGCTGAACTTTTGGAGCTTATTTTCCACTACCAAGGTGTGGATACTTCTGGTAGAGGAGAAGAAAACTTTCTAGGCACATCACATCCTTCCTTTGCTGCTGTACTATTGGGAGGGAATTTTCCTTCTCCCTTTGCACTTAGGGAGAATATATGTGATTTAAATCAAACGTGCCTATAAAGCTCCATTCCGAGTGGCGATGTGCTGCCTGCATTGTCTGGATGCTCACTCAGGAAGAGCTTTTGGCAGCCTGCCCTCCTGCCCTGCCTGGCAGCCTCGGGAGGGCTGCGCAAACCACATGCCAGAGATGCTGGTGCAGTACTTAAAGGAGGCTTATAAAAAAGACAAAAAGTGACTTTTTACAAGGAAAGGTAATGATGGGACAAGGGGGAACAGTTTCAAACTGACAGAGGGAAGATTTAGATGAGATGTGAGGAAGGAATTGTTCCCTGCGAGGGTGGGGAGGCCCTGGCACAGGATGCCCAGAGAAGCTGTGGCTGCCCCTGGATCCCTGGAAGTGCCCAAGGCCAGGCTGGACAGGGCTTGGAGAAACCTGGCATAGTGCAAGGTGTCCCTGCCCATGGCAAAGGGTGGAACAAGATGATCTTTATGGTCTCTTCCAACCCAAATCTTTCTTTGAGTCTATGATTCTTGTTTAGGGACTCAGTGCCTTGGGCTGCTCATCACACTGAGTTCAGTTTCTCTTCATATCTCCAGTTCCCCTGTCCTAATTGAGTACCTTTGGCTCTCTTCCACACCCTCAAAATGCCATTTTTGCAGGAGAATTCCTGTGCTTGGGTTGGTCTGCAGCAATCTGTACGCTGAGAAATCACCTAACTAAAGAAAACAGAAAATTGTTAAATTCACCAGCGTAGTTTTCCAGCCCTGGGGTTATTAACTTGGCTGTGTTTTTACTATTCAACTAATTTTCATAACATGTGAAAGGAATTTATTTGCCATCTTGATTTTTCCATTCAGTTCTAATGGAATCCATCAGGAATTCCATCATCACTAGAGATGAGGGCACTGCAGATGGACAGAATTCTGGGAGAATGAGCGGAGAGACAGCTTGGTGACAGGGCAACACAATGGGACAGGCATTTCCAAAGAAACTACTAAATAAATTATCCTCCATGGGGCTTGAGGGAGTAAAAATGAAAAAAATGATGCTTCTGTAACAGTTTGAATTTTTTGGAGATGATGCAGATGTATAGGAAGGGTGTGGCATTTTTAAGACCAGTTTTCGAAGGACTGTTCGCAAGTAACTTCTACAATTTATAAAATATTTTGACCTCATGTGACTGTAACCTCGTCTAAAATACATGAAAAGTACCCTTAAAACATAAAGCTGTCACTGAGCATTAAACAACCAAGATTTGTGAGTCCATGATGGAGTTCTCTGGAAGAAGAGGAGCCACGTTTTCATTTTCCCTCATTTGCCAGCAAAGAGGCCTTCGGTAACATTCCCTGAGAATGATCTGGAGCCTCTTGTGAGTTTCTGCCAGGATTTTGTCTGAAGTGAATGAAATACAAATGATGAATGCATTTGAAAATGCTTGTTTGTATTTACAAAACTCATCCTATACATTACAGCTCCAAACCACCTGTGAAACGAGATGAGGAAGATAATTATGGGATGGTGTTGGCCTCCACAAACACCAGGCCAACGTCAGGCTCAGCTCTGCAGATGTCCCACTCCCCAGGCTGCCAGCCTTGCAGGAGTTCTGCTGATCCCATTCCCAAATCACTGCAAATCTGAAATCTCCCATGATGTGGAGCCCTGAGCCTGTGAGCACTGAGAAACAGAGAGGAATCGTAAAGCAGGACACAATCCCAAATGTGGGGGAGGTCTCTGTGGCAATATTTTTATGGAAATCTGGGAGAGTGGCACTGGGAGTCTCCCTGACTCTCTAATACCTCACCACGTGAAGAAGCACCTTGGGCCTTGCTCAGCCTCTGGGCCCAGCCTCTCCCCTGACACACTATGCTAAATATCATAAAATATCCAGAAGAGGAGGCCCATTCCAAGGCAAATGTGTAGGAAGGAGAGAAAGAGAAGATCATAAGCAATAAAAGCACGTAACAGCATCCCTAAAATGCCAGGAAAATGCTGAAATTGCTTCCTACCAGTTTTGTTATCAATCCAGTCATGGCAACAAGAAGTGAATAAGAAACTCCCTTGTCTAGGTGCTGATCAAAGGAGCCAGCAGCTCTTCTTCCTATTCGTCACAAGTGGTTTCCTTCCAAAAATACTATCATTATTTCTGAGATAAGACCATTTATGTCCTGATGGATGCTTCTGGAAATTAATCCCCACTCTGCTGACAAGCTTATCTGGCCTCAAGTGAGGCTGAGGTGTTTTGCTTGGACTGAGTTTGCCATTACCAGTAGGAAGCAAACAAAACCATATCTGAACTGCACTGTGGGGTGCTTTTGGCTAAATTTCAGTATTTCCAAAACCAAATTCAGTAACCTAAATGATAATGGCACTCTTTAGGGTAAAACTGTTGGAGTCAATGATATGTCTAACAGAGTTGCTCCCATTAATGAGTGGGATATACAACCACACTATGAGAAATATGCTCTGTCTTAGAGATCTTATAGTTTAGACATACAAAGAAAGTTTAAAAAGGGAGATGCTGATGTCCCAAAGATCTCCTTCAACCTAAGCTATTCTGTGATTTTTGGAAACAGAATACTTTGGATAAATTTTAAAATGCAAGGTTATTTTTATATCCTGCTCTTTTTTTGGCAGAATTAGTGCCAAGTCCTATGTGGAAAAATATATTAGTGCCTTTCAAACAGTGAAACTTTATAATTTATATTATGCCACCTATTAGTAAGAATCTGCATAGCATTAAAGCTTCACTGTGCCTTTAAATCCTATCATTTCACCTCTCAAATAGCCCTGTCCAGCATGCTGGCACAAGCCCTTTTTTAATGGCTACAAGTTAAGTTCAAACATGTTTAATATACAGCTGTGAAATTATATTGGCATATCCGGTAATGTAAGTCTGACATGAATCTCTGTGCGACAAGTGAAAACTCATTTCATTGCTTTTCCCATTAATTCTTGCATTTGCACTGTTTTCATAAGTGAATGCACTGTGGAAGGTACCTTTAGTATATTGTAAAAAAGATGTGATTATGAAGATAAAATCACATATTCAAACATTGGCTAGAAACGTCACTAAATTAATCAGTTTGGGGTTGGAATTAAGCTATGCAGAGACATTGTTATCATATGAAAATATTGCATTACATTAAATATTTCTTCACCCAAAGTAATCCCAGCCATGAATACTGCCTGTATCTGAAAGGAATAATTCCTGGCTCTTCTGTCTTGAAAATACAATCTTTAAATGTACAATTTTAAGGACTCCTCTCCAATGATGCATTTGCCAGCTCTATCACGTTTAACATAACAAATATTACAACATTTATGTGCCGTCTTCAGTTCCCACTGGACTTTTATCCATGATTTCTCAGGCTGCACTTAGACTGCAGATATTGAAGAAATCCCAGGGAAAAAATGACCTTTCAGTTGGTCTCAGACAAACTCCACACTGCATTTCCCTGCTGCTGCCTGGGATGTGTTAAACATGCTGCTCACACTCCACATGGCACATGTGCAGCAATTTCAGTCCAGGAAATACCAGACCGAAATGTGAGAGTCGTTACTTTTTGGGATTCAGATGTTGGCAGGTAGAGGATGTCCACGGGGACTTGCTGGAAGTGGCTGTTTTCATCCAAGTGAACCAAAAAGGGACGTTCCAGACAGGCTGTGAGCACAGCAGGGGAATTCCATCCCATTTTCTCCAACTGTTCCATATAACCCCTGTCATCCACTCATCTGTGTTGTCTCAATGCTGTCTCGGTTTTACAGTTAAAATAAAATTTACACATTAAACATTTTTGGACAATGCAAACAACTTTAAACCATTGACTAGTGCAGAACTAGTCTTTCCAATGCTGATGAATCAACAAAATACAAATACTGTTAGAAAAAAAATAAAATATTAGTTCTTCTTTTGTAGTGCTAGCATTTGAGAATTTTTAATCCCGAGGCAGCCTCTCCAATCCCTTTCCTAGTGATAATCCTGCTGGCTTTGGTCCAGCAGTGGCTGCCAAATGCCAGGGCAATGTGTTGTCAACACAAAATCTACAGACATTCTGGGGCATGTAGAAATGTAGTTCCCATCATAATAAGAAAACCCCCAAAAAACGATTACATTCTTTGCAAAAATGCCAGAAATTCCTTTTTGGCTTTGTTTATGTCACTGGTTAACTTTGCTTTTCTTAAAATTCTGTTTCTTCTCATGTGTTCAGCACAGAAGGAAAAAGTCAAGAAAACTCTGGGAAAGTGTAGGTAGGGAATTTTCATTTCTCCAGCCAAATGGGGCTGATGCAGATGGATCTAATCTAAAGATCCCCAAATAATGATGATGGTGGGTGCAGTCTCTGCTTGGCATTCGCAGCATTTGTGCCATGAACTGATCCATCACTTTGAGATGCTCAAAAGAGGAAAATCCCACCATTCCATTTCTGGCTTGGAAAAGGGTTCATATAGTGAAAATGATAGCACAGGGAAGTAGAAGAGAACAAGGAACTTTTGTTTCCATGGCAATCTGAGCTCCTTCTCCAGACACAAGCACAAAGGCAATATGCTGAATGATTATCTGAAGGTCATGTTGTTCTAAGGAGAAAAAGTTAGGGAGAATGTGCTGGGATAAATTCCCCAGCCAGGATGCACTCTGCATTTCTAACCAGTTCAAATAAACAACTGCTGAAGGAAATAATTGCCTTCATTAATGGCATCAGTTTATTTTAAAATCTGTTTGCCCAAAGGGAACAGCAGCCTGCTCAGGAGGATATTTTGTACCATTATTCGATATGTTTAGAGACAAATGTTGAAATTCTGCGTATATTTGGCATCCCTCACCTGGTAAAATAATTATATTCCCTTTAAAGTTAAATGTATCTTAGAGCTGAGCAAAATATCTCCATGTAAGAGCTTGTTTATGTTTCCAGTCATTTTTTTCCTGTGGTAAGATCCGCTTTTTAAAGGCTCTGCCTTATCAACAAGTCCAAACAGGGCTTTAAATGCCAGGATACCCCAGGGATACACTCAGGGTATGCAGGTGAGCAGAACCTTAGTTCCTCTCTCTGTTACACGTGTAAGAAACAGGCATCAAAGAGCCAGGTAAATGTTCAGTGCAGTTTACTTTGTATTTTCCAGTGTCAGCTTTAGGTTTCCATTTCCTCTGAGATGGTTTGACCTTGTTGACAGCAGGGGTAAATGCTTTATGTGGCAAAGAAAATGACTTTAGAAAGCGTAATTCTCTTTTCTTGCTCCATTCTGTGCTTCATGATTTACTACAAACCTGAAGTACAAAAGAACAGAAACTTCACTGGTGTTCAGGAGGAAAGTTATTTTTAGAGTCATTTTGCTGCCAAAGCATATAGAAACCTTATGTGCTACCTCAGAAAGTTACTCTGGAATGGCAAGGGAGACAGAGATGCCTGGTTTTTTGTCTTTTATTTTTTTTTCCAACCACAAAGCTTTGCTCCAGCTAAAAAAAATTATTTTCCAAATGAGAAGTTGCAGGAGTCACTGAGCTTTTTGAAGTTGACTGAAACCTAAATGTGTGGTCACTGGTGGTTTAGTATAAATACAAATTAAGATCCTCAACAAGGACTGTGCTTCCAGGTACAGCTTCACCTCTACTCAGTGAAATGCATTCCTGAACCTGCGCTTTCCAGAGTCATTTAGGTTGGAAAAGATCTCTAAGATCATAAAGTCCATCCTTTCCCCCAGCACTGCCAATCCCACACATGTCCCCAGATGCCACATGCACACAGCTTTTAAATCTCTGCAGGGATGGGGACTCCACCACTGCTCTGGGCAGTCTGTTCAATGCTTGATCACCTTTTCCACGATGAAACCTCCCCTAACACCCACTCTGAACCTCCTCCAGGAGGGAGGCTGCAAGGGGCAAGGAAGAGCTGGGAGTGCCTCTTCTTCCAAAGGTGTCGTTGAAATTGGCTCAAAATACGTGGTTCAAGAGGCCTTAACCCAGCTTAGAGAGCAAACCATCCTCTTCCAAATAAATCCTTCTTGGGAACAGAGGGGAAAACCCTGCTCCTTTGCAGACCACAGCATGTTGTGTCCCACTGCAGCAGGAGAAACATTGAAAGCAAAGTGTAGAACGACTTCTACACCCTCACTGGCATCATTTCAGGAGGGAAGGTGATGCTCATCACAGTTGTTTTCTACAAAAATCTCAGTTTGCTTTATCTCCTTCCACATCAGCTGCAGGTTTTTACAAGCTATTGTGATACTTCCCAGGCAAAAGAAAAGAAACAGCCCTTAGGCTCTAAACATCTGAGCCTTCAGTGATCTTAATACTTCAGTGCCATGCTTAGAAGAAAAACCCCCTTTCCTGTAAGTCGTTCCTAGGATGCTGACAGATAAAAAAGTAGTAAAAACATTTTATGGTGAAGTCGATCAAAATTGTGCCTAGAGACAGACTTTTGTGTGGCTCCAGCTGGCTGAATTCATGCACATCCCAAAAAGAGAGGTGGGTCTGTACGGGGAAGCAGTGAATCCATACCCACACCCACAGAAACGATTAAAACCCTAGAAAAAGAAATACAGAGGAGCTGGTTGTTTGCACAGGTTGATACCCAGGAATAGGTATTGATGAGCGTTCAGAGGAATTAATCTTTCTGAAGGTAATTACAGAGAGAATGGGGGGAGTTATTTGTGGTGACTGCAGGAGGTGGAGCTGTGGGTTTGGTGCTGCCTGATGTCCTGCAAAGTTCTTCCCAGTGGAATGCAGAAGTTCCCCAAATCACATTCTTCTTCAGGTCTTTAATTAAAGTACACTTGACTTTATGCTTTATGAAAATGCTCCTTGTTATATTTGAAAATGTAAATACTTTTCTCTGTGTCCTTCTTTAACCGCTGCAATGAGTTAAGTAATGATCTGCAGCTAAAGCTCCTTTAGTTACCAAAAAGCCAAGTTCTTCATGATGCCATGGAAAAGTTGATTTTTCTACCACTTCTCTAGGTGTGTGAGTGTTCATAATGTTTTCAGAAGACTGGCTGTGCTGCAAATGGCAGCAAAAATAAACACGTTTTCTGCAGCTTGTGCTCTGCCCTCAGAAATTAGGACCAAGGTGGGAGAGGACTGGGTACTCTGGAAAGAGAAAACAAAGTAAGAATATCTGTGAAATCACTAAGAGAGGATTTCCAGGATATTCAGCCTGCTCTACACACCAGTGGGACTCAGCTCCCACGCTGCTCCCAGAGGCAGAGGTGACAAAGCCATCTCTTACAGATAAAAGGCTCTGAAAGTTTGATGGGAAGCAGCTTTTCATCAAATAAAGTTTATTTATACATATAAAATTCAGCAAAGCAGTGAAAAAGAAAAGTATATTTTATTTTAGTTTTAAAAAACCATAAATTCCTATATTTAAAATAGAAAGATGTGTAGTTTTGAGATTTAAAGAAAAAAAATAAAAATTCAGGATTAAAGTAGAGTTGAATTTTTTATAAAAGGAAGGACAACAGACACAATATAATCCCTAAATTCCTTCTGGGATAGCTACTAAGAAAGCAAGGATGATCATTTCATAAATGGGATGGGATCACCCACAGCCTGGAAATCAAATATATCAAAAGATACAGGTACCAAGACATGAAATGATGCTTATTATGGTATTAAAATTATGAGAAACACACCAAAAATGTGAGCACAAAGCCAGAATAAAGACTGGGGTAACAGATGTAATGCTTTCTCCCAGCTGACTGGACCGTGGCAAGAAATACAATATACATGATGAAAATATAAGCTGGTATTTTCAACACAGCAGTAAGAAGTCACATTTCACGTGAGCCAACTGTTGCACATTTCCTTCAGCACTGAAGCTTATTTTAGAGGTATGAAAAAGATGAAAGATAAGAATTTGCTCTCAGACAAATTGATTTCATTAATGACACTGGGTTGCGTGTGTGCAGCACAAAGCGCCCTGGTCTGCTGGGAAGATGTTTCAGGGAGAGCAAATATCAGGATTATCCCAAAAAGAGTGAGAAAAAGGGCCACAAATGAAGCATGCTCTTCCTGACTTTCAGCTGGGCTGAGTCCAGGGAGCTGCCATGTACACCAGGAGAAACCTCTTATAACTTTCCACGTGATATGTGTTGAGCTGGATCAGTTATAGATAACGTAATTATAAGTTGCTATAAAATAACAAGCTACTGCAAAGTGTAATTTTATCTAAAGCCATATGATTTAAACTGTATTATTTAAACAATAAACTATACGGTATTATAAACTAATGCAACTATATATGAAAGATAGTTTTATATCTATAAACTGTAATTTTATACCTATAAACTATAGTTTTATATTTATAAACTAAAATATAGCTTTATATTTATAAAAATACAGTTTTATCTGTAAACTAAGTTATTTATAACTTTTTATGTCATATGTATGTAAACTAATATAAACAAGGGATGCTGAGATTGGTGCTGGAGAGGGATCCTACTTTGTAAAAAGTTAAAAGGGGGAAGAAAGCACCACAAAAGTGAGTAACTTCTATGGAATGAGGATTATTTCCCACCGTCCCACATCCCCCGTCTCCTCCTGCGTGCCCAGGGTGGCAGTGCCAGCAGATGACCCCTGCCAGGCACGGGCTCTGCGTGCCCACCCCCAGCTCCCAGGGGAGGGAAACACTTCGGAGCCGGGCTGGGAGGAGAAGGCTGCCTGCCAAGTTTACTTTTCTTGGAATAAGCGCTCTCTTGGATGAGCTGCGCGCAGGAGGAGCGAGGAACCGGGCACGGAGCGGAGAGCGTCGCGTAACTCGGGCTTGGGGAGAGAGCGGCACCGGGAGCTGCAGGGCAGGGCAGGGCAGGGCAGCGGGGCATCCCACCTGCCACGGGCCGCAGCGGGGCGAGGGTCCGAGGGTCCGACTGTCCGAGGGTCCGGGTGTCCGAGGGTCCGAAGATCCGGGTGTCCGAGGGTCCGGGTGTCCGAGTGTCCGAGGGTCCGGCTGTGCCGCTCTGTCCCCTCCCCGCAGCCCCGTCCCGCAGCCGCTCCTGCGAGGCAGCGCCCGGCTCGGGCTCCTTCCCCCGCCGCTCCCGGAGCTCTTTCCCTGCTGCCCAAACTCGGTTGGCCCTCTCTCCAAATCAAGTTGCGGCACTCGCAGAGGAGGCTCCTGCGAAAGGCAGCGATGATCGCCCGTGGCCGCTGCCGGCTCTGCCTCGCTCTCTGCGCCTTCGGGCTGGCGCTGCTGGGGGACGCGTCCCGGGCTGTCCCCATGGACGAGCAGGATTATTACCTGCAGGAAATCACCAACAGGGATCATTATTACTCCTTCCCATATCCTGGGGAAGAGTTCTTTCCTTTCACGGAGCAGCCCGGAGGGGAAGGACCTATCCGTGCTGCCGAGACGGAGGAGCGCCCAAGGTTCAAACCGAGCAGGAAGGAGTTAAAACAGAAGAAAAACAACAAAAAGGGAAAATCCATTCTTGAAACGCCACCAGGTAACTTTCCACCTTCTCCTCCAGAGTTTGGAGCCTGCTGAATCTCACGCTGTGACTTTTAGCATTAATGACTATCCAGTTAATGGCAGTCTTAGTAATAATATCAATAAATGCGGTTGTGGTGATGATGATGACAACGCATTGAATTTTAATATCCCGCGGAACAGACCTGCAGAACTTTTACAGACTTTTTGACTCTCTCCCTTTCAAGTAAAGAGATTATTTCAGAGTCGGGATGTATTAATTCTGCTGTACCCTGGCTAGTCTGTGGACTTTTCCTTCTTAATTATTCTTAATTACACTTGGCAACTGGCTTGCTGTGAAAGCTGCTGTTCTATAACCAAAGGAACAGAGGCAGATTTCATACTAAAAGTTGATTATACGTAGTGACATCTCACCTTATCCCCTGTCACTTTAATCTAAGAGAGTTTTCTGAGTTAATTTCACTTCTAAACCTGTGAATTTCTCTGAGATTTCACTTCGAAGCCCTCCAGAGGAAGATATGTAAACACAGATCTTCCTGGAAAAGACTAAGCCCTAACAAGCTCAATTTAATTATTGACCCGTTAAGTAAAGAAATTACAGGGCAACAAAAATGTATTGTAATAAAACGGCCAGCGTTAATTCTGTTTTCTAAAGTTTGCAGAAACTTGATCAGCTTTTACCACCCACCTGTTCCCATTAACACCTACTTGCACCACCCCAAAAGGGTAATTCCTTTCTGTGTTCTCTGACCGTCTGGTAGGTACTTTTCTGATTTGGGATACTTAGGAGTGAGTTTGGTCCATGAAGTTTAGAGTTGTAAAATTTGGGGCCAAATCTCCCTCCCTTACAGCTGAACTTCCCTTTACTTCAGGAGGAAACTTCAATGTTAATGACTGGGGCATGTGGCACAAAATGTGCGTTTTAGAGCCATCAGGACAGCAAAACAGAGGATCAGGGGTTGTAGAGTGGCTTCAACTTTGTCCAGTTGCATCCAGTCGATAGCAAACAAAATATTTTAAATTTAATGTTAACAAAGATTTTAAGTTTAATGTCAGCAAAGATATAGGCTTTTATATTAATAAATAGCGATAAGAAAATGTAATTCCAAACATCTGGAAAAGCTTTTCTAGGGAAGGCAGCGTGGCTTGTCAGGGTAACTCAGGACGGAGATCAAGGGTGATGGCAAATGCACCTTGTGTGGGCAGCAGAGACACGAGACATCCCTGTCCCTGTCTGTCCCCTCAGGGTCCAGCAGAGAGGCAGCAGCTCCCCAGGGGATGGCACTGCCTGCACCATCTCGAGGACTGCCTTATCAGGTTTATTATCGCTGTATGGCCATTGCAGTCTACGTGAGACCACCTGGGAATGGTCTTGTTTCAATGTGTCTTTTCATGTATTTATTTATTTATGTTTAATTAAGGGAAAAAAGGCTCCTCTTTCCACCTCCACAGACTGAATCAGGCACATTGACAGGACAAGGGGGAACCACTTCCCACTGCCAGAGGGCAGGGATAGGTGGGATATTGGGAAGGAATTGTTCCCTGTGAGGGTGGGGAGGCCCTGGCACAGGGTGCCCAGAGAAACTGTGGCTGCCCCTGGATCTCTGGCAGTGTCCAAGGCCAGGTTGGATCGGACTTGGAGCAGCCTGGGACACTGGAAGGTGTCCCTGCCCATGGAAAGGGGTGGAACTTGATGATCTTTTGAGATCCTTTCCAACCCAAACCATTTCATAAATCCACCACCATGGGAAGCACTTGGATTTTAAAGCCCTGTAATTAGGTAGCTGGTTTTTGATTCCTCAGTGTGGTGGAGTTCTCTGGGGAGCATACTGAGCTCTGATAGGTAGTTTGAATTTAATAATTTTCTACAAATGTTAAAGAGTTTGCAAATGGAACCACAGTCATTTTTCTATACAGGAAATTAAATTAGAAAAGTTAAAAAGATTTCCTCCTTCCCCCGGAAACTCTTCCTTGTGGACCAGCCAATTGACACATGCAGGATTCATCTTCTAATGTGCTGGTTTTCACTTCCCACCCCACCTGGTTCTCCGACTGCATGGAGGGATTTTATTTCTGCATTCAGTCAAGTGAGGTTCTTCCTCAGCCTCCTCCTCTCCCTCCACGTGGCCGAGCACAAAGTCAAGGGGAGAAGGGGAAAGGCTCATGATGCACCACCAAAAGCAGCTGGAAATGGCTCAGTCCCTCCTTCCACAGCAAGTTTGGGCTCTTTGGACACAGCTGAGCTCCCAGGCTTTCACCAGCCACGTGCAATAAGAGGTTTCAAAGCCTTTGAGCTCTTACTAAAATAGCCAGAGGTACAACAAGCAGCTGACCTCCTCCAGCAAACTCCTTCTCCTTGATCCAGGATATGGGTGATTGACATCAACTCAGCAAATTGACTGCTGGACTCATTTATGTGGGAAAATCCAGTGGATTTCCCTGCGAGCAGCTGAACTCTATTTAAAGTGCAATGGGCACAGAAAGCCCTGAGGTGAACACCCAGGGAGGAGAGGGGTCTCCACTTGTTACAGATGTGACTGAAAACAGGAGGGGTTCAGCAGGAGATGTCAGGCAGGTTGAGCTGCAGTGTGAAAAGTTCTGGCTGTAATATTTAAAATTTCTCTTTTCTCCTCACCCGGAGGCAGGCAAGGGCCAGGCCCTGCCAGGGCAGTGACTCTGCCATGTCCCCATGTCACCAGGGATCAGTTTGGAATGAAGAGCTGAAAATCTGGCCCTCACAGAGATGTTTAAATACCAATTCGTACCTACATTTACTCACATTTGGATGTTAAGAGGCCAGCTAGAAACAAGAAGAGCAGCTGTCAAACAGGTATCAGTGAATAACAACCATAAATCTGGCTGGGTAAGGATGTGTGCTGTGCTTAAACGTACACAACTGTGTTTATGCATCTCTCCAGAAGTAGAATTACTGTATTGGACATGCAGTAAATACCAAAATTTGGGATTTGTGAGGCTCACTGGCAGCCAGGACATGCGGGATTAATTAAGTTGTACCAAACAATAGCCTGGCTGCGAGCTGGGATGGAGGAGGAGGAGGAATGGGGATGTGTGATGGGCCCTTTGGCTGAGCAGCTGGTACTGATCAGCCCCAGCTTGGAATCAAAGTGGAAATCAAACGGAGCAGTCTCAAGGACATGGCACTGAACAGATGACACACACTCGATTTATTTCAGCTGATTTCTGAAGGTGGCCATAATATAGGTATTTGCAATCTGTGAAGTATTAATGTAGAAAGAAACCCAATTGATGCCAGCAGGTTTCTAATTTTTTGTTTAAAATATTAGAATCAATATTTGCAAATACTCAATTCAGGTAAAAGTTAAAAATATCAATCTGCCTCTTTGCCCTTTAAATGCCTCATAAATTAAGTGGTACTAGGTCATCCTTGGAAGGCAAACAGTTGGATTGACAGGTTCTGTGTATATAAACACAGGATGCATTTTCTAATTGCATCCTTGTTTGTATAGGCCTCTCTCCAAAGCTCATTCAAATCAGTGGAAAGGGTCTTGTTAACATCAATGGTTTCCTTTTATGAGGCTTTTAATAGAGTTTGATAAATGGTGCCTCAGCTACCATCTGTGGGGCAGATCCCTTCAGAGTCTGGGGGTCTGCCTGCAGGCAAAAATTCATCATCAAGAGGTTTGTGGGGTGAGGTTCCCAGTAACATTCCTCAGTGTGGCCCAAATCTGCCACAGTGAATGCTGTAATTATTTTGATTTGATTTACATGACTTAAACTTGCAGTTCTTGTAGAGCCATACCTCAACTCTGAATGCATTTGGAAAATAAAGGAGTGATGTTTATTTGTATGGCAGTGCTCAGAGTGGCTTAGGGCACATTTGTTCTGTATTTCACAGCTCTCCCGGTGTTTGATCTCTGCACAACCCAACATTTGCCTGTGCTTAGCTGAAATCATGATTTCCTTTGTCTCAGCTCATTTGCTGCTTTCCCCATGCTTGATGAAACTCCTCCGATGCATCACTGTTTACTTGCCCCATATTTGTTTATTTTTCTGCAATCTTGCCACCTGTTCAATAATGCAATCCTTAAGGTTTTTGGTTTGTTATTTCTTTTTGATTCATGTAGTGCAAGGGACGGGTCAGGTCCTCTCTGGGACGTGTGTGTGAGGAGGAGTCAGGAAGGGAAGGCAAGGAGAGGATAACGTGGACAGCGCGAGCAACCACGGAAATTACCCAGCAGAAAGAATTTGAATCTATAAAAATAGACTGATAATGCTTTAATTGAGATGTTTATCAAGATAATGAAAGCTTGGAGAGAAATCAGTGAGTGAATGAGGAGGGAAAGCTGAATCACAGGGATGTTATTCAGGAAAAACTGGAGGTATTTTGGTGCGACATGGGGGTGAAGATCTGAAGAGTGTGTGAAGCTAAAAACATGACAGGTTTGGGGTGTTACTGGCACTTGTGTGGTGATTTTGTTCACTAGAAAGAAGAAATGAGGGAGTGACAGAGAAGGCATTGAAGTGACAGCTGAAAGCGCTTGAGAAGTGGTCTCCAAGATACACCAGCACAGACTTGTTCATGTGCTGGGAAACCACCAGCACTGCTCCTTTCCTTTGGTGTCCCCTGTCTTAAACCTTCCTTCCCTGAGCAGCCCAAAGTGGAGCACTCCTGTGACCTAGAACACAGATTTTAATTCTAAAGCTTTTGCTTAAACTTCTCATAATAGGAACTTTTAAGAATGAACTTCCTGGCCCTAGGTGGATATCCCATGAATTTTAATATGGCCTGTATTGCATCCTAATTGCCATATGTGACAAGCAATGTGGCTTTTAATGAGCTTTCTTTCATCTTCCAGCCTCTATTTTTTTTCCTCAGCACTTCTGAAATATGCAGAATAATGAAATGTTCACTCTTCCATTTAAGAGCCCATCCTTGAAAGAATGTCACAAGAAAAGAGGACAAGGGATGACTAAGAATGAATAATGAGCAATGCCCTCAAAATTGGCCAAACCTTTTTGATTAACATCTTTCCTTACCCGTGGCTTCAATGAATAATGTAACATGAAAAAGAAAAAAAAAATGGGAATAAACACATTTGATTATGGCAGAGAAAACCACTTTCCAAGATAATTCTTCCAGCAGCCTTCTCTGAATTCAACCTCGTGTTTAAGGTGAGAAAAATGTCTCTTTAAAAACACCTCTTTATAAAGGGGATGATTCCACTGAATAGATTTTAATAGTCTCAGCCTGAGCCTAGACTTGTTCCTGAAATGCCGGCATATTTCGAGACACTCATTAGCTCAATTCAGTCTTGGGGTTTAATGTTATTATCTGTTCAGTGAGCTGGCTAGACAGGTCAGTCCCATGGCTCACAACCGAGTTTCACTTATTTCTTTTGGGTTTGGAATGAAGATTTCTGTCAGCTACGTGAGCTTCCAATCTGTCAGAAAGATGAGGTAGTGGAAGTAGAGGCTGTGGTGCAGAAGAAGTAATTTCCTGAATTTTCACTATCTGAGCTGGGATTTTTAAGTCTTGCCCAGTTCACTGTCTGTGTAAAAAGCAAACTACCAATATATTGGTGGCTTGAGTTTAAAGTTGGGATTTAAGTGTCATATTCACACAGTGGTTTCTTGCAATTTTGTTGTTATTATGCAAAGGATGCTCTAGGTTTGGTCTTCTTGTCAGGCCACTGGTGAGGTGATGTCTTGTGGGATTATTTGGTCTATGGAAATATAAAAATGTGCCTTTAACACTGGGTGTTTAAGGAAAATGGGAACAAGCCAAGCTCTGACGTAGTCAGAATCCCTTGCCTTTTAAAATGCACTTTTAAATTCAGTGCCTGGACAATGAAATGAGGATGTTCAGAGGAAACTGTGGCCAGCCCAAAGATGGGTCTCCAGCATTGCTGCTCTCTTGTTGTTTTCCTGATGAGCATTCCTGAGCCACAGCTCTCTGAGTGGATCTGTCTCTTTCAGGGTCAAGCCTTGCTCCTCTGGAATCCTTTTCCTGGCTAATTCCATTTCAGAAGGTGTTTGGTGGGGTGTTTGCATACCATCAGGCAATGAGCAACACCTGCATTAAACCATTAGTAAAATACACCGCAGTGTTAATTCATTACTTCTGATGCAACCACATCTATAATTTCCTTGTGGCACAGCAAAAGGAACGTTCATGATTCCATTCCCCTGAGGTTTTCACATCCCAGTGTGGGCACGAGCAGGGTATTCTGGGTGTCTGGTCTGTGCTGGAAGGGAGGGAGCACTATCAGGGAGGAGCAAGGCATTTTATTCTTCGTGCACTCCCCAGGCAGTGCTAAATCAACTTGACAGGTGTAAAAGGAAAAGTGTTTCTCTTTTCTACCCGTAGCTAAAAATGGCAATGAATGAAAGGTGAGAAAAACAAGAATAACGAAGAGATGCCAGATGGTGACTCAGGGAGTCAGAGTGCCTGTGAAGGCAGCAGAGGGAGTGTGTGGGGATCACTTGAAGGTGTCTTTAGAGCACATGGGTTTAGCTGTTCATCCCTCCAGCCCTACTCCAATTGAATTACAAAGAATATTCTGGTGACTCTGCTGATAGATATCTGAAGTCCTCTTTTGGACATAAAATGCTTCCCTTCTGGTGGGGAACATCCTGGTGGTGTGAGCAAGGTTTTGCATCGTCTTATTATGGGTTAAATGGAGACAAGGAAAGACAAGGGCTTCGTTCCTTATTTGCTCAGTGATTTACATCATTTTTCCAAATTAAAAAAAAGACTTTAAAGTGACTTTCTGATTCTGGAGGGGTGTTCAAAGGAGCTGTCCTATAAATGGGAATCAGGCCCAATATGCTGTGAAGTACACTTTCTAACAATACATTTCAAAGAATTACATGAGATAATACCACTGTGTCAGAGGTGGAGAAACTCATTTTACTCTTGGCTTAGGAAGAGTGAATAATTTCCTATTCTGGCACACGAATGCCCCCCAAACCTGCACTGCCTGGGCTCTGTGGGGCTGCATTGCTGGGATTTGACATTGCAGAAAAGTGGGGAAAAAAGCTGGCAAGCTTCAGAGGGCCACAGTGACTTCCACTAGCTGTGACTCCTGGCTGGAGCTGAGTTAGTTTAGGAGTTAAAGTACCCAGATACAGGATTAATCTGTTGTTTCTTTGTGGTTATTTACCTGTAAATGTACAGGCCTGTAAATAACAGAGTTTTGCTCCTACTTTCACACGAGCATTAGCAGGATGCTGTAATTGCAGAAGTGCAGCTGCATCCAACAGGCCAAGCAAGGAAGGCAGTAAAAGTTGTAAACAGAAGTTAAACGTATTCATAGTTACATGTCTTTTTACTTCTTTCTGCTACACAGTGTATCTGCTCTGTGCTTTCTTAAATATTACTTTCAAAGTAAACAGGGAAAGTGATTAATTAAGCTTTTTTGGGAGGTGGTGGTGATGGTTAATCACTTACAGATTTATTTTGTGGTTTACTTTTTTTTTTTTTATGAATTGCCAGACAGACTTCTTGTGTGACTGTACCTCAGCCTGGGGCTGCTGGTGAATTATTTAAGGTGTGTACCTGGCAAAACTGTTCTCCTGTAATCAACGTGATTCCCAAAGAGCAAGTCCAACTAACAGCACAACTGAGATCTTCATGAAGTTGATATTATGGAGTTATGGGTAAATCTCTAGTTATAAACTTAAAAAGTATGGGAATTTTGAAAGTTCGAATGGGACTCGGATGAAGCACCAGACTCCTCTATTCATGTTGCTTTTTTTCTTTTGGACCTCAGCAGCTCATCCAGCCTGTGGCTGATAGACCTTTCTAAATCTGACTTTCTTGCTTAGGTTATGGGGCTTGGTAATTCTGGAGTGGATTTGGATTTGTTACAGGGTGGGGCTGACCCAAGAAGACGGGGATGTGTCCCAGCCCTCGGTGCATGTCCCTGGAGCAGGAGGCTTCCCCCAGGTCAGGCCAGAGCTCTTAGGCTGCTGGGGAAGAGAGGGGTGAGCAGAGGAGCAGCCAGCCCCAGCTGAGACAAAGAGAAAAGTCTCTGGCAGCTCTTCTGGGGGATGTTCTGTTCCTCAGGCTCCTGTGGGTAATTCTGGACCCCAGCAGAGCACTGCAGCCCAAAGCTCTTGCAGCCTCCCCAGATGAGTGGCTCACATCTGGATCAGTTCCTTTGCATCAGGCGTTTCATTGGATGCATGGAAGCGACAAAAAGGAACCCCAAAAATCTCGATTCCCTCTGTTAGTGGAGCAAAGGATGGGGGAATCATGTAGAGAGTCAGAAACGAGACTGAGCTCTGAGTGTTCTTCCAAAGACCTCTGAAAATGCTGACAAAGTGAGTCCAGGTGCTGCAGAAGCCGAGGGATGGGTGAAAGGCAAGAACCTCAGAGAAGAAAGTGGATAAACTCCTCAGCTGCCAAACTTGCAGGAAGGAGGGCTGAGGGAGCTGAGGCTGGTAGCCTGAGAAATACAAAATCCTGCAGACACATCTGATTGGTTCCATACTGCAAATATGTACTTGGCTTCCTGGGTGCTTGAATGCACATGAAATGGCAATCAGACACGTAGACCCCTTGCTGTCTTACAAGAGGAATAGAATGGGAAACTCTTCAAAATATGATAAAAAAGTGCTAGTTTGGGGTTAGTACAGATAAAATGCTGCAGAACTCTTTGAAAAAGTGGAGGGAAAATAGCACAGAGCTTTTCCCTCTGCAAGTCTTTCCATATTTCTGCTCATTAATCCTGAATCAGATTTTTTTCCTTTCCAATTAGGAAGTTGAAAAATGAGGAGTTTTATGCTCAGGGAAGCTTGCCTTGAAGCTTTCCCTATTCCATGGCTTTTCAAGTGCAGAATACCTGTACTTAGCAAATAATTTTGGCTCCTGTGGATGGGAAGGAGGATGGACTCTCCAAGGCAGCACTGGAGTTAGTGAGTCCCAAATCATGACCTGCATTTTTCATATTAAAATGATGTTTCGCAGTGGAGATGAATCTCTTGGTGACAATGTGGGCACTTTTCTCCAGGGAAAGGATGTCAAACCTCACTGGGCAAGTGGTAAAAATTAGAGTTTATCTGAATGCCCTCCTGAGCTCTCTTCCTTGGGTCCACAGGCTGGGAAATGCGTTGCCTTCAGCTCGGATTTTTGGGCTTTCAGCCTGGAGCAGGCAGACGTGAACGCAGTCAGTTTTAGACTCGCTAATAACTCACATTCCAATTCATTTGGAGCTCCTGACACACTTTGCTTTGAACCAGTGAAGCCTCCAGTGTGCTAAATGTGGAGCCTGTGATTATGAGCCTTTGCTGGGCCACGGCTGAATTGCTAAACAAAGCAGAAAAGATGTTTGCACAGAATGAATTTTGGGAATCTTTTGTGGGCTGCAGAAGGCTGCGAGTCCGTAGGAAGCTGGAATAGGGAGAAAGGAGCTCTGAACACTCAGTCATTTGGGCTGGAGAGGTGCCCACCCTTGGAGATATTTGTCTGAACCTTGCTTGACCTGCTTTATCTCCTTTGCTCCACAGCTTGGAGCTGGAGCTTCACACCAACTTCCCAGCTGAAGCTCCAGTCCTTCCCTGCACTCCTCTCAGAGACACCAAAACCAATCTCCTTCTCAATTTTGCATTTCTCTTTCTGCAGAGCCTGGAGGGAATGCTGAGTGTTCAGAATTTAAAAGGTATTAACCAAGCTTTTGAATCCACAGAATCCTGGTGCTTGCTTGGGCTTGAGGCATTTTAACATTTATTTATTGAGTTATTTCCCTAAGGGGACTTTTCCATGATTAGTTTGAAGGCAGGAAGAGAGGGGGAAGTCGAGCAGAGAGACTCTGGTGTGTCCAAATGTCACCTTCAGGATGGACAGGTGCAAGCTAAAAAGTCACCTGAGAGCTGAAATCCTTGGGAAGATGAGCAGAAACTCAGGGAATCACACCTGAGGAAATGTGGGAAAGGGAGAGCCTGGCTCTCTTTCTGAGCTCCTTCAAAACAGCTCCTTTCTCTAAAATTGCTTTAGGGAGGAGCTTTTTGCCTTTGAAAGCTGGGCTCTCTCCTGAGATTTTCCATGTTTTCCAGTGGCATTCCTGTGCTGCCCTGGGGTTTGTGCCCCCTCAGTGAGCCCAAATGCCAGTCAGAGACCCCTTCCCAAGGGAAGCATCTCTCATGCACCCCTAAATTCCACTCTTCTTTTCTTTTTTATTTATTTCTGGGGTTTTGGGTATGTTTTTCTGATTGTTGGTTTGGGTTTGTTTTTTTTTAATAAAAGAGGGTAGTCACACTTCAATCCAGGCCTGGATTTGATTTTCTCAGATCTCAGAGATTTAGTTATTTTTTGAAATATTGCTTCTTGATGCTTTGAATTCTTGAATCCTCTGCTCTCAGGGTGCTTCTCAAGGGTGCAACAACTTGGACATAGTGGGCTTCAAATGGAAGAGGAAAGCTCTGTTATACGAGTTCCTAAATGTTTTACTTTTCTGCACTTCTGGATATATCCAAAGAACCTCTGGTTATTTTCTGTGTGCACCTGGCCAGTTTTTTATCCCTTCACTGAAGCAGTTTTCCACTGTTTGGGCATTTAAATGTGTAAGTTACTTCTGATATTTTTAGTGCTGTCTCAGAGCTGTGTATCAAAGAATACACAATCTTACCAAATGAATACTCAGTTAAATAAAAAAGAGTCATTAAGTGAGAAGCAGACAACCCAACTAAACTTACTTTTTCTTTTACTCTGGTCTAGAAATTACAAACTGATTCCTTTTTAAGGGTTGGGAAGGAGTACAGAGCTTGAGTTCAGGTTAATTGTAACCACACAACTTTCCTCTGGAATCACTGAGCAACAGCTCCAGGCACCACGATAACTTCTATGCCTTATGAGAAGTGTTTGGGTTTATTAATTTCTCTTATTATTTCCTATAACATAATAACAGCAGATGCGATTCTAGGGAGGAAAAAAAAGTATAAATGTCTAAATTTGCTAGAGCAACCGCACCAGGTCGTCATAAAACTCAGCCCTTACACTTTATAAAAGGTTTTAAACCCAAGTTGGATTGGTTTGAGGTATTTCCTGTCACAGGCTCCTTATGTAGGTCGAGCATTTATCCCAGATGTGCAGCCTGGCAGAGGGCTGGGCAGGGAGGGCGACAGCTCCACCAGACCCTGGGGCTGCAGCAGGGCCCCCAGTGATGATCCCTTGGTGCTGGAGGAGAAGTGGCAATTCCCAGGGGTGAGGGTTGGCTTGGCAATCCCAGCCCATCTCTGAGGGCTCTGCTTGTGCATGGGGCTGTGTTTGCAGCCGTGTGCTCAGATTTTAACGTCACTGCTGAGGAGCAGCGCGTTGTTGGGAAGGTTTAAGATCCACAATGAGGAGTTTTTCCCAAGGCAGCAGAGGAGGACTGATGATCAGGTCAGAAGGATGATCCTTACCTGGGTCTCACTGCAGGTACAGCCTGCTGCTGGTCTGAATTCTGTTGGCAATTTGAGTATTTTCAGTTTTTAACCATAAAAATACGAAAGATGACATCTCAGCTGGGATGACTGATGACTCTCTGCTGCCTGAAGGCACAGCTCATGCTACTTCATCAGCCTGGCTCTGGAGTCTTCTGGCTCCCATCAGGAGCTAAATCAGAAAGCTAAACTGGTAGAGAACAGCCTGTGAAACCCAAAACTGAAAAGCCAAGTGATTCTCTCCACATCCATGATTTACTCGTGTTAGGCTTTGAGCTACATCATCAAATGGAGTTAATGTATCTGTTCCTGTATCGTTTTCAACTCATTTTCTGCCTTGTTGAGGAGGAAAAAAAATACAGTTTTGTCTGTGCTGGAGCTTAACCAGATGAAAATTTGAATAACATTAAATGGAACTGACTGGGAAGCAGCTGATTTCGGCCTTTCTGGAGTGTAAATTTAGCACTTGGGAGTGGAGGTGACTGTAGTAGTGGGGATGGAATTAATGGCTCGTCACTGCTAATGAGACCTTTACAGTTCCTCAGGTTTTTCCTGCTCCGTGTGTGTGGGCTTGACGTGTGTGAAGCGAGGAGAGGGAGGAGGCGAAAGCTGGGTGCTGATGCCAGGGTAGTGCCATTTCTTCCAGTGGTATGAGGTGTTTCCAGAGCATTTCTGAAGCTCTTGTGTGTCTCAGCCCCAGGTGAGCAATTCTGATTCTCAGGGTGGAGCATTTGCAGCCCCTTTCCTGTGTCCTCCCACTTGGATACTTCCTTTGGCTCACCTCAAATCCAAGTTTTGCTCCAAGAGCGTGGCTGTGCTGCAAATTCCTCAAAAAAAAAAGTCAGAACTCCCAGTAAATGTATATTTCTAGGATTAGGACTTATGGATACTTTCCAGTTTGTTTATGTTTAAAGAATTTAATGACTGTGCTGTCACCCTGCCCAGTGAGTGTGCTATACCAACTATGGATATATTGGATATATTTACTGCTGAATAAAATCCCTACTACAGCTCTCGTGGAGGGGGAGGGGAATAATTGCACCACGAGCCAGTTTTATACAACTTCTTAAATATTTATCCTGTTTTTGGTAAAATGCACTCAAATGGGATTGCTAATACGGTTCAAGATGTCTCACTTGATTGAGCCAGGGTTGTATCTTAAAATCAGAGCTATTTTCTGTCTTGGTTTTGTACTTGTTAATGGTATTCCAAGTTTCAGTGTTTATTTTTAATGGCTACAATTAATGCTCATAGTGTAGAATCCTTGTTCTTGCAGTACACCTCAGTGGCCTGGTATTTGTAGCTATTTCTGGCATGAAGATGTGTTTTTAATGGTAATTTTTGTCCTATACCCAACCATTGTGCAAGTGGTCTGTCTCAGTTTTGCTCTCCATTTTTTTGGCTCAGCCTGTTTGTTTGGCTCTGGAAAAAAGAGGATGGTTCTCATTTTTGATGGCTGTACTCAGTTTTGTGGCTTTAGCTGGAATTACAGAAAGTGTTCACCCCATGCTTCAGGGAAAAAAAAAATCGAAGGAGACATTTTAAAATTAATAGCACAGAATTCAGCCTTTGTCAGAGCTCATCATAAAAAGGCAAGAATTGCTATGATATTTTTCAGGCTGGCTTCTTTTGGCCATTAAAGATGATACGATTTCTTCAGTGTGATTAAATGAAATACTTTGTAGAGAGAGGGGAGATCTCTGCAGGTGTGGGTACAAATGGGATGGTACCTTGTGCCACATCACAAACCCCATCCTCTGCCAGCCTGGTGGCAGCAGAAGGCAGCTCGGGGAGGGAATGTCATGTCTGGAGTTTCGATGAGCCTCTTGAGCCTGAAAGCTTGGCCAGAAAACTCCCAGGCACTCTGGAAACTCCTGCTTCCAGCTGTGCCAGGAATAATAGGAGCTCTTCCTGCTGAATGTTTTGTTGCATCTCGAGCCAGCCACAACCTGAGCTTGTGAGAGAGCAAAAATGGGAAAAGTAAGGAAAGAAAATGAAAAAGTCTATTTTCAGAATCTCATTTGGTTTCACAGCAGACCTGACCTGATGAACCCAGATAGTTCCTATTTTATTTTTTATTTGTTTTTAAATCTCCAAGAGCAATCATAAGTGTGTGTTGCAGTGCTGTGATAAATATTTCCTCCTGAGAGAAGTCCCTGATGTTGAAGACCTCAATGCAGCATTTGTTGCTTGTCCTAGAAAAATATACAACTTCAAATTAGCTAATAATTAATGTGGTTTTAGGATAGGAAATTTTGGCATCTCTGTAATTCTTTATTTGCTCCTCGGTCTGGGACTGTAATTCAGTGTTTTAACTTCCGTGCAAGGGATGTGTTGCAAGTGCACTTTGCAGTGCTCTGGGAATGGGTTTTTCAGAAAAAGTAAATCAAAGCAGAATGTGTGTGTTTGAGGAACTTTCACCTGCCTCAAGATGCTGCCTCAAATGATCCAGGGTGTAGGGTGGCTGGTGGCCTGAATTCAGGCCAGAAAAGGAATTGGTAATTGTTGTTAGCAACACTTCAGATAGGAGCCGAGTCAGAAAACTCCTCAGACTGAAATCCATGGATGTTTTTCCAGGGAAAAGCTGGGCCATAGCAACTGTAGAGTGTGAGTCATGAACATCTGTGGGAATTTCACACTGCCGTGATCACATCATCAAAACAGCAACATTTAGAGACCAGATCTCCCCACTCCCCCCACCAATGCCCTCATAAATAAATATAAATTAGTTATGTAATATATAAATAACAAGTTGTTTAGGACATGGAAAACTTTCTTCTGTTTAACTCAGAACCTTCAAAGTCTGTCCATCACAGAAAAGCAATCAAAATACATTTTCTGCAAGGTGAAGGTCGTCAGAAATGTGCTTTTAGTGTAATTTCACCTTGCAGGTGCATTGCAGTATGAAAGTACTTTGCATACCTGTGACCTAAGCATAACTTCAGCC
This sequence comes from Picathartes gymnocephalus, assembly GCA_013390045.1. Taxonomy (NCBI): domain Eukaryota; kingdom Metazoa; phylum Chordata; class Aves; order Passeriformes; family Picathartidae; genus Picathartes; species Picathartes gymnocephalus. Next base: position 221,444 of record WEKY01023064.1, read on the forward strand.
ACAGAAATCTGACTGCCAGAGTTCTCATTAAAAGTTGGTGCCGTTGGAAGATGAATTATCAACCACACTTTTCATAGAAAAACCTCTAAATTTAGCTGCTGGGGCAAAATTTATAATGTTGGCCTCATTAAGAAATTTTGTACAAGACCATAAAGAGCTAAGAAGAGTATGAATGGTATCATGAGCATTAAAGTCTTAATTCCCACAAAATCACACTTATTTGTGTGCTTAATTCACCTACATCCATAGGTAAATTCACAGTTTGGCCTCTTAACTGTACATTGAGGTGTTTTGTTTAAACAAGACTTAAATCCTGTCTCACCCCAGGGATAGGAGATTGTCAGACTGCACAAAGCTGATATTTCTCTATTTCCAGATCCCACAATCTCTGTTCAGGAGGAGTCAGGCAAGCACAGACTTGCAGGAATTGAAGAAGGTTTTAGGTATGGCTCTTAAAATATGACTGAGGAGGAAACATGATGCTCCTCTCTGCCTTTCTGTTTGAAAAAATGAACATATCCCAAAATTGATGGAAAATTCTCTTTAAATAAAAGAATGGTTTGTCTGCTTTGCCTCTGAAAGAGGAGGACAGAATGATCTCCTAAATGCATCTTTATTAGATACAAGAGCCATAAAGGCAATCTGGGCTTATCTGGCATTCTTTATTTAGATCAGGAGGAAATAAAATAAATGAATAATTTAGGCAGTAGAGATGAACACCAGTGTTTTCCTTGCCTGCTAACACAGTTGTATGATACAGAACAGCTAAAATTGCAGCTCAGCAGCTGTAATTACACTGCAGGAGTGAAGGAAGCCAAGCTGGCCCTGCAAAAGGTGGGGATTTTCACCAGAGCTTCAGTGGAAGATGCTGCAGCAATAGGACAAAACCTTCACGAGGATGAAACTGCTTTCAAATATCCCCACACATGCTGAGATTGCAAACTGGCTTGAGGAGGGAGCTCAGCAGCACATTCAGGTATTGCTCTTGCTACAGGCCAGCCTAAAATAAGACGTAAATTCAGATTTCAAGAGATGAGGTGGTGTCTGAGCTGATTCCTGAGTGTTTCTCCTGCAGGTTTTAAGGGACAGGGGATTTCCCACAGTGTTGAGGTTCCAGAACTGCCTTGGTGCCCTCAGCTGGGATTCAAACCCCTGGGGGAAGGATAATTCACAATAATGGACACTGAGATGTGGCCTAATTTATTCCTATAGCAATTTAGCACTGCTATAGGAAAGCAGGTCTGGAATGAAAACCTCACAAGAACACACTTCCACAGACAAAAGTTATTAAATCTGAATCCAAGCCTTGTCTCTTTTTACAGCCTGGAATTAATTGATTGATCCAGATTGATCCTTATTAATGGTTTGTTTTTAATATGAATATCTCTCCATGGCTGCAAATCACACACAAAATCATGGCTGGATATGGGCCAGGAAGGAAGAAATGTCCACAGCAGCCTCTTCCCTGCACCTGCAAGCTTAGTGTTCACTTTTTGTCTCTCTAAACCAGAAATGTGGGTGCATTTTGTTAGTGAGGTCTCATGTACATGGGATGTGATTTCAGTGTCTCTCAAAGCCACAGTTGAATTCCCTGTGTTTTATAATGATTAAATTTTCAGCTGGTTAAAGAAACAACCAAATAACTGGGTCATTTCCAGCTGAAACCATTATGCAACAGATTCACACATCTCTGGTCATTCCTGCTGTCTGATTTCTGTAACTTCCCCAAGGTTTTTCCAAACTGGCATAGGGAGTACAAAATCATTAAGACAGCCCTACTGATTGGGTGGCAATTTTCATTGTTCTATGAAAGATTTCTTAAAGTTAAATAAAATATATTAAAGCAATAATTTTAAAAGTGAAGTGTTTATGAATGCCATAAATCAGTTTCTTTTCCCATACGTTTTTCAGAACTAGGCTGTCCTGATTATCTCCAGGAGCTTTAAGAAGCAGGGGACACACACCCCAACAAAATAATTTATCCAAAATTAAATTCACAGTATGACTCGGGATTTTTCCTTTTCAGGAGTGAAATGGTAACTTCAGCTGGATTTGTTTGTATTACAATGAGTAAATTTGAGTTAAGCAGAAGAAACCATACTGAAAAGTTTGTCCCCACCATCTTTGTACATTACAAATTGTTGTTTTGGTCCACATGCTCCTCTTTTCATCCCTTTATTGATGTTGGAATTCATATGCATGTGGAAAACATTTATATTCCTAGAGAGTTAATATTCAAATATTATGGCTATAAATAGAAGACATAATTTTACTTAAAACCAAAATCAAAGGTCTTCCATAGTGGAAAGCTGCACGAATTCTGTACATCCAAGCTGCTGCAAACAATAGTCTTGATGATTCCAAGAGTATCATCCCCATGCAGGGCTGCACAGATGAAAACATCTAAAGGTCTTGGAATGAGAATCCTCCTGCTCTGCTCTCAGTTTGGGATGTCCACTGGAGAAAGAGGAGCCAGCAGTGGAGGGAATGATTTTCATTAATTTTCAGGCAAGTTGTGGAGCAAAAGATTCAGGTTTTTTTTCTTCCCAAGATAAAAGAAGAAAATAATTTTATTTGATTTAGCGAGTTAGTGAAGTCACAGCTTAAAGTCTAGAGAAAGCAGATGTTCTCCTATTAGTATATATAGATAACAGTAAAAGATAAATTCCAGGATACTACTGAATTAATGGTAAAGATCCTCGTGATTTCCCTTGGAATATTTTAAGGTTTGAGCACGTTGGGAAAGGACAGAGTGCTGTGAACAATGCATGGCAGGGTTTTCATCAGAGTTACCTGCTCTGCCTGCTGCAGGCCCTGCCTGCTCTCACAGCCTCATCTGGCTTTCACTGACAGCTCCTGCTAAATTCAGCATTTCCTGATATTGGCCTGGTAATCTGATGCATCCACAGACAACACAAGGAATTTGCCCTTGAAAAATAAAGAGCAGTCAAGCACCTTTCTCTGAGATCCATGTGAACATTTTTTGTCTGTTATTAAGCTTCAAGCTTCAGTTTCTCCAGAAACAGAGATAAACACCGAAATACCCATGGAAATTTTTTTTCAGCCTGGAAATACCCATCTTGCAGCCTGAATCCACAGGCAACTCAGGAATTCTGCAGCTCTATAGTGAATTGATAACATTTCATTCTGAATAAAACCAGATCTGCTTCTTGTACCTGCACGGGCAGGTGAATGTCACTGCAGGGAACCTCAGCCTGCTCTGCCAGGCTCAAAAACAGGGCATTTCCTACAGGTTTCAACAAAATAGGGTTTTACATAGCAAAGAGCAGTGGTGGATAGGGACGGTGCCTGTGCATCCTATGGAGCAGGGATGTCACACCTGGGGCAGCTCCACAAACCTTTGCTGCAGTTTGGCAGCAGAGAACAGGATGTGTAGCACGGAGACTTTCCAAGTTTTATTTTACAACTCCCAGCAGTAGCTGTAGATCGCCCCTTGGCTTTGCTAAGTGCAGCATAAACGCTGAATTAAATGGCATTTTATGAACTGAGCATGCGAAAGCAGCTTGCTTTTATTTTCAGCTTGCCTTTATTTTCAGCTCAGACCTGGCACAGGGAGTTCTGGGTAACTTTGGGGTGCGGGGAATGTTGAGATAGTTCACAGAGGAAAATACACCAAAGTGCCAAAGCATTCTCAGGATTGCACCATGAGATTGATTTCCAAACCTGTCTGGAGGACCAAACTTGTTAAAAAAGGCAGGCAGTTCCCAGCTATGTAATTTACTCCCAGTAGAGATCTGTCAGAGCCCGAGACTTCTTCCTGTTGGAGTATGATGAAAGGTGCAACACTCTATAAGGAAATGCAATTAAAACAATCAGGCAGTGAAACGAAAATCCTCCCAGCTATTCCTTCCTCTGGCTTTCCTTACACATCCTGTCTCTTCTCTGTTTTGGATAATTGAATTGAAAGCTCTTTGAAATGGGGAGCTGTCTACATTTCAGCTCTTACGTAAGGCTAAGATCACTGTAGGTACTTTAGAAAATACATTAATTTTTAGCATTTATCTTTCCTACCTCTGAAGGAGACTTTTGGCCCTGAATTTGTGTGAGAACTCTCCTAAGGATGAACAAAGAGACAGCAGCGTGAATTGATAGCATGTAACATTTTTCCTGAGGGATTTTAGTTTGTTGTGAACTAAGGAGGGGTCTGGGAAATCTCATGTCTTGCCAGTTTGTGTCTAATAATGCAAAACTGCACCTGGAAGTTAAATACAACCAGGATGAGATTCTCAGGTACATTCCCAGGAGTGCCCATCCCTGGAGGGATTTAGCAGAGGTGTGGACGTGGCACCTGGGGACAGCAGTGGGGAGCTGGCAGTGCTGGGGGAATGGCTGGACTGGGTGATTTTTGGGGGCTGTCCCAACATAAATGGTTCTTTCATACTTTGATGACCTCGTGACATTTTGGTGAGGGGCTAAAAAGCCAAACGTTTTTCTGCTAACCACGAAACAGATTTTTCCCAACCTCTTAATCCTCCAAAGCCAGGGCTCCAAGCACTGGTTTGCTAAAGTAATGGCATTTGCTTTTCTGTCCTCAAGGATGTGCAGAATTTGGGGCTTAGAGAGATGGTTCTTGGTTGAAAATTGCTCTGTTTGTGCTTAATCACCACCTCTGCCGAGCTCAGCTCTCTCTGGGCTCCCAGACCTCTGTAACAGATGCTATTGTGCAACAGGGGGGACTCTGAGTGAAGTTTCCAGAACAGATTTTAATTAGAAACATAACTTCATACAGTAGCTTGGAATGAGTACAGGGAGGGGAAAAAAAATATCCGAGCAAGAGATGAAAAAGAAAACGCCAAAAAGAAAAATAAGAGGGCGTTTTACTGGTGTTTTGTACTGAAAAGCACTTGACAGGAAATACTGTGAATATCTTTGAGAAACTGAAGCACAGAGCAAGCAGTAATAACTATCTGAGCCCCTGAAAACGGTGTAAATCTGCATTGCCTCATTGATTTTCTGAGAGCTGCCATTTCTCATTGACCTCAGCACTGCTGTGCTCATTTATCCCAGGGAGGACCTCAGCCAGCTTGGCACTGCCGAAATCCAGAAACTCTGAATACTTGTTTGTTTTGTGTTGGGCGGGTTTTTTGTTTTCTTTTCTTTTTCCTGTTTAATTAAAACCTAATCAATCTTTTGTTTTGTAGATTGCCCTCCACTTGGTCTAGAGACATTAAAAATTACTGACTTCCAGCTCCATGCCTCCACAGCAAAGCGCTACGGCCTCGGGGCCCACCGAGGAAGGCTCAATATTCAGGTAACACCAATTTTTTCCCCCTAAGTGGGAGAATGGCTCCAGGCTGTGCTGCCGAATAAAGAGGACCAGTGGATAGTTATTGCTTTGGCAGCTCATGTAATTCAAAGGCAGGGGAAATGCTGGGGTTGCAGGAGTGAGTAAGTTGGATGGCAAACCTTTGGGTTCGTGGGCCGGTTTGGTGTGCAAATCCAGACGGATCTCTGTGAGCAAGCAGAGGTGGAGGCAGCTCCCTTCCCAGCTCCAGGAGATCGTCCCAGCTCCCTTCACAGTCAGCCTGCAAGGAAGCTCTCACAGCAAGTCGCTTTTTCTTTGCTGGTTGCCTGTAGTTCACGACAATGGTTAATTGGAAGTGCGGTTTCAAGCGAAACCCTTTCCCTAAGGCAGTTTTTTTCTCCGAAGCAGTGATTATACCATCCAAAAAAATGCTTCAGAGCTCTCCAGCATACAATCCTGTTTAGCTGCTTTTATTTAAGACTAAAAATGTGTTTAGGTGCTTTGCAGGGCCGAATTCCATTTTCCCATTTCTCATGTTTCTGTTTCCCACTCTGTTATGAGTGCTGTTCTCTGAATTACAGTCTGTCCAAACTAAAAATGTTACTTTGCATGATAAAGCACAACACTTCTAGTCATAAACAGGATATCAGCAGTGAGCCAAGAGTGAAAGATCTCTGAAGTTTATTTAATTTGTTTGTTATTTTTTATTATTAGACCCCTCCATTTGTGTTTCTCTCCAGCTGAAGGGGGCTGAGGCTGGGCCTAGGAGGGGTGAGCTCTAATCAGCAGTGCCATTCCACATGGTTCCCACTGGAAGAGGAATCACCCTCGGTTAAAATTCCTCTTTCAGCCTCTCTCTGGGGAAAATAACTGCATACCCCTCCTAATTTCCTTTTTATTCAGCACTTGTTTGAATGTATTAAAGTTGGTCAGAAAGCTCAGGAAGCCACTTTGGAAAAGCCAGCTGTGGGGGGAGTGGCAGGCAGCCAGCACAGGGGTGGGAATGGGCTCTTCCTTTCCAATCCAGTGTGCAGCTGCAGAGGGTTGTGCAAGGTGAGGTCTCACCTGCAGCCTTCGTATTTATTGTCTTTTGAGAGCCCACTGAGGTAGTTTGCTTCTTTATTTGGTGTTTTCTGCTAGGAAAGAAACCTCTCATAATCACAAAAATGGAATGCAGGTGATATTCAGGGAGGTTCTAGAGGAATGTTTAATTATTTTATTACAGTCTTGTTTATATAATGGCATAAGACCAAGGACTGAGATGCAAACCTCTAAGTTCTCTGTTGGTTCTGGCTACTTATTTTTCGTGCTGCTGCTGAAGTTCAATTTATTTAAACACAAGACCACACTGGTTTAGAGCAGGAGTCCATCCAGTCCTGTCATCACCAGTAGTGTGTTAAAATAAATAGAGAGGAGATAAATAAATATATAATATAAATATAATAAATAGAGTGTTACCGATGGCTGATGTTTCCTCTAAATATAATCTCCAGAGAAGCCCAGGGCAGAGCCTTTTACTGGGAAGCAAAGCAGAAGCAAAATGTCACTCAGCTCTTCCTGAAATTTCCCAAAGTTTAGATTACACCAAGTGTGATCCAAAGCTTTTTATCCCTACTGAAACTATAGATACAGTTAGTAAGTGTTGTAATTAGTAATTCCCTAAACCCCCTCACCACTTAGTGCTACTACTATGGCTGGCACTGTTAAAAAAATTAGGCTTGCCTTTTATTTTTCTTTACAAAGAGTTTCCTTTGGGCTTAGTTAGAAATGAAGAACACTGAAACTTTCCTAAACCTGGAATGTGCAGGTCCCTGTCCCTGGGCTTTCAGCCACCCTGTCACTGGGGTGCCAGTGCTTCATTTTACTCGCGTTTTACACGAAGATTTCTGAATTTCAGTCACACTTAGAGGGAGTTTGCTTCTAACCAGGGACAGGTACTGCAGGTGGCTGATGTGCCAGGTGGGTAATGAGCTCCCTGGTGGTTTCCCTTTGCTGCTCAGCACGAGAGGTCGCAGCAGGCTGGGAAAAGGCAAAAGGCACTGGGATTGAATCTGCTGTGTTCTTCTGCTGTTCAGAGCTGTACATGAAGGAAAAAGCTTGGCCCAGCCCGGAGACACTGATGTGCCACTGGAATTCTGTGAGTTTGTTATGCTGTGGGTAGGGTGACAAGAAATTTTATGCGCTGCTGCCCTTGTCCAGTGATCTGGGTATCACCACAGAGCTGTCACAATTTTCATGGGACTGTAGTGTTCCCCCCCAAAATAACACAGAATCCTCTCTCTGCCCCACCTCATCATCTGATGCAGAGTCAGCTGAGAAGCTCAGGGCTCTCCCCAGGTAACTGGCACTGCCTCAATTCACAGGGAATTTGCAGAATAATTAAGTTTTTCAAAAGCTTTTGAGGGTTTGTTTTGGTTTTTCCCTTTTTCCTGTTTAGATTATCTGAAGCGCATGAAATGAACCAGTTGGTGTGTGCTTTATTCCAGGGAAGGACAGGCTAAGAATTGCATAAAACCTTGTAGGATCTGCTTCTCTTGTGCCTTTGCTCTGTTAGGGACCTGGTTTTGCTGCCATTCCTGCCTGAATGTGGGGATTGAGGTGGGATTTCTCAAGGGCAGGAGCCGTGTTAGTAGAGCCCCATATTTTGGAGATCTAGCTGCAACTGCAGTAGTGGCACAACCAGGAGTAATTTAACATCATCAAGAGAAATCATGGCATAAAATAATATTAATTGAGGATCTGTGCCTTCAGGGAAGAAATTCGTTAGTATTTGTCACTTACACAATAGTTAAGAGTGGTTGAAACGTGAATAATTACTCAGACTATGTTTCTTTCCCTTCCTCGTTTTCCTGGGTGGGGAAATCCAAACACTGAAGATTAACCAAGTAAAGCAATTCTGTGTCTGCAAACACAGGCATTTGTGTATAAAGGAGACCTCCCAGTGCCTAAAGGGGCTGCAGGAGAGCTGGAGAGGGACAAGGGATGGAGGGACAGGACACAGGGAAAGGCTTCCCACTGCCAGAGGGCAGGGATGGATGGGATATTGGGAAGGAATTGTTCCCTGGGAGGGTGGGGAGGCCCTGGCACAGGGTGCCCAGAGAAGCTGTGGCTGCCCCTGGATCCCGGGCAGTGCCCAAGGCCAGGCTGGACAGGGTTTGGAGCAGCCTGGGACAGTGGGAGGTGTCCCTGCCCATGGCAGGGGGTGGAATGGGATGACCTTTGAAGCCCCTTCCAACCCAAACCATTCCATGATTCCATGATTGTCTACACAGGTCTTTGTTCCTTTTGAAAAGCTGCATTATCAAACCAGAAGGGAAAGACAAAACTATTGCAGATCTACTCACAGCCTGTGTGTTTCAGTTCTTCCCTACTGGCAGTGGTTGCTATAAATACCTGTGATGACTAATGCTTTTTTTTCCCCCCTCCCAAACTTCCTATGGTAAAATCACTTTTTTGATCGTTCTGCTGAGAATGGAAAAGAATTTAAGCAGAGGTGGTTTGATATTTGGTGTATTTTTACTGCTCTTCCAGCTGATTTATGGCAGAAAACTGGAATTTCTTTCTTTATTTGAATAGATTTTGGTAGTATCATCTTTCTGCTCATTATAGAATAAGGCTTTTAGAACATTGATATTGTGAACAAGTTTTTATTCTGCCTTGCACATATCTAATTTGGAAAAGAAACATGAATTAAAATTCAAAGTCATATTATTTGTAAAGGAACCATAACCTTTACCTTATTTTCTGGATACAAAATGAGCAGCTGATTTGGTTTAGCTGAATTACAATTTTCAACTTTCACACTTGGGAATAACTTATTTGTGAGTGACAGAAAAAAATCTCTTTTCCTCTATCCAAAAGGTACTTTTTTTCATAAGACACCGAATATTGAGAAATATTTTTGCATTTGGCTGCAAGTGAAAGACAAACTGGGTTAGACTTGGAGTTACTCTTGAATATTCTGTGAAGGGAAAAAGAATTTGCACAGGACTCAGCCCTGGCTTCCACTTTTCATTAGTTCTTTCAGTCTCCTGCTTATGAAGATAATTTGAGTATCCATGACATAATTTGAATCTATTCTTTCCAGTAATTCAATATGGATTTTTAAAACTCAAGTAAAGACCTTACTGAGGAAAGGTATCTTGATCTGTATTATTTGATACAATACCTGGTGATAACTGTACCCATCTCTCAGGAATGATCATTTTTCCAAAGGAATTCAATAGGAATTCTAATTACTAAATACTTGATGGAGTCTGTGAGTTTTTATTTTATACAAACAGTTTTTTGAAGTGGCCATTGGGCAAATTAGCACCTTTAGAATAAAATCAAGACTTGAGACTTGAGGAGAGAAATTGTAGCATAAATTTCTTGAGGCTTTTTTCTTCAGAAACATTGCTAAAAAGAACTTCTCATTGATTAAACTCCTCTTTTTCATGTAGTATTCTGTGCTGATTCAACTCAGACACCTGCCTCTTTTTACCCAGTAAAAGCCTTTTTGGCTTAGGAAAAATTGATATCAGAAAATAAGAGAGCAGGAAGGAGTAGCAGCATGGTTTCTTCTTTTTTTTTCTTGTTGTTGTTGTTGTTGTTGTTGTTCTTTTTTTTGGTATCTTTACCCCTATTTCAGGTCAGACTATTTTAAGCTGTGGATAAATAAGACTCCCCATATTTGATATGCAACATAAGTTTAACTTTATTTAAATCCAGTTGAAACCATGGATACTCAAGAATGTAATTTAGGTGGGAGGTTGTTGTTTTTTTTTTTAAATAAGCACTTTTTCCTTCTGCTTTCCTCTTCCCATTGCAGTGTGGAGGAGAGGTCTGTTCCCTGGTGAGCATCACACCAAAGGGAAATGCCCTCAGCTTAGTAAGGACCAGGGGTTGGGAGACAGGGGGGACTTGTGGGATTTCCCCAGGGTGAAGGGGATTAGCAGGATGCTGGTTCAAGGTGCTCTGTAGATCTTAACACTTCCTGGCAAGCTTTTAAAGCCTGAGGCTACTTCAAATTCCATCTTATTGTAAAATGCATTGAAACCTTTTCTTGCAAGGGGTTATAACTCAGGTCAGCGACCATGTTTGTGTTCTGGTGTTTTCCCGTTGTTCTGCTCTCCTTGAAGAATTTATCGTCTCCCATTGTTAATTGGCTTTTTCTCTGTGGTTTTTTTTTCCTTTGAGTTTTATACAAACTTCTCCTTAAAGTATCAGAGCTACTGCAAAGAAGTAAGTGGCTTAATTTAATTTTGGTAGGTGTAGGAAAACAAAACATTTTTAAGCTGCCTTATCTCAGATCTGAATACCTGAGAAAATGAGAAGGTTTAGGAAAATCGAATCAGTGTCTTGTGTTTTGCAGCACTTCCTTCAGACCCCATCAGAGCCACACTGGGAAAAGGGATTAACCACTGCATCCTCTCTGAGTTAGAGCCTCTCAATGCCCATTTGGGTAGAAAAAGTCTGCAAACCTCTTCATTTTCATTTGGGAAATATTTGACAATATCCATTCTTGGAATTGCATGGATGGCAATGATAAATCCACATAAACCACAGATGAAATGCCACAAAAAATACATGTGGCCTCAGAGGACCACGTGGCAAAGCTTCTGTGCTCCTTGTGGCAGCATCCAGCTTGGTGCCAAACATTTCCTGGGCTTTAGAAGGGAAATAAATCTCTGCAGGCTTCAGATGCTATGTTTCATTAAATTCCAGTTCAGATTTATTTGGAAAACAGCTTACCCAAAATACCTTCAGCTATTCCTTTGAAAATGCTGGGAAGGCTGTTCGTGGTGGGTTTCCCAGCAGAAACTGGGATACAGATTGGTGCTCAAGCTGGAGATCAGCCAGACATTCCTGAATTTTTAACCTTTGCCACTCTAGCTATGAAATTTAATAATTCTGGTTCTGGTGGGAAGGAGTGTTACAGTTTCCTTATGACCCGCACTCTGCTTTGCTGCTTCCGGGGAAAATGAGATTTTCTAATCTCTGACCATGGCTAGAGCTGGGCTTTTAGGACTTTCAAAACTCTGCAGACCATGTGGATAATTTGTTCTGGATAAAGGCTCTATCAGGCCACAGGCACAGACAGGTGAACAGACTGAAGCTCTGTTTATTCTTTCTGACTTAAATTCACATCTGAACATTCTTAGTTTTCAAAGGGACTTCCCAGAATTTCCTGCCCTGCCTCGAATGAGGAAATATTTTAGTGAGGGCCTCAAGGGTCTTAAAGTGGTTCCAGAGGAGTGAGGGGGATGAATGACGTGTTCCTTTCTTTTTCCCACGAAGGACCTTCAGTTTCCTAGCTCTGATTTATGGTCAGCTTTGCCTTCTTTTCAGGCAGGTGTTAACGAAAATGATTTTTATGATGGTGCTTGGTGTGCAGGAAGAAATGACCCCTACCAGTGGATTGAAGTAGATGCTCGAAGGCTGACAAAATTCACCGGAGTCATCACACAGGGAAGAAACTCCCTCTGGTCGTAAGTACACACTGGTTTTCTCTGTGGGATTCTGAGCTTTCAGACCAAGGAATTCATGTCCTCACCTGCTTTGGTTCTTCAACTGAAACAAAACAAAACAAACCCACAAAAAAACAAAAACAACAAACAAACCCAAAACCAACAAACAAACCCAAAAACAACAACAAAACCCAAACAAAGGAAAAACAAATAAAAACCAAACCAAAACAGAAAAGCAAACAAAAACCAAACAAAACCGGAAAGAGTGGAAATGCTGTGAGACATCAAGTAATTGAATGGGGGAACACTGAAAGGCAAAGTCATTGTATATAGCATAAAATACAACTTTTAGGGTAGCAAACTTCTGTAGTCATGATCTACATCTGGGCCATTACACTCACCCTGTCATATTTGCTTGTGTTAAACCTCCTCATTCTTTTCCAATATTTAATTTGGTTAGCTTAGGTTATAGTTTTGGGCCTTTTTTATTTAGTTTAGAATAACAACTCCTCTTTGAGATATCTTAATCTCTAGGCAGTCACCAAGTAATGCTGAAATTCCAAAATGACATGATTTTTACATGAAACAAACTTTATAGTACTATATATATATATACACACATATATAAATAATATGTAAACATTTATGAATTTATATTTATATATTTTTAATTTATGTTATTAAATTTAATATAGAATTTAATTATATATCGACATATAATTATGTAAACATATATAACACATATATAGTTATATATAAATATAAATATATA